>CM076087.1:7896809-8282000 GCA_038088585.1 Chrysina gloriosa
GTACAAGTAAAAAGAAAGAAGCTCTGAAGAGAAAAACTGTTAAAAAGTTCAGGAAAAAAGAAACTGACGAGAAGATTCGGTAAAGAAAGGAAACATTGGTGAAACAAACTGGACAAAATACTCGATTCAGAAGAGAATCGGACAAGAAACCTAAGAAAAAAAAAAATCAGAAGAAAAATACTGGAAGATTGTATTAAAAAGAAGGTAATTAGCGAGATAATTGGAAAATTTTTTTTTTTCAATTTCAGTCACTCTTTTCTTCTGAGCTTTATTGACAGTTTTGTTCCGCTCTCGAGGTTTCTTCTTCTAAATATCTTTTCCCGCTTGAAATCTGGAAGCCTCTCGGAAGTGGAGTGCAAACGCAACGAGGAAGGCAGAAGGCTAGTAAACGAATCGGGAAACAAAAACCGCTAAAAGCTCACAAAAGAAACTAACAAGAGAAATCACTAAAAAGCAGATCGGCACGGAAATGTTCCCGTTCCTTTTTGGAGTTACCTGACAGTTTTTTCTCCCCTCAATTCTACTCACCCTTTTCCCGTACTTTTGGTGTCAGTTTTCTTGTTATTACGAATTTATTTCTCCTCATTGTTAGTTTTCTTGACAATCGTTTCTTTTCCGTTTGAATTTTGAGCTTCTTCAGTATAGTAGAAAACTGGTACAAAGGCTCTAAAAAGACGGAACTAGGTTAGGAACTGGGAACATGAAGAATCTGCCAAGAAAACTGGTAGGAAGTCTCGGACGTAAGCCAGAAGGAATTGGTACGAAAGTTAACAAAAATATTGAACTCAGGAGAAGACCAGCAAAGATTTTTTCTGTAAGTGAACAATGCAAATGAAGTGATCATTAGAGCACATGTCAGCCCTTTCTCTTGTTCGGTATTTGTCAAACTTTTCTTCTTCCTAAGTTGATATCCTGGAACATAGGTAGCGATAAGCATTGTTGGACTGAGCCTTGCCCGATACCAAGATGCGGTGTAAAACCTACAGTCCAGCCGACTATAACTGCCCAGAACGAGTCTCGTTTGGTCGGAGTGATGTTAAGACTGTAGAAAATTGTGATACTTCCATCGTCTAATTAATTTCCAAATTTTATTTACTCAATATCTAGTCGATGTCCTTCATAGGCGCGGCTGAAAATCGTTCCTAATCCGGCAACAGTTGATATTGCCAGATATAAAACGGCAATTGCACGAATTGGAGAGTATCGGTCCAAACTATCGTTTTTAGTTCGCCGATGGTCGTGTAAAGATGCAAGTGGCGCAGATTATCCGGATTAAACTACATGAAAGATCGATTGGAGTTGCTGAAAGGAGTTTTAATGTCTGTATTGCCGTTTTGTATTGTTTCTTGGATAAGAAGGTTGGTCGAAGGACATTTAGTGAAATATTTCGAGAGATATAGAGTGCATTTGAAAAAATCTTAAGGGATCGGTAGAACTTCAGCTATTGCTATTTCGGAAACTTAAAGCTTAAAGTTGAATGTTGTGCTGTTGTACCGTTTCAAATTTGATTTTGGTTAAAAAGAATATATTAGACCAAAGTTTCCAAATTCTATTTTCCAAATTTCCAAATTTTCTTCTACAATTTATCGACCACCGTATATTTCTTTTGTTGCCGTTGGGTGGGGTATCAGTTCGATGACTGTTGGACGTGAAATCGACTTTTTAGGGTAATTTCTTCCCGTATCACCGCTAAGATCTGCAGAATGGAGGTTGATTCGGAAATTCACGTGGAGTAATTACGCGAAGTGTATGAAGTACCGTTCTACGACTGTTGTTAGGGTAGACGAAATTTGGTTCTACGGTTCAGTGTGATACAGGAAAATTACATATATAACAAAAAGTGTTAGACAGTTTTCACAACCACTGTTAATAACCATACTTTAGTGTACCTGGACTCAACACTGGAAAGTGAAGTTATGCTGACTGGAAGAAAAGAAAAACAGCTAAGTCTCATTTGCCAGAACTGCCAACCTAATAACATTTGATTTGGTATTGTAAGTTTCAATGTAATAAAATGCACACATATTAGATAAAAAATTAACTCTTTTCACAAATTGGAATATTAAATTGTGAAAAATTGATACAAGTTTGTTATTATCACTTTCGGACTCAACACGTCAGAAAATATAAGAATTAGGTATAACTATTGAAATTTTTTTTATTTTTGGCCTGTGTTGTTGTTTAAAAGGAGAAAATGTATCAACATCCTCCAAAATTGTCGATTTCAGAATGCACTTCAATCGCTTTAGAGCTTGTATTGTTTCGTTGGGTGAAACTTCGATAACTTAAAGCACATCATAGAATTGTACATACTCAAAGGTATCAAAAATCGTAACTTTCAACAAAATTGTTTTCGTTGCAATAATTTCGTTAGAAATGAATAGAAAGGCAGACATCTACATACATAACTCTCGAACGAACGATCTACCACTGAGGCTCGTTTGTTAGGCAACTCACAGAAAATTGTGCAATGGCTGCACTGCAGGACCACATTGCAAACTACAGCGCAAATGCTAAAAACCTTGCTAACAGTGGTTTGGTGTAACATATACAGATATTTTGGAAATCGTTCCTTATTGTTCCAAAAATTGTGCTTTCATAGAACGAGCCAGGTATTCTTACTTTACCAGATGTTGATTGATGTAACTTCACAAACATTTGTCAATTCTCGTTTAGTTTCAAGAAATTGTTCGTTAAAGAAAAAGCTGCATGCTTGCATTCCCCTAATTAGTCTTTGTGAAACGTTTACAAACATTCGGAAATTCTGGTATCCACATTTTTTCTCTGTTGCAAACTCAATAAGCTTTCGTCCGTTTTGATTGCTCACAATGAAACTAAAGCTTTCAATTTTCTTTGTTACAGATTTGCGTTTAGAAGATTCTGCCCTGTATACTTGCACCGCCACCCTCCGAAAGCGGCGAGAGTTCTTGGGCTGCGACCTTGAGCGTAGTCGAAGGAACCTCCGTACCGCTCCATAGAAGCCCTGATCCGTCTACGTTCCCGCGAGCACCGCCGACTCCACGGATCTTAAACGCTACCGAATCCAGCATCAGTTTGACGTGGGAAAGCGACGATGAAGACCCCGGCCTGGTCGGTTACACCGTCGAGTATTGGAGCCCCGATTTGCAGACCGGTTGGGTCGTAGCCGCGCATCGATTTCCTATCCCTACATCGACGTGCGCGAATTAAAACCGGACAGTTCGTACGTTTTCTTCGTCCGCGCGGAAAACGCGCACGGTTTATCGCCCGCGAGCGGCGTAAGTGCGGTCGCGAGAACTTTAGCGAATTCCTCGAACGGTATTGAGATCGGAATTGGATACGGCCAGGACTATGTTGAGTACGAAATTGGTCGAATTGACGGACGCTCGCCCGTTAACTTCGAGTTCGATCGAACTGTCGTGGAGTTTAAGCGCCCCCGATTACGTCGAAGGTTTGTACATAAGATTTCGGGAACTTTCCGGCGGGTCGCACAATTATAATATCTTAACGGTGCTAAATACGCATAGTAGCAGTTACGTCGTGACGAACTTGGAAAAAGTACACCAAGTACGAGTTCTTCATCTCGCCCTTCTATAAGAGCGTCGAAGGGCAACCGTCCAATTCGAGAATCACGCAGACTTTCGAGGACGTTCCGTCCGCCCCGCCGGATAGCATAACGGCTGGCGTTTTCAACGATACGGCCGGTTGGGTGCGGTGGTCGCCGCCTCCGCCGCAGCATCACAACGGCGTCATCCTCGGATATAAAATTTTAATCAAAGGGGGTGGAGTGCGCACGTTGCAGATGAATGCCAGTACGACTACCGCGTTGGATCAGCAATTTAACAACCGGTGCTCTTTACAATGCAAAAGTCGCCGCCTTCACCGGCGTCGGTTCGGGCCCGTACTGAATGCCGTGCCGCTATTAACGGTGCTCCTGAGCCCAAAGTCCGAGGACTTTGGATCCGTTAGTGCCCCTCGTGCGACAGACGTGGTTCGTGGTGCTCTTAGCGACGATAGCATTGCTTTTATTAGCGGGAACCGGAGGATTGTTGTATTTGAAGAGGAAACAATCCTTGAGCAAGCAACTGGGGCATTTGAACGTGCCTCGTGGTCAACGCAACCCAATTGAATACCAAGGAAAGTTTATGGATCGACAAGGGTTGGAGGGCGGCGGACTACGACAAGGACTCCTCGATGCCTCTAGCCCAACCGGCCGATTACGCCGAAGTCGATACTCGCAGTCTATCGACCTTTACAATTGCAAGAAGAGCCCCGATAATCCGACCCCGTACGCGACGACGATGCTTTTACCTCCGCCCAATTGGTCCGAGATCATCCTGCCGCCCCCGGACCATCCGCCGCCGGAATGCCCGCGCGATAATAACGCGCCGTGTCCGCCCCCGCGAGGAGGAAGCAGTTGCGGGAGCGGCGGCGGATACGCCTGCTACGCCGTCCACGTTCCTAGCCATTCCGGCAGCCAGTGCAGTCGCGTAGCTCAATATCCGAGAACCGGTTCCTGTAACAATTGCGACGCTCACTGTTCGCTGGCGAGCGGAAGTTCCGGAAGACGTTCGAATCCGAGAGGTCACTGCCACGCGCCTCACAATTGCGACAGCGCGAAGATCTGGGGAAATCAACATTGGGAGGACGGAGACGCCGACGTGGGAAACGGACAGACATTCTTGCTCGAGCAGCCACGATACCACGTGCTCTTGCAGCGAATCGTCCTGTCTGTACGCGGAAGCCGGACCTTCAGTTAACGTGCGACCGATTCCTCAACACTGCCAGATGAAACGGTGCGTCAAGTAGACGAGGACGCGAGAATCGCGTCTTTTTGCGTGTGCTTGTTTCGGTGATACTTAATCTCTCTGAAGAAGGGGTTATATCCACTTAGGATCGGAAGAAAAGAGTATTTTCATGATTTTTCATACTCCATAATCCTGATATTCAATCAGAATAAAGCAGGGCCTAATCATTAGTAGAGAAACTTGGGGTGGATAACGACGAAGTTAAAATTATGAGGTCTGTGAAATTGGCACCGCAAAAAATCCTTGGAAATGACATATTTTTTGAGCACGTCACAAAATAGTTTTGTTTGACCACTCTTCATTACCGAACATCAATAATCGATTATAAAATATCCTCGTTCGTAGCAAATCGATTGACCACTTTTGACCACTGCTTAGAATTTTGATAAAGTCCAATAAACACTATTTATTCATAAGAATTGTTCAGCAAAATGGATATTTTCAGATTGGTAGTCAAAACCGTTTAGATAATCATTTGGTCAGGTTTGACCATCTCATGAATTTTTAGTTGAGTTTTGACCACAAAATAGTTTTGTTTGACCACTCTTCATTATCAAACATCAATAATATATTTATTAAAAGATTGTTTGGCAAAATAGATATTTTCAGATTGGTAGTCAAAACCGTTAAGATAATCATTTGACCATGTTTGACCATCTCATGAATTTTTAGTTAAGAGTAACAGACATTATTTATATATTGAAAAAGGTTACTCAATGTAGATATTCAAAGATTTGAGGTCAAAACCCTATCGTTTGACCACGATTAACCATCGCTTGAAATTTTATTAGGGCATAACAGAAATTATTTAGATACTAGAATTAAAGTCGATACTGAGCTTAACCCCTTGCACTATTTTCACGAGTCTGACTCGTGATGAAAATTTTAGGCCAAACTTGAATATCACGAGTCAGGCTCTGTTGTTCAATTTCACGGCAAACGTGGGATATCACGAGTCAGGCTCGTAATCGACATTTCGGGCCAAACATGAATATCACGAGCCGTGCTCGTGGTCTTAATCTCGGGCCACCAGGAACGCCTGAATGAGGTCTTATCTCTTCTTTCCTTTTCTTGAATGAATGGGTATTTTATATCTTGTTGTTTTTTGAATTTTGCAAGAGCACCACCGCGTGAAGTCAACACGAGCACGCCTATCTCTGCACTCATTGTCAGTCGTAAGAATGGTCGTAAGATGTGTTCAAAGTTCCGACACTCAGTCTTCGCCGCTTCGACTCTTTTCGGGACCACTCAGGCGCCCGAGTTTGGCACGGCTGATTGTGAATTTCGGCGTAGTGCAAGGGGTTAACAACGTGTAACCATGTTTGACCACCTCATGAAATTTTTTCCTGATGTATAAAAATCATGTGTTACATACTAACAATTTTATTGTTTAAAACCCATTTGTACCCGCTGTACTCATTTGGGTACAGTTTACCGTACTAAAATGAGGACCGCGGGTTAACCAACTATATATTTTAGGTCCGAACGTCGATACTGTACAGAAAATCGTTTGACTACGTTTGACCACTACTTGAAATTTTTTTCAAGCGTAAAACAAACAATTTCTTCATAAAAACCATTCAGGAACAATTATTATTTGTTAATAAAAATCTCTTAACTTAAAGAGATATGAAAGGATCGGAGCGCAACTTCGCACTAACCATTAGAAATATACTGTTCAGACTTGAATCTCTTAGTACAAAATTCGAACACTTTGTACACCTTTTAAAAATCAACAGCTATCGCGAAAAAACTTTATTTTAATCTTCCATTTCTAAATTTAATAGGAATCATTTCATAAAAAACTTAAAAATAAATTTACTTCGATTTATACATTCTTTAGGGAATATACAATCGGAAAATATAATGAGTGACTTTTTCGATTTTTTCTACCGACCTAAGTGGATATAACCCCCTTAAAATGCGGACTAGCGGCCTGTCCGATACATATCTACATATAACGTGAAATGAGAAAAAGAGAAACGAGGCATCGCCGATGACGAAACGGACTCTCTCATATCAATCGACGACTAGAATCTGTGTCCTAATTCTTGAGTTAACTAGTCCGATAGTTGTTTAGTTACCAATTTCCTTTTTTAAAATGAGGCACTCGAACCACCGTCTTCCTGCAAAATCAAGAAAAATGGAGAAAAACAGGAGAAGGGGGAAGACAAGAACGGGCCATCCCTCTCGTCGGAAGCATCACAGAAGTAACAGAACGATGTGTCGTTACGGAAACGAAATACAGAAATAATAGGGACAATAGTTTTATTATCGTAGTTGTATTTATAGTATTATCATCGATTTCTTTGATTTTATTTTATGATTATCGTAAACGAACGATCCATCACTATAATACCGTATGATTTTCCTTTCGATTTTATTCGCTTTCTTGTAATATAACCAAAGAACTGTCTGGACCCAACAGGTACCATCCAATACAATCTCAGACTGAATTCCTACTTTCCTTAGCAATACTAACCGTTTGTATCCTTTACGAGTAGTTTTTATATAAATTGTGATTTAGGATATAATAAAGAAAAAAAAAGAAAGTGAAATAATTTAAACAAGAGACGTGTATATAAATTTTGTGAGCTTGTATATATGAATTGTTACTACAATGGTACATATATATAATGACTATTTGTAAGTTTTTGTAGAGACATTGTGTAAGATATGATGTAGATATTTATTATTTTTTGTTCTGTTATTTATAATTAAATAAAGTGGTACTTATATATAAAAACCGAAATGTTTTCGTCTTTTTTTCTAATTCGCAACACGAGAGATATCGACACCGAAGAGGAAGCACCGCGTTTATGAAAACTACTAGCACAATGAAATCACAACAAACTTTGCAAATATATAGTGTGTCCCCGGATTGACTTCACTATAGGTACAACTGATCAAACATTTTGGAATCTTGTTTTAATGTTTTGGGATGCGAATTTGAAGCACATTTTTACTTTTTAACAATCCGTCATGACAGTTAATAATAATAATAAACAAACTTTATTGTCCAACAGGTAACCCATTAACAGGACAAAAATTAATAAAAGTAAAGTAGAAATATGTTGGCATATACACATAACAGTAATCCATACAAGGAAAAAAAAATAAAAATATATTCAATTGAAGTAGTATGTAAAAATTAAAAAGTATATATACATATGTAATGAAATCTAAACACAAGACACTACTTCTGCAAAATGCTTATTCCCATTTCGGCACATGTTGTAAATAGGTGAGCGCAGCAAAACATTTGTACGGGCAGACGGCAGATAAAATTCAGAAGCAGAGCGCGCTGCAAACCTAGGCACATTGATACAAATCCGTGAAAGTAAATATGGACAGTCACTGTTATTAGTTAATAGTTTACTCAAGAATCGCGCACTTTGATATTCCCTTCTATTCGCAAGTGAATGTATGCATGTTTAATTGACTCATAATGTCATCTAGGTTGCAACCACGTTCAGGGTAATTTCTAGTTGTTTTAAAGTTTGCAAAAAATCTTCGTTGTATGTGTTCCAAAGCATGCGAGTGTGTTGTATAGATTGGACACCAAATCAAGTTTCCATATTCCATCTTGCTGACGAGAAATGCAAACTACAATAACTTAATAACCGTAATATCCGTAAAATCCGGACACGTTCTCATTATAAATCCCAACGATTTAGATGCAGACTTTATCAGTTGATTAATATGTGGAACAAAGGTAAATGACGCATCAAAAAGAACTCCGAGATCAAGAAAGCTGTCGGGGCTTAATAGTGATGTATCACATAGATAATAGGCGTAATCCAGCGGGTTAGTTTTTAGTGTACGTTACTTTACAACACTTGGAAATATTCAAATGAAGTTTATTTCGTCCACACCACTGATCCATGATGTCCAAGTTACTTTGAAGAAGCGCGGCGTCATCCTGTCCAGTGATGACAGAATAAATTTTTAAGTTGTCAGCATAAGCGAGAGCTGGACACGTTAGACTTCCAAGTAAATCATCCAAATATAGTAAGAAGAGTAATGGTCCTAGATTACATCCTTGAGATACTCCTGAGGACACACAATACTCCTGTGACGTAAATCCGTTATAATACACATATGCCATCCTTTTTGCAAGTATGAGCTCATCAAAGCTAATAAAGAAGAGGAAAATCCAAACGAATCCATTTTAATAAGTATAAGGTGGTTTATTGTGTCAAAAGCACGAGATATATCAGTGTAGATTACATCTACCTGGCCTCGATTATCCAAAAAATCGCTAATATATTGTGTGATAGTGGATAAGTTCGTTATTGTGGAACGATCTGACATAAATCCATATTGTAATGGCGACAAATACGTATGGACACCAGCGTAAATGGAGTTATATAATACTTGTTCGTATAACTTAGCGAAATTCGACAGTACGGAGATTGGTCGATAATTGCGCAGTTGGTCTTTATTACCTCTCTGGTAAGCAGGAATGATCCTAGCTCTTTTCCACATGGTAGGAAATATATTAGTTCGCAAGCTAAGATTTATCAAGGTTGTGAGAGGTTTAGCGAAGGCTTTGCGGCAATGCTTCACCACACAGGCTGGTATATGATCGTCACCAGCAGTAAATTTGTTACTAAAACGAGACATAATAAATAGGAGGCTATTCTCGGTAACAAAGTCAGGTTGTACTGTTACTCCGTAACACATTTACGCATGCTCAAATATGACAAATCCCATAAAACAATCTGTACTAAGGCGCATGCGCAAAAAATAATTCTAAAGATTTCATTGCGCAACGAATAATATAAGAATTGATTCAGAACGAACAGCATGTAAAAAAGTTTACAATAGATTTGTTAGCCAAAACAGTGTTTTAATCTCCCCGCACTGCAATACATTTGCACATCATAAAGCATTTTTTACCGTCGCGAAGTACAAGGAGATTCCAAGTAGCGCGACCAAACATTTTATGGTCCTTCGAGCCGGATGAAGTTGTTATTCCAGATATTCCAATCAGAAAATCACCATTGCAACTATCAGTGCGAGGAGTATTATCCAAAAAAGAAAAGCAATCATCATCGTTATTCCATCGCAACCGAGAAGACGATTACATCAAACAACGTCACAGCATACCAAGTGGTTATTTTATTACTACAACCGTAAGCATTACTTTATTTCCTTTTTATTAATCCACGTCCTCCATATTGGTATAGTTACTCGATTTATATTTAAACAAACATTTTCATTAATCAAACATGGTAGACTCAAGGGACGAGATTAAATCATTAATTAGAACGCGCGGTATCGTAAAGGGTAGTATAACTCGTATAACAATTTTTTTCCTAGCAAATGCAAGCGCAGATATAGATGAAACAGAGGGTAGAAGGCAAAAATTAGAAGAATGCTATCAGGAATTCAAAAAGATTCAATGCAGACTTGAATCATTAATGGAAGATGATTCTCAATATAATGAGGATCATGAGGATGTAAGAATTCAATTCGAAGATCAGTATTATTCATGTTTTAAGCTTATAAATAAACGTCTACGCGAATTAAGTAGGCCAATATCTTCTTCTAATATTTCAAATACAGCAACACCGGCAACGGTAACTATTAAACAGGCAAGTAATTTATTACCCAAAATTGAGATACCTCCTTTTGATGGAAATCCACTCCATTGGCATAGTTTTCACGATTCTTTTAAGAATTTAATACATGACAATGATGACATCTTACCTGTTCATAAATTTTATATATTAAAAAATGCCCTTCAAGGCTCATTATGTGCAATTACTGAAAATTTAAACGCCTCTACTGAAAATTATCAGGTGGCATGGGAATCACTACAAAAACGATGTAATAAACCACGACAAATCATTCAATTGCATTTGGATTCATTTTTTGAACTGCCCGAAATTCATAAGGATACTCCTACAAATTTAAAAACTCTTTTAGAAAAGGCGCAAATCCACGTCAACGCACTGAAGGCATTAAATCAACCTGTAGATCAATGGGATACAATTCTTGTCTACAACATTGTTAGAAAACTCGATAACAACACGCGTCGCGCATGGGAACGTACGCTTGACAACGAGGAAATGCCAACGTTTGATCAGTTAACAAAATTTCTCGTTAAACAAGCCCGTGGTGACGAATTTAAGACAGCGCAAATCGATTTTAGTAAATCAAAGTCAAATCATTACCTTGGGAGAAAGAGAGATAATAATCAATCATTTATCGGCACACAAGCTAAGAATCAATGCTTCATTTGTAATCAAACTCATCCAATTTTTACATGCAGTAAATTTTTGAATTTAAATGAAAGAGAGAGATATAATGCAGTTCGAAAGGCAGTACTTTGCATTAACTGTTTAAAAAATAATCACACAACAATTCAATGTCGTCTTAATGGCTGCAAAAAATGTAGTCAGAAGCACAACACACTTTTACACTTTAATGAATCAAAACAATCTCAAGCCTATAATTCATCAAACAGTACTAATCAAAATAAATCTATTGAATCTCAAAACAACACTAATGCTAACACAGAAGGTCAGGATAAACAGCCGCAAGTTGCTTGTCCTGCTTTCAATAATTCCGAGATTTTATTAGGCACAGCACGTATTAAAATTTTAGACAATAATAAACAAGAACTTTATTGCAGAGTACTTCTTGATGGAGGCTCACAAAACCAATTTTATTACGGAAAATTTAGCCGAGAGGTTACAATTAAAGAAAACAAAAATCCAAAAACCATTTTTAAGGCTAGGATTAGGTATCACAAACTCACAATATTCGGTAAGCACTACGATAAGGTCGTGTGATAATCAGTATGCAGCGAACATTACATTGATCGCACTGTCCACTATAACTGGTCTGTTACCTGCGAAAACAATTAAACACAAGACGATAAAAATACCTGAACAATTCGCATTAGCAGATCCAGAATTCTTTAAGCCAGCTAGAATTGACGCTCTGCTTGGCAATACAATATGTTATCATTTATTGAATTCAGGTAAAATATATTTATGTAATAAATCAATAATTTTACAAGAAACACAATTAGGATGGTTAGTGGTATTTAACATTTCGAAAAACATTCCTAAACAATCAGTCACATCAGATTTATGCTTCGTATCAACTCTTGACAATCAAATTTCAAAATTTTGGCAAATAGAAGAGGTGAATAAAATCAAATATTATTCTGACGAGGAGTCAGCTTGTGAGAAACACTTTGGCGATAATATCAAACAAAATGCAAATGGTAGATACGTCGTAAAATTACCATTGAATCATAAAAAACAAGAGATCGGTAGTTCATACAAAATCGCTTCAATTCGTTTTTATTCGTTGGAGAAGCGGCTAGAATCAACTCCACAATTAAAAGGGCAATACGCGGAATTTTTAAGTGAATATTTAAAGTTGGGTCACATGAGTGATATTACTATCACAGATAATAAACAGGAAGGTTATTATTTGCCGCATCACGCTATAGTGAAGGACTCGAGTGTAACAACAAAGCTTAGAGTAGTTTTTGACGGTTCGGCTAAGACATCAACGGGAGTTTCATTGAATGACGCATTAATGCAAGGGCCTACAATTCAGGATGATTTGATATCTATAATATTACGATTTAGAAAATATCAATTTGTTATTACAGCAGATATTGAAAAAATGTTTCGGCAAATTGAAGTATCTAATAAAGATTTTGTATATCAAAAAATTCTTTGGCGTAAAAATCCTTCAGACAAGTTAAAAACCTATGCATTAAAAACAATTACTTATGGTACAACTTCAGCTCCTTTTCTTGCCGTCCGTTGCTTGAAACAATTAAAAGAAGATCACGGCCACAAATATCCATTAGCTGCAGCCGTACTTGATCGCGACTTTTATGTTGATGATTTGCTTACGGGAGCAGATAGTCTTCAAGAAGCAAGCACTTTAATCGAGCAATTAATGCATTTGCTTCAAGAAGGCAGTTTCAATTTGCGTCAATGGTTGTCAAACGAAAATTCATTATTAAAGCATCTAAAAAATACTTCCGATTCTAAATTTCTTTGCCTAGATAATGAACTAAAGAAGGTGCTCGGAGTTCATTGGGATCCAAAGTTAGATACAATTTGTTATAACGTAAAACAATTAAATTTCAGTAAACAAGTCACAAAAAGGACGATTCTATCTGAAATTGCTCAATATTTGTAGGTAATAGATCGTGGGATACACCGACATTGTCCGCAACATGCGCTTCAGAAAAAACTTAGCAAAGGAGTTGACAATATCTTGTGGATCTTTGGGAAGCTGATCACAATCACTCAGGGTGCCTGGTATTCGTGTATTACCATGTTTCTGGTCAATATATTTCCATAAAAGAGATGTATCAGATTTTATCTTTTGCTGAACTTCATTCAAGTATTTGGAATAGACACTCGATATCTGTTCTTTTACACTAGTACGCAACCTCTTGAATTCCTTGAGGTATGTCGGCTTGTTGGTACTTAGCCATTTCTGTCGATAAAATGCTTTAATTTTAATATTACGTTTAATTTCCGATGAAAACCATATTGGAAATGCAGCATTTTGTAGGAACACATGTTTGAAAGACATCATTCAGGCGCGTATAAAATTGATCAACTGCTCTGTTTACATCATGATATTCCAGAAGAAAGGCCCAGTCTGTATTACTAATTAAATTACAAAGTTCATCGTAATTAGCTCGACGGAAATCATAGTAGAATATATTGGCCGATGGAAAATTAGGATTATCAGTTGTAGCACTGTAAGTAAGATTAATTTCAGGTGTTGGGTGATATCTATCCTCAATTACAAAAGGGAACTGCGCACGATTAACCGAAATATTAAAAGATTCGCAAGCCAGAACTAAATCAAGTAATCTGTTATCACAATTAAAAACTGAGTTATATTGTTTCAAATTCATACTATAACAGAAATTCTGAAAAACAACTGTTTTAGGGCACGATGGATACTCATAAATAAAATTTTGTAAATTAAAGTCACCCGAAAGAATGACAGTATTGTTCACGAAATAAAGATCCAAGGCACTGGTAAAAAACCCAATATCCAAGGCTGACACATCAGGAGACACGTATGCAACACAAATAAGACAGTTAATTGGAACAGTACATTTACAAATTATAAAATCAATTGAAGGAACCTGATGAGATATATAGGAAGTATCGACTACAGAATATCGAATTTTATTAGACAGAGCAAGCAGTACACCACCCCCGCGAGATCTTGAAATGATATCACACTGTCTATCACAACGGACAAGGTTGTAGTATGCTGCAAATAACTCAGTGTTCAAAACAGAAGCGTCAAGCCAAGTCTCAGTGATACATATTATGTCGTAAGTAAGATCGCAAGCGTTTCTGTAAAATTGTTGTATCTTTGTGTTTAGGCCCCTAGTATTTTGATAGAAAAATGACAATGGTGATAAGTCAGAACTGTCAGTGACAATAGTTGGTAACCTATTGGTCTCATTTAGTTTGATTGGGATACAATAGTTGGAACGTCATTGAAATATTTGATTACTATGTTAGTTTCACCGCTTGCTTTCTAGCTTGAAAATTAGTTTTAACATGTTTATAACAGGTTATTTGGCGAGGGGTTCTATCAGAAGAAATTGAGAGGTTTGAAAACTTTCCATCTGATTTTAACTTCCTAAATTTTCGCCAAACAAGACGCGCAGCCTCAGTAGATGATAATTCAACTTTAATTGGTCTAGCTCGATTTTGCTTAGATGGATCAAATTTGCTAAAACGGATGGGTTTAAGACTGTTCTCGCAAATATTTAAGTTTGTGAGTATATCAACAACAGTAGTAGTATCCTGGGCAACTTGTTCCTGTTTCGTTGATCCCTTTTCAAGCGATCCATATATAATGATATTACTCGCGCGTTTACTCCTCCCTACCACTCCACTAATTATTTCTTCCGTTGCCGACAATAACGAAGGTGCAGGTGGTGATGTAGAAGAAATAGCACGAAAGTCGCTCTTTAATTGGGACAATTCCTCCTTCAAGTCACAATTGAGAACAAAAGTATCTTCTGTTGAAGTAAAGTACCATTTGGGTCAATAATACGGCAAAATGTTATTGAGAAAAGTCGGTCAAAACATGAAATTGTGACTCTGTGCAAAATTTCACAAATATCGGATTACTTTGACAAAATTAGTATTTGTTTTGTATTTTTGTATTATAACCACAGAAAAACATTCTGTATAAGCTGTCAAAAAAAATATGTAAGTTTTTATGAAGCTGATTGTAAAGACATTAAATCACATCACCACACAATTGTTTCATTATAAATTCAGTGACACGTGTTTCGCTAGCTCGAGGCAAGGATTATCACACCGATAAGGGTACTTTTATACGCTTTAAACGTTCCTGTTTGTTTAAATGTTACATCTTTCATTTGTCTCCCGGGATAAAGCAGCTGTTCCTAGAGGTTTCTCCGTTGCTGGTGTATTGCGTTATTAAGTGAAAGGTTTTGGAAAAGAAAACGCAGCTATCCACAAGGCATTAAGAAATTTATGAAATTTTCATAACAACATGTCATTCCGTCATTTGGTGACAACAACGAAATTGTGTTAACAACCTTCTCTTAGCTACTACGATCAATTCTTCTGCTCTTCTTCTGGATCCTTTCTGCAACAAGAAGTACAGCTGCCGATTGAGAAAGGAAAGATTTTTCTTGAGTAATTTATTTCTAGAAAAAGATGTTGCTACCCTCAATAAATAAGTACGAAATGACAAACCGTGGACTTTAAATCATTTGTCCAAATTATATAGGTATACATAAATATATAGATTTTCATGACAATATAACTTTCTAATTTGAAATAAGTGATCGAAGGGTTAGAGCTCACGATTACGATACCGACCGTCTAATTTGAAACTCAAACCCAAACCCACGTGTCCTGGTTCCGGGCACATCCATTCACAACTTCATGCTGGATGATTGCACTTCGACCTGCTTTAAATTTTTCTATTTTTCTCTTATTCACTTATTTGTTTCATTTGCTTCCCGGGAGAACGCAGCAGTTCCTGAAAGTTTCCTCGCTTCTGGTGTATTCCGTTATCAAGAATTTTGGGAAAGAAACAGCAGCTTTTTTAGAATTTGTTACATCTTCATGGCGAGATCTTATCTCCTACGATTCTATTGGCGGAGACAAGGACATCCGTTCCAGATTTTTTGCGAAAAACGTTGTTTTAGCTGCCATCTTCATTTTTTCTGGATTTCTGGACGAAAAGTTTCACTGTTGATTGAGAAAGAGGAAAGAGAACGCATGTTTTTAAATATCTATTTCGAGAAGTAGAAGGTACGAAACAAGAAACCGTGGAGTTCGGATCATTTGTCCAAATTGTAGAAATATACGAATTTGCATAAAGATAAACACTCTCTAATATAAAGCAAGCGGGTGTGCTCGAGTGGTTAGAGCGCTCGAATACGACACCGACGGTCTGCTTTCAAACTCAAACCGACGTGTGTGCTCATACCCATCTTCAAGTCAAATGACTGTACTTTTATATGCTTTACATTTTTCAGTGTTTCTCTTTGTTTCTCTTCACTTATATCTTTAGTTTGCTTCCGAAGAGCGCTCCTAAAAGTTTCTCCGTTTCTGATGTATTTCTTTATCAATAGTTTTGGGAAAGAAACCGTGGTCTTTAAAAATTTCTTAGATTTTCTTGGCAACTTCTCGTTCTATACAATTCTATTAGGCCAAAACAAAGAGGTCAGTTCCACATTTTGTTATCAAACTTCTCTTAGATCCCATCCTTATTTATTATCTCTTTCTTCTAGATTTCTGAACGAAGAGTTCAGCTACTGTCTAAAGAAAGGTTAAAAAGCGGTTTTTTGATATATTTTTGTCCAGAAGGTTACGCTTTTATCATCAGCAAGAAAGTACGAAATAATACATAGTGGACGTTAAATCATTTGTCCAAATTGTACAAATTTTCATGGAAATAGAAGTTTCTCATGTAGTAGAAGAAGTGGTGAGTTTGATCAAGCGTTTGAGAATTTATTAGATTTTCATGGCAGCTACTCATTCTATACAATGCTATTGGCGAAAACAAAGATCTCGGTTCCACATTTTGTTATCAACCTTCTCTTAGATCCCATATTTATTTCTTCTTTCTTTCTTCTGGATTTTTGGACGAAGAGTTCAACTGATGACTAAAGAAAGGGTAAAAAGACGTTTTTTTAAATATTTTTGTCGCGAAAGTAACGTTTTTATCCTCGGCAAGAAAATACAAAATAATAAATAGTGGACTTTAAATCATTTGTCCAAATTTTCATGGAAATAGAAGTTTCTAATATAGTAGAAGTGGTAGGTGTGATCGAGCGGTTAGAGCACATACTTACGATATTGACGGTCGGGCTTCAAACTCGAAACCACGTGTTCTGCTTCCACTCATATTTATTCACAACTTCAAGCCAGATGACCGTCCTTTTATATGCGTTCAATGTTTCTGTTTTTCTCTTTGTCTCTTTTCATTTATTTCAGTAATAACTTCGTCAGCAAGTAAACTTACTGCGTTTGACGTACAATTTCTTCTTCGACTGTTTCCTATTCATGGCGAAACCATTGACCCACTTGGTGAATCTTGCTTTCACGAATGGAAAATTTCCTAATATTTTGAAGTACACGATAGTAAAGCCTATTTATAAAAAGGGAGATCGATCCATGTTTGGTAACTACAAACGAATAGCATTAACATAAATTATCTCGAAAATTTTTGAGAAACTTCTGTTAAAGAAAATGACAGCATTTATACACAGAAATGGCTATACTAAAACAAGGTCTACAACGCGTGCTGTTTCCCAATTACTTGAAAAGGTGACACATGACCAGAATGATAGAGAGGTTACTACTGGAATTTTTATGGATTTGTCCCTAAACTGGAAGGAATGGGATTTCGTGGTGTAATGAACGGCTGGATCAGGTCCTTTTTGACTGGTAGAATGCAGTATGTGATGGCATATGATGAAATGGGCAGAGAACAAAATCTAACTGGGGCGTGCCACAGGGATCTATATTGGAACCACTTCTATTCCTGCTCTATGTTAATGACCTGCCTGACGTGATTGAAAATCGGATGGTATTGTTTGCGGATGATTCTTCCTTGGTGGTAAGGGCAAAGTCCGCTCAAGACGCGACGCATTTGATAGGGGGAAACGCTTGCTTTTCTCATAATTGCATAAAATTTTTGGTTGTATATAGTGCCGATGATTTTCTCCTTTTGTCTCCAAAATTTTGAAACAATGACACTCGTCTATTTCTCAATCTTCTCGCTGGATATGACTGAACCCCAATCTTCAGAATAGGTTTAGATATGGAAGAATTCGATGGGTGTTGCCTCATATTTAAAGGTGACATATCTTCTTGGTGTGAATCAGTCACTTTTGTCACTTTAGTTTTAACGTTTTCGCTTTTCACGTTTTTCCAAGGGCTTGGCATAGATCTACCAATTACTATTCATAATTTTGATTTTATTCTACTTTATTCTAATGGAAATTCCCATGATTTCAGTTGAACGGGAGAGTTAAATTTACATATTTCGTCCCCTACCGCTTCCATAATTATTTTTTATCGTCCGCCATTTATTACTTTTTATGAAGACAACGCGAAGGGCGTAATGTTTTTAGGAAGGAAATGCTTTATTATTCTCCAACCGACTTCAGGTCGGAGCGGCTTTAATTACGCAGTTCGGGCACTTGACACGCATTTAGCATTTCTTTAATTCGAAATATTTCACCCCGACATCGAACACGCGGTTTTAATTAATTTAGCTCACGAAATACGACAAGCAAGAACTACTCTACTGTATACGGAACCGAGGAAGGAGGGGGAACGAGGGGGCGAGGCGAGCGTAATTAATTGCGTTATAAACGGGCACCGTAATAAATTTTAAAAGCTGACCAAAAGCTGTCCGAAAACGTAGCCGTCGTATATTTCGGTTTACTTGCGAGAATTAGGTTGGAAATTAGAAACTATACGACGACGACGAGTCGAGTAGAATTTGCGGTTACGTCGTAGAAACGTATTACGCCGCCTAATATGTAAGTTTTACAATTTGAAATTCCGATGAATGTAAACTAGCGTTGCTCGTATGCACGTTACACGAAATGGGAGTGAATACGTGGGATATATCTATGGCGTTTGGACTTAATAGTTTCGGGAAAAGTAGATGTGCACTGTACGTACGGTTCAGCGTTAATTAGTTGACGAAATGAATTTGTTGTTTATTTAAATTCGGCGAAGGAGGAACAATGGTGTCATTGTCTGTTTAGTGGACGAAATATGACTCCGACGGCGAATTAATTTAACGGCATAAATGAGTAAACACATTACTAAACAGTGTTATGGAGTTATTCACAAGACGATGAAGTAGCGTGTACCCATTGTATATACATATATGTATATGGAGAATATTTTACTTTTTTTTTCGTAACTTTGCTAAAATGTGGAACCGGAATCTAACCAACTATGAATCCTTTTCTGTATTAGTCTATATTGTCCGCACTTAATTGTTTATAAATCTAAATTTTAAAAAACATCTGCTTATTTCCCTATAATTTTGATAATTGCGCTTGGGTATATTATTATAGTTCTGGTTAGCTGAGTTAAGCTATGCGGACGATATGGTGATATTAGGAATCACGGAGAGACATCTGCAAGAAAATGTCAATATAATAAATGAACAATTAAAAGAAAAAAACATGGAAGTTAATATAGACAAAACAAAAGCAATGGAAATAAGCAAAGAAAGTCTAACACATAATATAAAAATAGAAGGACATAGAATAGAACAAACTATCGCGTTTAAATACCCGGAAGGGATTATTAACAGCGAGGGGTCCTTAGAAGATGAAGTAAATGACAGAATATCAAAAACTGCAAAACGTTACAACATGATAAAAACACAATTCTTAAACAGAAAAGAAATACCAACGATAGTAAAGGCAGAAGTGATCCGAAGGTAGTGAAATCAGTACTGACACACTCATGCGAGTGATGAACTACAAACGAGAGCCAAAGAAGCAGGATGAACTTCGTAGAAATGAGGTTCCCAAGACGAATAAAAAATAAAACTAAGTTGGATAGGATAAAGAACGCACTATACAGAGAGCAGCGCAAGATAGAGCCAATCGAAATAACAATACAGCAATGGCAATTAAGATGACTTGGCCATGTTATAAGAATGGGCGAAGAAAGGTTGGCAAGACAAATATACGAATCAAAAGAAATGACAAAAAGAAGAAGAGGAAGACGAAGGAAGACATGGGAGCAAGAAGTACGAAGTGCATACGAGGCAAGGGGAGAGAAATGGGAGGACATGAGAGTAAGATGCAGGGAGAGAGAAGAGTGGAGACAAATATGGAAGCGGGAGCCAGGAAATTTAACTCCACACAACCCCCACACTTCACGGGCAAACGGATTTCAGGATTAAGTAAGTAAGTAAGTCAATCGCTCGCAGTTGACATATCTCTGCCTAGTATGAAAGATCATATATTTTGTTTTTTCTAAACTCAACCACCAGGGCATCAGTACATACAATAGGTTGCTATCTATGTAATCAGCATCAATGCTAGCTGTCAGGATAGAAATGCCATCTGCGTAAATGGTTAAATATACGTCTGACGGAAATAGCACTGTCATTTATATACAAAACTAAATAGTGTCGGTCCCAAGACGGATCCCTGTGGAACTCCCGTAGCCACAGGTAAAGGAATATTTTCGAGTTGTCCTTTTGAGTTCGCATGTTTAATTCTTACGAATTTAATTCGGTCGTGTAGGTAGGAGGCAAAGCAAGTGGCTGCGTTCCCTCTAATGCCATATTGTTGTAGATTATTAATAAGTATATCATACAAGTAGGTGACCCGGCAAACTTCGTTTTGCCCAATTTTTTTTCGACTGTTCTTTTTTCCTAAATCTTCGCGTGGCAATTACGAACAAACCCGCAGAAGGAAGTACATATCCAATTTCGTCCAGTCGTTTTCAAGATTTAAGCATCCGAATAAACCACGATGCATTTCTATATATACAGATTGCACACAATCAAAAGCTTTCTTGAAATCACAAAAGATGGCTAACACTGGCTGTTTTTGCTCAAACCTTCTAAAACCTTATTGTAGAAATCTACTAACGCGGTAGATGTTGATTTACCTTTTTTGAAGCCATACTGAAACTCTGCGATAATATTAGATTTGTTAAGAAATCCGTTTAGACGGTCTAGCATTCACTACTTCATGATTTTGGATATTACAGAAGATAGGGCTATCACCTTTCTTGTGAATAGGTATCACAGCAGCTGCTTTAACCCTCCGTCCGATAAATGGTTCCAGCCAGACCTTTTTCGTTTTCAATCGTTAATTAAGTATATTTCTTGTTTATCTATCGACTTGGGCTTCCAGGTACCTTTCTGGAATTTTATTGGCTATCGATCTAGATATATAGCAATAAGGACGAAAGGAGGACGCGAAGGACGAAGGACGTTTTGAAATATCATCTTCGGTCCGACAGATGGTATCTGGCTGGATCCCATACATTTTGTATGAAAATGCATGCAATATGATACACTTTGGTGATTGTTGTTTTTTTTTGCACTTTTATGTTGTAATTATCCACTCTAACTTCCTTTTAAGTTCACGGATATGGGCCTCGTATATATATACCTGGTCCGTTATGAAAGTAATGCGCATTTTTGTGAAAAATAGATTCATTGATCTTACCGGTACAAATGTTTAAAATTCTTCGAAATAGTCCCCTTCTGCATCGATGCACTTGCGGAGACGTGCTTGGACTAGCTTGCGTCGGCACTGTTCAATGCAATAAAAAATGTCTCCCTGAAGAAGTGAAGAAGAATGCTTCTCGTCCTATGCTGTCATCTGTGTTTGGTTTTCATGAAAACTTGGTTTCGCTTTGTAGCTACGTGCCGAAAAGGAACAGGGCTGTGAATTTGCTCTCCACTGTGCATTATACGAAATGTTGTGCAGGCGAGGCAATGAAACCAGAGGCAAAATGTTTTACAATGCGAATAAAGCCGGCGTCGATTGTATGGACCAAATGGCTACTCATTTTACAACAAAACGGCCAACCAGACGTTGGACTTTGGCATTTTTCTTCAACATGTTGGATGTTATGGCATTGGCTGCCTTTTGCATTTGCAAAGAAGTCAATGGGACTAATAAAAATAACGCTAGACGCACTTTTCTATATACTTTATCCAGAACATTGGTCCTTCCAAATGTTGAAAATCACAAAGCATTTTACTGTTCGTTCGGCTATTGAATCGTTCTTCGGTAGATCAATAAACATTCCAAGAAGTATTGTGGCCACTCCTGCCAGAGGCGCCGATACACTCACATGCAAGAGAGACTGCAAAATTTGTTCACACGGCGAGGAAAAAGTTCGCCGAAAAACTGGTGTTTTCTGTTCAATGTGTTCAGCGCCAGTATGTCAACAACATTCTATAGTTCGATATTCATGTTTTTCATGCATTGTTTGTACTTCCGAGAACCCATGAGAGAGTTCGAATCATAATTAATAAAAAAACGTTATAATCCCTTCTTGTAAACATCAAACAACATTGATTTTAACTCTGAGAAAAGTAAGAAATAAAAAGTATATACCCGGTTTGTATTAAAATGAATTTTACACCACTAATTCGCACCAAAATGCAAAGAAATGCATGTTATTGTATAGGGGTCTGACCAAACACCATCCGTCGGACCGAACAAGGTTTTAGAATATCTGTCGGACGGAGGGTTAAGCACGTCTGGAAAAATTCTAGCATGAAAAGATTCATTTACTAGATGGGTAAGAAAGTTAACCAGATAGAATTTAAATTCTTTGATAATAGCAGCTGTGATTATATCTGGGCCAGAGCAGAATTTATTTTTAATAATATTTATTATACTACATAAACCTCTGCAATTGTGTATGGTAACAGAAACATAGACCTGGGATTTAACTTGATCTTTGAGTGTAGACCGGAGGAAGTTACATAAGACGTGATGGCGGCAGGTGAGGAAACGAAAAAATTATGAAATTTATCAGCGACCTTAAGCGGATCGCTGATTGTACCATTTTGCGTATTAATGTTAATCGGTCGACTAGCGTTGGTGTTCGCTGTGCATTTCCTAATTATCTGCCAAATGGCTGCGCTTTTATTATCTAACCTATTAATGTAGTTACTGTAGAATTCGATTTTAGTCTTTCGAAGAAGGTCTCTGTATTTCCTTTTGCTAAGAAGATAGGTTTCTCCTAGAAGTGGATACGTCTCTTACAAAATATACAAATCGTTTAGGAAAACGCTAGATCTCCTGGCTACCTCGTTTATTCAAGGCTACCGATCATTACTTTTTGCTTTAAATTGTTGAAGGGTAAAAGCAAACTCGTAATAATAGATTAATATGCAGGCTGTCTCATTTCGGAGGGCCAAATTGAAATATCTCTCTTATTATAGAATATATCGGAAATTCGTTTTAATAAAAGCATGTCACATTTTTCACGCACTACAATATGGTTAAAACAAAATGCCGAACCACAGCCTACTTTTCGAAATATTTTCGAAAAATATGAAATTGGGGAAAAATTCGAGGCTTTGTAACTTTTTTATTTTTGAAAATACAAAAAAACGTTTTGAATGAAAGTTGTTGGCAAAATATTCCTCTTTCGAAATATCAAGGAAAAAGTGGTGTAAAGTTAACATTTTCAGCTGTACTCTCTTGAACCGCCCAAAGAAATAGATAGAATCAAGTAGGCCATGCCACTCCTAAATAGCCCCTGAATTGCCTTTATAAAAATACCATACACAATAAACATATTTTAGTTAAGTCTGTAAATTTCTTGCAATTTTATAAAATAAGTATCAGAATATTTGTACTAGTAATCTAAAGAAATCAAGTAGCCATTGAAACAAAGGTTTGGTAAAAAAATGTGTCGGACAAAGAATACTCTGGACTCGTTGACTTTAAAGTTATGTAAAAATTGTGACAATGTGACTTGCCAAGCTATTCTTATGTACTCTTTATTTTATTTACAAAATTCTCTTATGCTGTGGCAAATAAATAATACTCGCAAGGTAAAATGAAAGTTTAATTAGTAACAAACATCAAAATTCGTTAAAAGTAATTATAACAGATGTTCAAAATGTCCTCCGTGGTTCCTTATACACAGTCGGGCTCTGGAGTAAACACCTTTATTTGCATTTTCGATCATCTGTGGTCTAATTGCTTCGCAGGCTTCCCTGATTCTTTGTTTGAGGTCGTCAACATTTTGCGGAGTATCTGAATAGACTTTATCTTTAATGTAACCCCATATGAAAAAATCCAATGGGGTAATATCCGGAGACCGAGCTGGCCACAAGATTGGTCCATGGGTTCCTATCCACTTTTGGGGATAGTTTTCATTCAAGTAATTTCTACTAATTAAAGCATTATGGGCAGGAGCACCATCTTGTTGAAAATATTTAAAGTTTAACCTATCTTCTAACGGCAATTCTTCGATATATTCAAACAAGTTATTCTGTAGAAAGGTAAGGTATCTTGCTGCAGTTAATTTATAATTATAAAAATAAAGTCCAATTAGTTTGGATCCCAATACACCTAACCAAACATTTACTGAAAACCGTTCCTGATAAGCTGTTTCTTTATGCCAAGAAGGATTTCTATTGTGCCATTTATAGTGAATGTTTCTATTAAAAAATCCATTATTTGAACAATTGGCTTCATCCGACCACAAAATCTTACTAGAAAAAGATGGATCGTTCCTTTTCTTGTTCAAGATCCATCTACAAAATCGTAAGCGCCTTGGTTTGTCATCTTCTCTTAAATGTTGGATTTTTCTTAATCTGTAACACCTTTATCTATGTTTTTTTAATATTCTTCTTGCACTGTCTTTACGAACGTTACAAAACCTCTCCATTTCCCTTAAAGAGACATCTTGAGCGTTATTGGTTTTATTATTAACGTAATTTAAAACTCTGTTTTGTGCTCTTACACTGTCCACAACTTTTTTGCTTCGTACAGCACTTTTTTAAAAGAACCATAATTTTTAACATTATGTGCTAATTTTACGAAAGTTCTTTTATTGGGATGCAGTCCATTTGGATATCTACGTTGATATTCCAGCAAAGCTAATCTTGCATTAAAATTACACTGGCTATAAACTACAAACATGTTAAATTTTTCTACATTAGAAAACACTGTTATTAATCAAAGTCAACAGAAAACCCATATAACACAAACACACGAACAAACTAATTTATAATTACTTTACACCAACTCGAACAAAGATAACTTATCTGACATTTAAGCTAGATCTTTGTTTCAATGGCTACTTGATTTCTTTAGATTACTAGTACAAATATTCTGATAATTATTTTATAAAATTGCAAAAAATTTACTTAACTTAACTAAAATATGCTTATTGTGTATGGTATTTTTTATAAAGGCAATTCAGGGGCTATTTAGGAGTGGCATGGCCTACTTGATTCTATCTATTTTTTTGGGCGGTTCAAGAGAGTAAAGCTGAAAATGTTAACTTTACACCACTTTTTCCTTGATATTTCGGAAGAGCAATGTTTTGCCATCAACTTTCATTTAAAACGTTTTTGTATTTTCAAAAATAAAAGAATTACAAAGCCTCGAAGTTTTCCCCAATTTCATATTTTTCGAAAATATTTCGAAAAGTAGGCTGTGGTTCGGAATTTTGTTTTAACCACATTGTAGTGCGTGAAAAATGTGACATTTTTATTAAAACGAATTTCCGATATATTCTATAATAAGAGAGATATTTCAATTTGGCCCTCCGAAATGAGACAGCCTGTATTTAAAAAAGATGTAAATTCATCATTTATATTGTCACTTTCATATACCTCGGCCCAAGATTCTCTCGACAGAAAATAACCAAATTGATTTTTGTTATTTACGCAAAAACTCTGCTTTTAATAATTTTGTTCAATTGCATGTTTGAAACATATTGTTCATTGATATTTAACACTATGTAACGGTGATCAGAAATAGGTAGGTATCATGGATTGTGTAAGTAATATCTGATAACATGATGTGGGTGAAAATATTGCGAAAGATTGATCACTCTAGTTTACTGGTGTATTACCATGTTGAAGCCATATTCTACCATTAAATTAATTAAACTTTGTTGCTCAGAAGACTTCTTCTTGAAGTCAATATTGTAGTCGCCGCACAGAAATGTTATACGGTTTGAATGAAATATGTAGACTAACGAGCCCTGGTAAGCCCTACCATGAAATCATTGAAATCCGTCTGAGGCGGTCTGTATATGCAAATTATCAAAATAGGTTTATTCTTAATGCGACAGATTGCACCCCACACTTCAAGAATTTTCTCCCTAGTGACATCGAATTTCTTGACATTTAATTTGCTCCCAGCGTATATATAGCAACTACCACCAATAATACTATGCGTTCTAGTAAACTCGGATATCAACGTGTAATTAGAAAGATCAATATTTGTCGAACAATTTTGTTTGGACCATGTTTCAGTTAAGCACACAAAATAACAGCGAAATTGCGACAATGGCACTTCTCCAACGTATAGCATCTTTCTTCTAACGGGTGCCAATTATAAACGTGACATGTCTCATTAAGAGGTAATCCTACTTTGTGATATTTTTTGCCATTTTTTTATTTGCCTAAATACTTAAATATTTATTGAAGAATGATATCTGAAAGTTTCTATGGGTGGAAGAGTTTATAACGTCGTTGAAATTTCAATTTCCCGAGTGCCGTTTTGCTGTGTTGCTTCGTTCAAGGCTATTGTTGGAAAAAATTCTACTGTGAAGAAGAAAGACTGCATTGATCACGTTCAAAAAAGAATGGACAGTAGACTGAGAAATTTAGTGAAAAAGACCAAAGGTTTGAGGGGCAGGGGAAAATTGACCGGCAAGTTAATTGATGAATTGACGTTATATTATGGGCTCGCTATTCGAAGGCACTGTCACTCGATTGGGGACATGAAAAAAGCAATTTGGGCAACGCTTTACCACAAAATTTCAACAAGCCCGAGCATCATTTATGTCCTGCGGGCTCAGAATCATGGTGCACTTGGCAGTCACACAAGGCACTTGGATGAAAAAGAAGCGACTACGACCACAACTCTTCTATGCCAATTGAAGTATTCGAAGCAATCAAACTCGTTTATGAAGAATTGAGCAGTGATGAGTTGTTGACACGTTGTTTAAGCGGATTCACTCAAAATTCGAAGGGAATGCTTTAATGCACTTGTATGGTCCATGGCTCCAAAAACACTTTCAAGTGGTAAAACTGTACTCGACATTGCTGTTCACCTTGCGGTTATTTGTTTCAATGATGGTTTTCGTGGAATTATGACAGTCATGGGAAAATTGGGTGTTCTTTCCGAGCGATCACTTTCTGCAAAAGCAAAAGAAGATAGGAAAGCCTCACTCGCTTCAAGAAAAGATGAGGAGCAAGAAAATGTTAAACTAGAAGGTCAACTTAACGGTGCAGGCATTGCAGATTAGAGGTATGTCAAAAACTACTATGCTATTTCGGTACATTCAACTTCAAACGCGTTTTTCTCAAAACCGTGTTTTTCGAGTTGGCCGTAATGATAGCGCCTACAATTCTCAACCGATTGACTTCAAATCTTAACTGTAGCTTCACGATCATATTATCTAGTGAACATCGGATGATTTTTGCGATTTATGCATTTTATCGATGATTTACGACCGATTTTTCCTTCAAAAACAGCATTTCGACATAAATATCAACGTCATTTCTTTAAATATTCAAATTTGAATAAAATCCTACGATTTTCGCTCCATTTTGGATATATTTTAAGAATCTTTTTGAATTTTTCTTCTAGGTGCAGAATTGCGAACAAGAGATGTACGGCCGTACCGACTATGTCGAAGAAACGTATAGAGTTGCAACGGATGCAACGCCGCCATTTTGTATTTGAAAAATCCAATAAAAATTTGCCTTTGTACCTCAACACTAGGAGAAACATAAACGCTAAACGAAATTAAAATATATCAACCTGTTCCCCTCTGATAAAGCTAAGAAAATGACCCACGATTTTGTGCTCACATAGGATAGGATTACCCCTTAAACGTGGCAAATCGGGCACATCCTCCCAAAAATATAATAGATGGAGTAATACACACCATTAGATTTCTGCGATTTCCCACTTTGAACTGATCAATCGGCGTTGATATCAAATTCCTCTTAGGGATTTACTTTCCCAGGGCAGACATTTTTCTTGCTCGAACTATCGGATCCCTCATCAGTACCAACATTGCACCCGATTCTTTCCCGAGAAATATTCCCCATTATTGCAATTCGTCGAAAAGTAAAGAATTCAACCTTTTCTACAGAATCCAAGTTCCAAAATTCTGATTATGCATTCGAACATCCACCATGCGGCAGATTCTTCCTCGATCTTATCTGAAACCAATGAGAACAACTCAATCGGCCAACGATAAACAATCGCGAATTTACGCGACGCCTACAAATTTTCCGCAAACTTCCGTTCCCCCTGCGCTAAGCAAACGTTTGGTTTGCTTACAATTAGGTCGAAAAAGTATAAATCAAAGTCTAATTAGAATGCTAAACGGAAGCGTACACGTACGAAATCGCATATATAACCGGAGAACTTTCTCTTCCGTTCGCCGTACCCGGGATGACTCGCAGCACCGAGCCGTTTACGAGGAAACCGTTCCCTCGAGACGGAACTTCCACGAGAAATTCTAAGACAGACTCGCGAAACTTAATAATACTATTTCTAGAGGGGATTGAATCCGTGTATGCAAGACGCTTCGCGTTTCGTCGTTCCACCCGTTGCATTTTAAGTGCAACCGACGATTCAGAAATGAAATAGCCAGGAGCTTTCCCAGCTAGCCAGGTAGGTGAGTATGTACGAATCGTGTTTGTTCCGTAAAGTTTTAGACGAAAGAAATACGAAACAAATCCGTTTTCAGAGTCTGAATTGTTAACAAGTCAATGTCAAGGTTATTTTACATACGTTTTCGTCTTCTTGTGGTTGGATTTTTGGAAACTTTCTTGAGATTTATCGTCGATCTAAAGCCCAGAAATTGCTGAGGGGTAAGTATGGACTTTAGTAGGATGACATTTGATCAAAATTTCCTATTTTACTTCATTTTACGCTTCTCTTCCTTACCGAACGAATGCACACGATATATAATGATGACGTGATGATATGTTTCGGTGTGTTAATCACTTTCGTCATTTAAGAGAATAAGTAAGTATTGTCACCTCTTCGCTAAGGTTCTATGAAAAACATGAAACGAACAATGCTTAATGCTTTGTTTCGTAAAGTGCGTGCTTTAGCACTTTTTGAGCGATTTGCAATTTTTCTGGTTTCTGGTATATTTTATTCAATCAATAGTTTTCGGAAGGAAACCCTGGCCTTTGAGAATTTATTAGATTTTCAGGGCAACTTCCCGTTCTATACAATTTTATTGACGAAAACCAAGATCTCGGTTCCACATTTTGGTATCAAGCTTCTCTTAGATCCCATCTTTATTTCTTCTATCTTTCTTCTGGATTTTTGAACGAGGAGTTCAACTGATGACTAAAGAAAGAGTAAAAAGACGTTTCTTTTTAAATATTTATGTCCAAAAAATGACGTTTTTATCCTCAGCAAGAACGTACGAAGTAATAAATACTGGACTTTAAATCATTTGTCCAAATTGTACAAATTTTCATGGAGACAGAAGTTTCTAATATAAAAGAAGTGGTGGGTGTGATTTGCAATTTTTGCTCTAAAATGGGATCAAGTACCCATTAATAAGCGTTACCCATCCCTAGATCCTCTCGACTAAAACTTTGACCATGAATAATTTTCATTTCGGCCAAGTATGAACCGTATATTTCATCTGTTCATTTGAATAGGAAACAGTCCAAGGAAAGATTGTAAGTAAAGCGATAAGGGTAAGTTTGCTCGCTGACCAAGTTACTACTGAAATAAATGAAGACGAACAAACAGAAAAATTAAAGCATACAAAAGTACAATTATCTGGCTTGAATTTGTGAATGTAGTAAATTGAATATTTTAATACCGACGAGGAACCGGGCAAGAAATCACTTGAGAAATTTCTAGCTTCTGGGTTAGGTACGAATCGCAATCCGTGACAGCGACTGGCATTTAGGGAGTGTGCCCTAGAAAGAAGATATCATTGGACCTGGGAAAATATGTGACCCTTCATGGGCATTTAACATCGCAAATCGTGAAGAGCTAATATCCAAAGTCATCTCATTAGGTTTGAATTGTCATGACGAGAGCATTGCGAAGGATTGGTTAAAAAGCTATCTAGCAAATGTTTTATATTTCGTTGCTTAAGGTCTCAGGTCTCAGGTTTCCATTCAATGTTTGCTTTCAGTGTATTATGCGGACATTTACTCCAGAATATTGTACGGCATACTGCTGTGGCTCTTCAGCAGCAAAGAGCGTATTTCTGACCCAAAAGGTAGTATTACGATCAAAGATTGGAGCACACTGCACTGAGTTCTGTAAGCCAATGTTTTCCGAATTAATTGTTTTACCATTACCTTGTGTATATATTTTCAAAGCGCTTTGCTACATGTATAAAAACAGAGCCGCCTTCAATACTAATGCTCAATATCATCCGTATTGTACTAGGGCTCAGGAAGGCTTATATTTGTCAGGGAACACTCTTAATGTAACAAGTTTGGGAATGAGGTCTATAGGTATCAAGATATACAACTGTTTGCCCTCCTCTGAATGAGTACCTCAACCTTAGATTTATTTAAATTTCAGAAATAAGAGTGTCAGAATTATATAGTTGCTATTTTGTTAATTTATTATTTTCATTATTATTATTATTATGTTATTATATTTTATTGTATTGTATTTATTGTATTGTGGAGTTGTTAAATACATATTTCACGTACTTTTAACAAATAAAATTATTATTATTATTGTTATTGTTATTACCACATCTGCCCTTTAGAGTTTTATGACATCTTATTTAGATAATCGCAGGTGTTATGGATCACATAATGTCTATGGTTTGTATGAGTACATGTATCACAGTATCTGGAGTTCTTCAGGGATCCAAACTAGGTCTACTGTAAATTTTTGATTCCTTCTTAGGATCGGGCCGAAACCCTTTTATCTCCTTGGGAAAGCTGCTACAAATGCGCAGTTTAATCGAACTGGCTTATACTCGGTGAAGGTCAATAATAATAATGAATAAAACTCGTAGACTAAAAATAGGTCAAATATAGTGAAGTGTTCACTGTACGAGTTTTATCCATTAGTGATTTAGTGCTCTCGCTCCTTAAAATTCCGTCCTCATTTCTGCTCTATATCTTCGTCCATAGTTTCCTCCATACTTTTCTGTGCCTTCCCTTGATGTTCCCGTCAACGTAATTTCGGCCTTGTCCTTCCATTTTTTTAGTAAGTAAACTAAATGGGGAATAAAGACGCCTCAAACAAAAACGTTATTAGAAAAACAAAAATTCTACTCGCCTCAGGAGCCTAGGACGTTACCTCGACCAATGCTATAGATATCTGCTGGACCTTCACGCGAAGTGGAGGCTCATGTTGGGAATCGACGACCATGTGAACGCAGGGATTGTCACTAAGATGGGCTCTTTCTCACACTGCTTTCAGAGATTTTTCCAGATGTTCTCGCAGAGCCCGAAAGTTTAGACCGTGATGGATATGTGCATTCCTAACATAGCAAATGGCATCGACTACGAGGATTCGGGGAGTCTTATTCTGTAGGGGCTTCACGTGCTAAGGATCCTCCAATGACCAGGTCGAAGTGGTGTAGGTCAAAAGCGGCCGAAGAGTCATAGTATTGAGAAGCAACTTGTTTCGTAGGTGAATGGGGACTCCTTCGCCCTAGGAGGAGGAATAGAACTTTGCAGTTGGTGATGAATCGTGTGGGGACCTCTTCAACCTGCTTCTTTCAGTGTAGTTTCTGGTCGAAGTACACTCTTAGGTACTTAATATCGGAGCTCCATGGCAGCTCGGCGTTACCCGTTAAGATTTTTTCACCGCGTGAATCTAAGTTCTACGCATTTAGATTCGCTTACCTTCAGTCTCCATCGAGACGTCCAGCTCTAGAAACCATCAGTGGCTCTTTGGAAATGTTTTCTGATTATCTTTTCCCATCTGCAGGCAACCAAGGTCCACCATTATTACTTACTTACTTACTTACTTATCTAATCCTGGCCTCTTCTACCGGCGCTGCCAGTGTCGAAGTTGTTGCCACTCACGCTATTGCCGCTGCTCTTATCTCGGGTATGCGTCTTCTCCAATTCTTCCTCTTCTCTTGCTTGTGTTGTTGTCTAGTTCTAGTACATTTTCATCCCGACTAAATGTCGTCCTATCTCGCCGTTCCACTTCCGTCATAGTCTACCTCTCCCCCTTTTTCTCGGTCTTCTCATCTTCCACATTTTCCTTGTTAACCTTGCGGTCCAAACCGGCGCAAAGCGTTTTCCTTTACCCTTTATTCCGTCCATCTTGCTCTCAATTATTTCCTTGTTTCCTCATTTCTTTCTTTGTCGAGCAGTGTTATTCCCGCTATCCTTCTCAGATTCTTCATTTCTTTGGCCTGCAATCTCCTTCTCTGCTCCTTTGCCAATGTTCACAGTTCTTATTCATATGCTAACGTGGGGATGTACAACACGTTGCGTATTCTTATCATGGTACTCGTTAATAATTCTCTTCTGTTGGTTATGTTTTTGGTCAGTTGGTAATATATATTCTGGTGGTAGCTTTCATGCCCACCTCCAGTTCTTGTTCTATTTTTCCATCTGTCGATAATGTGACCCCCAAATATTTGAACTTGAAGACTGCTTGTTTTCCAAACTTAGTTTTAACTTTATCTTGTTCTTCGTTATTACCATCGTTTTGCTTTTTCCGAGTTGATGTACCATTTCGTTTTCTTTAGCTCTTCGTTCCATTCCCTCAGGCTCCAATCGAGATCTTGTTTGTTTTCTGTCATCAATATAATATCATCCGCGAAGAGAAGCTCACTGATTTAGATTATAGCATCCGCAGTAGGTTTTCCTGGTTTTCTGCAATGTTTATGGCTATATCATCCATAATTAAGAACGAACAGATGAGTGTGCCTCTTTGCATGACTCCTACCTTGGTATCCAAGGTCTCTGATACACCATTATTTGCTCTTTTTATTAATGGCTCACTCTTCCGCTTAACATGTCGTGTTTTAGTATCTGCTGATGATTTAAGAATCTGCTCGGAAATTTCCACTTTCGATTACTCACAGCACCTTCAAGAAAACTGATGTGGTTTAATATTTTTTAGTATTTAGTATTATACTTCTTATTTAAAGTGACTTTTTTATATAAAATCAATGCGATACAGGAAACATAGAAAGCCTGGGTATTGCGAACATGCGACATGCGACATGGTTGGAACGGAATTAAAATTGACCCCATCTCCGATTCCCGAAAATAATTAAAATATTCGTTTATTGAATTAAACTTATATAGCTTGAATCACCCTGTATATGCGAAATAATTAAAATCGATTTAGATTTCAAATTGCGATTAAACCGTGTATATTTTCCCATAATCGACATTCTCGTTGCCTGTCAAATCGTAGCGAAGTCCGACTTGAAGCACACTGTATATGCAAAATACTTAAAATCGATGTAGGGGATTTTAAATTGTCATTTGATCGTGTCAAACTGCCTGGAATTAATATTCTCGTTGCCTGTCAAATCATACCGAAGTTCAACTAGAGGCACCCTGTATATGAGAAATACTTAAAATCGATTTAGAGGAGTTTAAATTGTCATTAAATCGTGTAAAACTGCCTGAAATCAAAATTCTCGTTGTCTGTCAAATCATAAGGCAACCTTAAACTTTCTTATACCTAATCAAAATTATTGTTGGATATCAAATCATAACGAAGTCCGACTTGAGGCACCCTGTATATGAGAAATACTTTAAATAGATTTAAAGAATTTTAAATTGTCATTAAATCGTGTATATTTTCCCATAATTGAAATTCTGGTTGCCTGTCAAACTATAAAGAAACCTGATACTTTCCTATAATCAAAATTCTCGTTACCTGTCAAATCATAAGGAAACCTAACTTGATTCACCCTGTATGTGGGAAATACTTAAAATTGATTTAGAACATTTCATTAAATCATGTAAAACTTCGTGGAATCAAAATGCTCGTTGCCTGTCAAACCATAACCAAGTACGACTTAATGCGCCCTGTATATAAGGAATACCTAAAATCGATTTAGGGGATTTTAAATTGTCATTAAATCGTATATATTCTCCGTGAATCGAAATTCTCATTACCTGACAAATCCTAACCAAACCTGATGCTTTCCTATAATCAAAATTCTCATTACCTGTCAAATCATAAGAAAACCTGACCTCGAGACGCCCTGTATGTGGGGAATACTTAAAATCGATTTAGGTGATTTCATTAAATTGTGTAAAACTTGTTGGAATCAGAATTCTCGTTGTCTGTAAAATCAGAAGGAAACCCGACATGAGGCACCCTGTATAAGAAAACCTGACCTGGCGTCGCCCTGTATGTGGGGAATACTTAAAATCGATTTAGGGGATTTCATTTAATCGTGTCAAACTTCGTGGAATCAGAATTCTAGTTGCCTGTGAAATCATAAGCAGTCTGGTCTGGTAAATATAATGACACCGACTACTAAAGATAGAAAGAGATGGAAGGAATCGTTGGAGTAAGCAGGTTGAAAAGAAGAACGACAGAAGAACAACCATTGAAGCGTATAAAAGGTTTTTGAATCTGAAACTCTGCATTTTACAGCAATATCGTATAATTGATCAAATTTCCTTAAAAAAAAATTTAATGAACTGATTATTTTACAAAAGGTCAAAATAGTAATTCTTGTTAAATAATAAAAAATAAAGTGTATGTTGTTGTGTAAGTGTACGAAGCGTGTATTATAAATTTCTGCGGGCTACCAGCATTCGCGATGCCGGAAATCATGTATCTTACTCTTTACCGACAGGCTATAATATTATGCTGTTAAATTCCAATCCCCATATAAATGCTCGATTCAAAGTTTCTCATATTTTATTTTACCTTATCTTATATGTTACCGCGTGATTTTTATTAATTGATAAATCGTGTAGTTAGTGCTCCATTCTGGTTTCAACTTCTATCACGCATATCCAAGTTAGATCTACATACATACACGTGTGCGTGCTACATCCACTTCGGTTGAAAATTATCTGCATATTCCATTTGAGATCGCATAACAAATCTTTTACGATGTAAAAGTGCAAATTACCCAAGAGATAACCTGGATAAATACGGCCGAATTCGGAATGGAACGGATAGTTTTCATTAAATTTGCGAGATATAACTAAGACAAAGAAAATACGCGTCATTGTTACAGCTCTTTTCTCTTCGAATTCCATATAAAAATCATACTTAATCGCCGGATCGTCACGTTTGCATCCTCGTATCTTCTCACCAATAAGCGACCCTAAATCCAACCGTTTTTCCTAAACGCAAAATTTCCCATTTGCCAGCTATCGCGGAAGCCATTCCCGAGATTACGCCGGAAAGTATTCGTTCCGGAATAGCACAAAACGAAAGCTCGAGCGACGTTCGCACGATTCGACCAACTCGTTCTCCGGAGCGCCTCCAACTCTGGAATTCTTCTTCGAGACGAGTGACAGCTGGATTACGAGCACCATATGTATGTCAGACACGAACGAATCGCCGAGAAAGGAGAAGATTCCCGGTTGACAAAAAATCCGGGTTACGTGTAAATAAACGGTTTGAATTATTCAGATATGGCTGTCCCTTTTATCTCGCCGATAACGCGTTCAATTATCGGTTTTTGGTGATTTCGTTAGCGAGGCGCGCCCGCCGGTGGTGATTAATTAGATTCTTGATCGGTCAAGGTTAATTATGAACTGCAAATAAATGGAATAAATGGGTGTTTATTCTGTTTCTTCGTGTCGATCCAGTGAGAAAAAAAACAGTTGAATTTAGTGACGCTTTTAGATAGTTGTAACCGTGAACAGTATCTCGACCAATAGCGCTCTATTTTCTTCAGAATATTCCCCAGAAATACTGGCACATTCTCGTCTTCGTTCGAATTATATGTTAAAAGAAGATTCCGTTAAGAGGGTCGAAGTTGTCGTTTTGAGATAATCAACCGCGTCCTCCGCAGGTGGAGGCTATTGACCACGCAATTCATCCTTGATCGTTATATACCGTGTGTCCCAGATCGAGTAGGACTGCATGGGTAACTTTCTTATTATTGAAGATTGAGTTCTAGTTAAGTTGGATATGTTTTGTAGCTCTGTACGTTGATTTAAAACCTGGTTGAAAATGTGCAAAATGCAAAAAAAAACAGAAAACTGTAATTTTCTTCTAAATCAAATATCTTCTTAAGTATAAGAGATACGAAACAAGTTTCATATGAAAATCCAATGTTTTCGATAGGACCCGTTTAAAATTCATGTCGAACAAAAATTCGAAGTGGCTGCTATTCGATTGGATAGATTACTTTTCAACCAGAGTTTTAATCGGAATATAAAGCTGAAAAAACATATCCCATTTAACCAAAACTCCATCTTCAATAATAAGAAAGTAACCCATGCAATCCTACTCGATCTGGAACACACGGTATTCTGAGTAAACAGTCAATTTATTGGTAATAGTTCAAGTAGTAAAATCCTGACAGATGTTTCGAGGTTAGGTTTCCCTCGTTATCAATCTCTAGAAACTAGCAACAAAAGCCCACAATTACAATTAAATTAAAGGGAATATGGTGATGGAAGAAAAAAAGAGAAAGAGGTTAGGCTTACCAGTCGCTTCCAACGACGTGAAAAGGAATCCATTAATTCTCAGCTATCTTCCAAATTCCCAATAAAAATGTTGATTATTATTATTAAAGCATTATGATGAAATTTTGTTTAAAGCAGAAAGAGGAGGGAGCAACACATAAGGAGCAAATGCGTCCAAAAGAGGTTGATACGATAAATGTGGATATTTTACCTCTGATCTATTGTTAACAGAATTAGAATTTAATTTAATAAAACCGCTCTCGACAAATTTTCGTGTTTTTGGTTTCAGTATACAAAACTTCAGGATTTTCAAAACAGAAGGTGCGGAACGAAAATATCAGCTCTGCATGCCTTCTAAGGCCTTGGATTCATTACTGCTCTCTTCCATTTTTCTCGGTCCCTCCAGTCACCAGTTCCAGTCCCTTCTACATCACGCTTTGCCATATCCATCCACTTTTTCCTCGGTCGACGTCTTCTCTTTTTCCCCGCCAACTCCCACTTCTAGTAACCCCTTTGACCTGTCATTGTTTAAGCGTATAAACTATCTGACCTAATCATCTGACATCTGACACTTTGAGCTCTCGCTTTGTCTGTAATTCTTGATCTTTTGTATCCTTTCATAAGTTCATGATTTGTTCTCCTTCACCACAAAACATCCTCTACAAAGACTGTCATACTTTCCTATTCGTTCGAATCATATGTTAAAAGAAGAAGCTATTCCAATCTTCAGACAGACGGATTGAAGGTATCGTTCTGTGGGCATCGAGTGCTTGTCACCCAGCGGCTAGAATTATTGACCCTTATCATTGGCAACGTAAAAAGAACGTAGATCGTGACTGTTCGAAGCATGATCTAAAACTGCTGTCCCCAAAAATTCAATTTTCTTAAGATCTTTCTTTCTTGGTGAAAGGAGATTTGACGTTCAGGGTTAGTTTTTCCGAGCGCGTGTTGTAAACATAGCAGGTCGATACTTCTGCTCCCGGGGCACGCTAGTGTCAGGCAGGGTACCATAGTGATAAGTTTTTTGTTAACGTCAAAATAATAAACAAAAATAAAGTAATTTAACAAGACCGTTTAGTTTAATGTAAGTAAAAGTGTGCCAAAACATAGCATTAATACTGGCGACGAGTTAGAACCGACGTGCCCGTTCTCTAGTTGAGATCAAGAAAGATACAAAGTAGTAAGTCAAACACAGTAAAACAAAATGGCATTGATCGGAACTATTAAATCGTTCAACCCCAAAGAATCCGATATAATCACGTATTTAGAACGACTGGAACTACTTTTTATATGTAATGATGTTAAAGAAGTAAAGAAAGTATCACTGCTGCTAACTTTAATCGGGGGTGAAGCTTATAGTGTGCTAAAAGATTTACTAGCACCTGATATATTAAGTGAAAAAACCCATGAAGAACTTCACGAAGAACTTACAAATCATTACAGTCCTAAAAGGTTGGTTATAGCAGAACGGTATAAATTCTACAGTGCTAATCAAGCATGTGACGAAGATATAACGTCATTCTTAGCTCGGTTAAAAAGTTAGCAGAGTATTGTCAATTTGAAGGTTTTCTTAATGATGCATTACGAGATAAATTTGTATGTGGATTGCAATCGGAAAGTATTAAATGAAAACTTTTGTCAAAAGATAATTTAACATTTGAAAGGGCGTATCACATAGCTATAAGTATGGAGTTAGCAAAAGCGCAGACAAAGGTGTTGGGTTTGGAAACGGTACCTATCAATAAATTGAGCCCTCGTACAACAATGCAGAAGTATGGTCAAAATCAAGGTAATTTTTGGGTCAAATCAGCACAAAGGTATTATCAGTCTTACGGTTCAAGTCAAGAACGTGACAAAAACAGCTGTAAAAGATGTCTTCGTGTCCATCTGGATAGTAAATGTCCTGCAGTGGCATCGAAATGTTATTCATGTGGTGACATAGGTCATACTGCAAAGTCTAGATTATGTAAAAATCGAATACATGGGTTAGTAAGTGAAGAAGAAATGAAGAAGGAAGAAGAAGGCGAACTCGAAGATGATTCATTAGAATTGGGATGGCTACAAGAAGAAACAGACTGTGGTGAGGTGTATAATTTAAATTTAGTTAAATTCAGAGGAAATGATAGCCTTAAAATTGAGTTAAATATTGAGAACAAGAGTATTATTATGGCGATTGATTCTGGTGCATGTGTGTCAGTTATGCATAGGGATGATTATAAGCAATTTTTTGGTAGGCTTAGGTTAGAGCCTGTGGCTTTTAAGTTAAAAGTAGTCACGGGGGAAAGTGTATGTATATTAGGTAAAATTACTGTTAGGGTAAGATATGAAAATGAAGTGTTTGATTTACCATTAGTTATTTTGGATGGCAAGACCAAGTTTTATCCACTATTGGGTAGAAACTGGTTAAATGTTATTAACCCAAAATGGAAAAATATACTTGGATCTAATGTCAGTGTTAAGTCCCAAAATATTATGATCTTGCACAAATCTAGTCAGGTCACTATTGATCAAGAGGTTAAAAGTCAAAGAAACGAGTTAATTTCGGAAATAAAGACATGTTTTCATCAGTATTCAACAATGATACCCAATCTTGTATAAAATATTTTGAGGCAGAGATAACAGTAAAAAATGGTGTAAACCCTATTTTCCATCGTGCTTATACAATGCCGTATGCATTAAAACCTAAAGTAGAGGCTGAGCTGCGCAATATGGTTCAGTCTAAAGTTTTAACAAAAATTAAGTACAGTAAGTGGGCTAGTCCTATCGTCGTAGTGCCTAAGAAAAATGGCAATGACATCAGAATTTGTGTAGATTTCAAAAAACCTTAAATGCACTTATTGATACCGAACACTGTGTATTACCATTGCCAGAAGATATTTTTTCTAGTTTAAGTGGTAGTAAATTTTTTAGCGTTATTGATCTCAAAGGAGCATACCAACAACTTAGACTTAGTGAGGCATCAAAGGAACTTTTTACCATCAATACTCATGTTGGGCTGTTTAGGTATAATAGATTAACATATGGAGTAAGTTCTGCTCCTGGAATTTTTCAGTCTGTTATGAAAGCTATTTTAGCTGATCTGCCTAATACAAAATGTTATTTAGATGATATTTTAGTTTATGGCTCTAGCATACAGCATTGTCATCAAAACGTTACTAAAGTTATGAGTCGATTGGAAGAATATAATGTAAATGTAAATGAACAAAAGTGTAAATTTTATGAGACCAGTGTAGAGTTTCTTGGTCATATAATTGATTCTAAAGGTGTACATCCTACAGCAACAAAAATTGAATGTATAAAAACGGCCCCGTCACCTCAAAATTTAACTCAATTAAAGTCATACCTTGGTTTACTAAATTACTATGGAAAGTTTATTCATACATTTTCAGCTAAACTCAAACCACTCTATGATTTATGTACTGCACATACAGATTTTATTTGGACTGAGCAATGCGAAGAGACATTCCAAATGAGTGAAAAATTACTCACATCCAGTGATGTGTTGGCACATTTTGATCCAACACTTCCAATTTTTGTTACATGCGATGCTAGCGGATACGGAGTAGACGCTGTTCTAAGCCATAAGATAAATGGAGAAGATAAACCTGTATTGTTCGCGTCTAGTACATTATCCAGTACAGAGAAACGTTATTCAAATTTAGAACGCGAAGGCTTAGCTATAGTATTTGCTCTAAAAAAATTTCATAAATATTTATATGGTAGAAAATTTGTATTGGTAACTGATCACGAACCTCTTAAGTTTATTTTTGGTAAAAACAAAGGCATTCCCATAACAGCTGCTGCACGTATTACGCGTTGGTCTATAATCTTGTCAGCTTATGAATATGAAATACAGTATAAGAAAGGTAAACTGTTGGCGAATGCTGATGGACTTTCTCGTTTACCAATGGCCAGTCAAACAGAGATACCGGATTCAATTCGGTCTTTTAGTATGGTTGAAAACATACCTCTACATGCGGTGGATATTGCTAAAGCAAGCAAACAAGATTTATTATTAACAAAAGTCGTAGATTTAACCCTATCAGGATGGCCGAATTATATCCAGAATGAGGAGTTGAAACCTTATTTTCAAAGGAGGCATGGTCTTTGTCTGGAAAATAACTGCTTATTAATCAGCAATGAAGTAATAATACCCAAGTCATTACAAAATGAGGTTTTGGCACTATTCCACGAACAACATATAGGAATTGTGCGCACAAAAATGCTAATAAGATCATATTGTTGGTGGCTAGGCATTAATGAAGCAATAGAAAAGTTTATAGCTTTGTGTGAAATTTGCCAACAAACCCAAAATTTCTCAAGTAATAGCACTTTATTTCCATGGCCAGAAGCGCCGAATAATTTTTACAGAATCAACATAGATTTCTTTCACAAATATAATTATAATTTTTTAATAGTAGTCGATAACAAATCCAAATGGATAGATGTCAAGCTAATGGACAATGGCACAAACGCAAGTGAAACCATTTTGAAATTAAAAGAAATACTTTCAAATTTTGGTTTACCTGCTGAAATGGTTTCGGACAATGGTCCGCCATTCAATTCATCTGAATTTAATGCTTCTTGTCAAGCCAATGGAATAAAACCAATTAAAACACCCCCTTACCATCCGCAAAGTAATGGAATTGCAGAGAGAGGTGTACAAACTATTAAGAAAGGATTAGAAAAGTCCTTATTTCTCGAAGACGTGAAATCAGTTAATAGGAATCAATTGCTTAGCCGGTTAGCCAGTTTCCTATTTACATATCGCAACACTCCTTGCAGCACAACAGGTATATCGCCAGCTGAACATTTATTTAAGCTACGACCACGAACTAGATTTGATTTTCTTAAACCATCTTACGATAATAATGAGCAAGGGCTGAATTCTGACATTAGTAGAAAAATAAAGTTGTATTCTTTAAATGAATCTGTTTACGTTAAGGATAAGCAATTAAAACTATGGCAGAAAGGTAAAATTGTAAAGATTATAAGCCATTCCTCTTATTTAATTCAAATTGGTAATAGTATAAAATTTGTGCACGCCAATGACATTCGTTTAAATCCTTATCAAACAGAGTTCAGAGAAAGTAACACGGATATGAAATGTGATGTCAATGGTGATATGATTATAAATAAACCCAATCTGCCATTATGTAATAGGCCTACGACTGTACCATCCGATATAGATATATCAATCCAGACTGAACCAGAAGTTATGGAAGTACCGGTAACAGATGATTCCAACACTTCACACTCGGAAACATCACCGGAATCTGATAAAACCGTTACTACCAAAGCTTCTCACATTACTCGTTCAGGTAGAATTGTTAAAGTACCTAATAGATTCAATTTGTAACTTCTTTTTAAAAAACGGGAAGAGAAATGTTGTAAACATAGCAGGTCGGTACGTCTGCTCCAGGGGCACGCTAGTGTCAGGCAGGGTACCATAGTGATAAGTTTTTTGTTAACGTCAAAATAATAAACAAAAAATAAAGTAATTTAACAAGACCGTTTAGTTTAATGTAAATAAAAGTGTGCCAAAACATAGCATAGAGAGACTTTTGGAAAAAACGGTGATATACGCTCGACGCTATCCGTTCTAAAGCCCGTCTGACACCGTCAATTTTCTTGTACATTTTTCTGTCAATTTTCTGTTGTTTCTGTGACAAAAAAATCGTCAATGTTTAATTCAATTATTATGTACATTAAAAAATAGGACATGTTCTATTTCTTCGTCAATTTTCTGCGCACAAATCTGATGCGTTTCCAACCTGAAATTAGGTACGGCCCACAGAACAATATAAAATAACGGCTTATAATTTTGTTATTCTTTCTTATTTTGTGTGTTCGTTTACAAGTTATTTCATATGTGGATTTAGTATTGATATTGTCAGCAAAGGCACCACAGTCCTTGCAATCACCTTCACTTTCGTTATAATATTGTGTACTTATGGACTTTAAACAGTTTCTCCTGTGGTCAAAAATCGCAATATTGCTTGTAATCTGCAACAATTAATTTATAGTGAACTTAATACCAACAAGATTATGTGTCTACGTGCTACCTATTCTCTGCAGATATGCTAATACCCATTGATGTATCTTCTTTTATTATACCTTTTTCAAATAAAGATAACAATATTTGAAGCTGTGTATTATTTAATCTTAAATAATTACGGTAAGCTGACATGTCTTTAGTCAGCAGTTTAGTATTTACAAGATTCAATACCTATTTACCAAGTTCTCGTCTTGATCTGCTCCATGTTTGGCGTGTATTTCTTTCTTTTGCCTTTTCTTTAATAGAACCACAGCTACAGCAGCGCTAGCTAACAACAAATATTTCTCCATTATTTATCCAAACCGAATACAATACAACCTATAAACTGCAAGAACGTTTCACACAGCCTCCCGATAGGACTGACATGGAACTCGCAACATGCTAGCAACTAACTGTGGGACTATGGTGGGATTCACAGATTAAGGGTTTCGAAATTTTGAAATTGATGCTCTGCGCTTGCGTTAATAGAAAAGTGACGCAAATATTGAAGAGCCCATGCATACAGAAAAGTTCTACTGCAATGTTTTGTATACATGTTTCTTTCAATTTTTCACACAACAGAAAATTGACAGAAAAATGTACAAGAAAATTGACCGTGTCAGACGGGCTTAAAGTAATTAGTAGCTACATGATCTGCTGTTAGAACAAAGTTGCTAAAATGTCTTTTTCGATACACCGCAGAAATGAGTAACTTTCACGAGGAGCTTCCTCGTCTCGAAACGCCTAAACAGCTAATTGACGTTTATTTTCAAGTTCACTGCTCACGATGCTCGAAATGTTTTTTGAGTGTTCTTCATTGAACCAACCGAAGGTTTTGCGGTATAGCTAGAGATGATTCGCCTTTTGCTTTTCGGTTGAATGAAACGGCAGGCAATAAGAGACTAGCTTTGTGTTACCCAATTCATAATGCGGGATGTTTCGGACTGAGATTTATGAAATGCCAAAGAATATCTGAATCTCGCGATATGTCACAAATCGATCCTCTTTGATCAGCTATTTTCTTTCCTGGTGATAACAACTTAGTTATTTCAATACGTACGAAATCAGTATGATACGGGATATACCGTAATGTTTCTGTCAAATACTAAAAGCAATAGGGATGATTTATAAATACGGCAGGATACAAATCGGACATTAGTTAAAATATTGCGACCGTATGTACAAATTTACTCCCTCAAAACATAAATATCCATGTTCGAGGGTCTAACCGCAATGCGAAATTTTCTAGTTAGCAATTACAAACGCAACGTTGTTGTTGTTGTCGCACGTGTACGTACGCGTACATATATAGTAATATGCAAATTACCGCGAATTCTAACTTGTTTACAATCGCGTTCTAACTAATTCCGACTTTTTGCGCTAAACGGTGCATGTTCGAATTAATTAGAGCGCCTGTAATTCAGTTCCACCTATTACCGAGTTATATTGATTTAGACATGCACAGTTTAGATGTATAATGGCGGCAGCCCGGGCACAATACCCCAGGGCGATTTTAAGCGTCCATTCATTATTGGCCGATAGTTTACAGTCTATTAGTGTAACGTACATTGATGAAAATGACTCAGAATCAGCCCAACGTCCTGTAGGTAAATAAATTGAACCGGCGGCGAAAGCAAAAATTACAGCTCATATGGCAAACGAAGCCAATAAATCGCTTCCGAGACGACGCGTACAATTAATTACGCGTGACAGGTAAGTATACGAAGTGGTTATATATTTGTTCTTACATTTTCGACAACAAAGGCTTACTTAATAACTTGTCCGGTTAACCTTTAGTATTGTTGACAATGCTTAATGATTATTTAAAGCGGGACATAAATCAGGAATATTTTCCGATATCGTTACCACATGCGAAGTCCGACGTAAGAAGGAACTGCATCCGTTACTCTCGTTTATTGTCTTGTTGTATTGCCTTCGAGTCATTTCCTTATTGGTCGAGTCGCAGCTAAATTGAATGGAAACAACGTTATCTGAAGTTTTCGATGATTTCCTTCACGTTGGTATCGTTATTCTTGTCCAAAATCTTCCACGAACAACAAACAAATACTAATCTAAGAAGAAACTGTATCTAGTGAAGAGTTCAGTTTGCTGAAGAAGCTAGCAGTGTTGATGACGAGATATTGTTATTATTATGTTTTACAACGTTTCGGTAACTAGTCGGTTCCAGTCGCATAAATAGAGCCAAAGTTAACAAAATATTACCGCAGCTAAAGGAATAAACATTAACAAATATCAATTTATCGTCTTTTATGTTAAATTGATAATAACAGTTTACTCGCTTAACCATTACACCACTTCACAAGGAACCCACTAAATTAGGACAGTGTAGTATGGGCTAAGACAACTGGAGACGGCAACAGATGCATCTTATTTTTCTTCTTCGTATATAAAAACGAATGTATGTCTGTGTATCTGTCCTTTATGCATTACTACACCATTCATCCGCTCACTCCCGCGAGAATTACTGGCATAGTGGCACCAACGAATTCCAAGTCAATTTATTTCATCAACATTTTCCAAGAAAGAAACACCATGAATTTCCATACGTGTAATACTGATCCTACGATAGGTGGCGCGCGTGTCGAATATTTTTGGCATAGTACATATATCCTAGTATATATCTGGTGGCGCGCGTATATACAAACAAATTCAATTCAATTGAAGGTAAATAATGACTAATGATAAGTTTCAATAAAAATGGCACAATGTAAATTGAATGTTATCATAGCGAGTTTTCTTTAGTTGCCTTTCTTCTGAGGTCGCAGCAACGCTCTACGGGTAAGCTAGTGCATAATATACTGTTAAGGGTTCAAAATAAATAGAAAAATAGGCAATAGATGTCGAAACTCCAACGAAGATCGTCAACATATACGATGATTGAAAATGAATATTTGTAGTAATGTGCATCACTATTCGTTACGAAATTCTTCTGATTTTTTGTGTATAGAACTGGTCAAGCTAAGTATTTTCCCTTTCCACAAACGCTTACCTACATGATTGGTTTTCCTTCAGACTACAAAGAGGTCTCAAAACTCGTTTCTGTAGAAGAAGGACACGCTCAGCCTCCGTGGACATTCCCCAGAATTGAACTACACACGCAGCACAATACCGCTACAGGCAGCTTTCTTTCCAATTCGTTTATGTGGGTTCCCCAACTTACTATAAACATGGATACCTAATAATTTGATGCTAGTATTGACCTCCCTTCTATTTAGTGAAACATCTGGATGTTGTGTTTTATTTGGGTTGAGTTCCAATTTGTTGGAATTGAACCATGTTTATACTGCACTAAGTGCTTTAGACGTTTTCGTGATTAAGTCTTGCTTCGATTCGGCCATTGTTGCCAGCGATGTGTCATCCGCGTATAAGCAAACTAGTTCATGTATATAACAAGAAGTAAAGGTCAAAGAATGGATCCCTGGGGAACACCGTATTTCATGGTCACCAGTTTTGATCGGCGTAAATCCATTTCGACATATTGATCAGACAGGTATGAAGCCAGCATAACGATGATTTCCTCCACGTATTCCACAGTATAGCAATTTATCCATCAACACATTACGGATCCACAGTGCCGAAAGCGCGACTTAGACAACGATATGCCAACCTCACATATTCCTCATTATCTAGAGCAGCCACTATCGCGTTCATTAGTTGTGTTAACCCAGTCATAGTAGATTTGTTTTTATGAAATCCATGTTGAGCAGTAGTAATAAAGTTGTTTTTGTCCAAGAAATTAGTTAATCGATTAATTAACCTCAAATATTTTTGAGAAAGTTGGTAATATAGATACCGCTGTTAAGTTTTCCGTGTCATTGGCGTCTTCTTTTTATCTATTGGCAACACCTTGGCAGCTATTAGTTCTTTAGAAAAGGCTCCTTCCTCAAGACATTTATGGACTATGTTGGTAAGTGAATTAATAACACTAGGGCCAATTGCTTTCATCAACCTCGTAGAAAAGCCATAATGACCATCGATATTGAACGAAGCACCACTCTTAGCGCTAGCCGAAGACAAATGTTTCATGGATAACTTTAAGTTGCTTGTTAATCTTACCGTGTCGGAGTCTAGACCAGTCTCTGCTTTGTAAAAATCAACTAGAGGTTGCTGGGGCATTCATTTCAAATCATTTTGTATATCGTTGACCTTGAACGACAATTCTGGACCCTTTTGTTATTTGGTGTACACTGGATCTGCGTCCCTATACTTTGGATCAAACGGCCTATCAAGTTCCAGGATTATATGACTACCAACCGATCTCAAATTATCGATGAAGCATTCGTCTTGAATCAGCCCATATATTTTCGAGCCTAAATACAGTTTCTAGAGTTCTTGATCATTTCGTATGGAACTTTTGAATTACAATAGCGAACTTTTCACCACATAATTTTTTATTAATTCCGAAATACGTGTTAAGCCGACAATAAGACCAGCATCCTCAAACTGTGTTCCACGGAATTCAACAGATGATAAGAAAAACTACACGTTCACTTACTTTGTTTTGTGCGTGATATGATTCAAAGCACCATTATAATTTTTCTTTATCTTGTTACGTTGTTCTTCCTGATATTCGATTCTGTCACCTACGCAAACTATTTTACTGAAATACAACTTTAACTCTTCCGAAAGGTAATCTAGTTTTGTTGCGTGGTGCTTCCTTATCTTTGATTCTGGCATCTACGCATGGTATTCGGTATGTTACAGAGACCGTATCAATTTTGGAAAAGATGATGTTATACATCATGGATAACATTTTTATACTATAAATTTCGTAATCAGTCTCTCGAAAGGTTTTGACTTCAGCTGGCACGACGTAAAATAGCTAAGAAACTTAATTCATGGAGATCATTATAAGAAGACTCTGACTAAAATAATATATAACATAGATCATTCCTACAGTTTTACACTCAGGATGATGACTTAGTTGCGGAAATGCGTATCTAGAATTATTTCTAAAAGGTATGGTAACGCCAACTTTTATTTTGTTTATATATTAGTACATGAAGATTTCGATTAGTTCCAAATTTCCCATTTCGAACTTTTCGCTATTACTCACACGTATCGTCCATTGGCTTTCCTCTCCATAAAGGGTGATTTCATAACACACTTTACTCTACGATTCATGAATTTTCAACAAATCGACGAGATGTCTTTGACGAAAAATTATAAGGACAACACAGACAAAAGAATGTACTCAGGAAGTTGTGTGTTAATAAGTCTATAAGTTGATATGTTAATCTAAAAAAGTATATGTAGGCCAAACAGGGAGAACGGTTTCTACTCGGTTATCTAAACATCACAGAAGCTACGTAGATAAAAAGTCTGACTCCACATTTGCAAATCATTGTTTAGAACAAAACCGTAATTTTAATAAAAATTTTGATGCACCTCTAATTCCAGGAAAAGGGAAAAAACCTGATATTTTAGAATCCATGGAAACTAATAGATACAATAATTTAGGCTTACATAGCTTTGAATGACCAAAAGAGGTGTATGTCACTCCACGCTCCTAGCAACTAGATTTGTAATTAGCAGTAATACTGTGTGTAGTATTGTGAAATTACAATAAATATTTTTAAACTTACAAACTCCTTTTGTTTTAATTTACTCTTGAAAGAAACGGCGTATCAACTATCACCTCAACAAGAAACTATTCCTACTTTACCGACTACGAGGGGTTTGTCGCGCTTAAACGACACGAAACCTCCTTTAAAATTTCTCGGTAGTTATTTAGCAACGCTCTCCAAACGTGACAAACGAAATGGCGGAAGAGCGCGTCGTAATTGGAATTCCTTGTAATGCAGCTGTTCGCGTTGTTGTAATTCGAACGAGATGGCACGGCGCGTGTATCTTCAGGAATCAGATGCTTATTCGATAATTTTCTCTCGAATAGAACTATGCACGTTCCGTAGAAAGGAGAAGACCCTCCAAGTTAGTGGTTCTACAATGATATTTCTTGAGAATTTCGATAATTTGGGAGCTGATAAATCGGTCTTTAACACCACGTTTATCTTTGAAGTGTTAAAGCAATGTAAAACTGAAACTTGTGTCGACCAGCTAATGGCAGTGTCTGTCCAAAACTATTGGCGCCTAAGAAACACTTTAACTGACAATTAGTCCTTTTGTTAGGAAAGGGGTAGAAATTTTTCAATCAACGGATATTTCCTCTCATAATCTTCCTGTATATTGTAATATATTAAAAGTCACTAAAAATAAAATTATTAATTTTTATAAAAGCATATATGTATTAATGAGTAAAAGAGCATTATTATTATTCACGCAGGTATACAACACTTTTACATTACAAGGATTCATAAAATTAATTACTGAAAATAACCAAGGATACATCGACATTTAATACAGGTTTCTATAACAGCGATATACCTCGATGAACTGGAGTCGTCAAGGTGAATTAAAGTTTTCGTTTCGTGGACAACTTAGAAGTAAAGCAGTGTAGTCCTAGTTTCCAAAAGAAATAAACAGTTTTTGGTTAACGACGAAGAAAATTGACAAGATAGACAAATCAAAAAAGGTCCATAAATATATTTGGAATAAAAGGGTTTTAAGAAGAAGTACCACTTAATAAAAGAACCTCACCATACCAGAGAAGATAGAATCTAAGAAGGGGCAGAATGCGTAGAAATGAAAGGTGCATCGAGAATAGAAGTTAGGAGTGGAGATATAGGAAGACCATCTTCGAAAAAGAAATTTACACTCACACACAACACTAAGTAATTATCTTGACTTTATGTTAAATATTTCTCAAAATTTATAAATATAATTTATTATAATTTATGCTTTTTATATCATTAATTAAGAGCTAGGCCGGTGCAATTTTCTTTAAGAAATTTAACTAAATTCTCAGTACAATATGTACATACATATGTATAAATTTTGAGAAATATTTAACATAAAGTCAAGATAATTACTTAGTGTTGTGTGTGAGTGTAAATTTCTTTTTCGAAGATGGTTCTTCCTATATCTCCACTCTGTACAGAAATATGCAATTTGAGCACATGAATTTATCATTACGATCTAATTTAACCCACATAAACCTATTCATTCGCGCGATATATTTTGCGGTTACCACTATTCGGTTCATCTGCCCTTTCCCCTCACGAAATAATACAAATAACCGCTTTCAACCGCGCACCGGCTATTATGTTAGTTTGACGTGTACATCTCGCATTGTCCTCTCCATTGTTTCGTTTTTGGAAACACAATTTCTCGTCATAGCATAATGCTCCACCGAATCCACTTTTTAATTGGTTCCGAAATAATCCGGCTTCCATTATACTAAATCAACGCCGCACGAGATCCCGACCCGTTTGACCGTACTAGCTACTATCTACCTACTACAGTATTAAATGTGTACGTTCGTTTTACCTCTACGTGCACGTGTGCACATATACTACTATCCGACAGTGTTTGTATATGTACCGATCGCATTACGTCCCAAACGTATCGTATTTCTGGAGAACAATCGCCGAATAAATTACCTATTCTGTTTCGCGTCTGGAAACGCCGGATTATAATTAAACTCGGGCTAATACCCTATTTATCTACAGATTTGCCAAAAGCCGCGCCAAACCCGTATAAATCCTATTTGTTCGACTCAACGTATAAATTATGCAGTAGCTTTTATGTCTCGATTCGTTAATGGCGGCCCGCAGAAAGCCACTCAAAACTATATCTTTTGAACGGAAGAGCCTGGCGTCGAAGTCGAATCGCCGACCCGCATCGTTTCCGAAATGATCGTTTCGATGTCTTGCCAAAATGTTTCGATTTGTGTGATATCGGAAACGACATGTTGATGTCGCATATATGCCCCTTGAGGCGCAGAACTTTTTAATATCTGGAGGCAATGTCGTTCATACCATGCAAATTCAAATCCTAACGATAACCTACATATAGGTTCTTCCTATTTTTTGGAAATGAGCAATTAATATTATTTGCGCATACGAGGGGCGCCTTTTATGTTTTCACAAATGACCACTACGTGGCACTTGTCGCGAAGAAACGCAAACATTTGGTTCAGTTCTGTAGTGCACATACAGTTGGTTTTTAAATAACGAGATTTAATTAAGAAACATTAAAAAAATATGTAAAATGTGATCTACGAGTGAATGATATTATTTAAAAGAGAAGAAAATTCTCTTTCGAATGCACTCAAATTTAAAAAATTACGCATTAACCATGGAACAAAGGACTAATATAAAATTTTGTTTTAAACTTAGAGAAACATAAACTAAAACTTATAATTTATTACAAAAAGTTTATGGTGATGAGTGTATGAATAGAGCAAAGTTTTAGATAAATCATCATCATCAAGCCTTTCAGCCCGTTGGGCTATGGCTAACGTCTTATGACGTTTTTGAAGTTCTTTTGATGAGGTGAACTACTCTTCTTGCTCCCTGTGTTTTAAAGCTTGCTATGAGTCCTGGCGGCCTGTGTTATTTTCCTCCATTCTTCCCTGTCCCTTGCTTTTGATCTCCAATCGGTTATCTTCATCACTTTTACATCTTCCTCCACGGCATCTCTCCATCTCTTCCTTGGTCGTCCCTTACCTCTGGGCCATATCGGAATCCACTGGGTTATCCTTCTTATCATATCCGTTGGTTTCCTTCTCATGATGTGGCCTGTCCATTTGAGCCATTGAACTTTAGTGTATCTTATAATATTTTCTCCCCCAAGTTGATCCTCTATTTCTTTGTTAGTTTTCGGTCTTATTACTCCCTGTTCTGTGACGTGCGGCCCTAATATTGCTCTTAAAACTTTTCTTTCTGCTATCTTTAGGTCTTCTTGTTCTTTTTAGTGATTGCTGTAGTCTCCATTGCATACGTGATGACTGGCCTTATTAAAGTCTTGTAAATCTTGATCTTGGTTTTCTTAGTTAGTGTTTTGTTTTTCAGTAGTGACCTATTTCGTCCAAACGCTTGTAGTCCTTTTAATATCCTTTGTCTCACCCTCTCTTTCCCATTCCTGTCCATTATTACACCTAAGTAGATGAACGATGAAACTTCCTCAAATTTGTGGTTCTGTGTTCTCAGGTAGCCTCGCGTATTGGTTTCAGTTCTCCCTATCTTCATATATTTTGTTTTAGCTTCATTGATTTCCATACCCAGTTTTCGTGCTTCCCTCTCCAGACGTTCCAGGGCTAGTGTCAATCCTGTTCTTGTGCTACCAATTATTGTGATATCGTCTGCATACGCTATTATTTGCAATCCATCAACCATTATATTCTTTTTGTCTAATTCGGCTTTTCTAATGGCACTTTCTAAAACTAAATTGAATATTGTTGGAGATAGCGGGTCTCCTTGTTTTACTCCTTTGTTTACTTCGAACGAGTCTGTCGTTGTTCGCATGTATCTCACTTTAGCTTTTGTATTTCTAAGACTCATTCTTACCAGCGCCCTCAATTTTTCTGATATTCCCATTGATTTCAATGCCTCTATCATTTCATTCCTGTTGACGGTGTCAAAGGCTCCCTTAAAATCAATAAAGACTAGATATATTTCTCTGTCATGCTCCCATGTCTTCTGGATTATTTGCTCTACCGTGTGTATAGCATTTATGGTCGATCGATTGGGTCTGAACCCATTTTGATAATCACCAAGGATTTTCTCTGCCTGTTCTTTCAATCGTGTATTTACCAGATTGGCCAGTATTTTGTAAGTGGCGTTTAGCAACGTTATTGCTTCCAAATTTCCTTAATCAGATCGCTTATTTGTGTTTGTAGTTTATGTCCTCCGTACTTGATTAATTCCACTTCTATTTCATCTTCACCGGGTGCTTTGTTGTTTCTTAGCCTGCTGATTTCCTGCAGTATCTCCTTCTCGTTAGGGGTTCTTCTTTCTCGTCTTGATTTTCAGTTATTTGTTCATCATCCTCTTGTGTACTTTCTTTTCCTTCCGTATATATGGCCTCTTTGTAGTATTCTCTCCATATGTTTCCTATTTTGTCTGGATCCTGTTCTGCTTTACCGTTTATATCTTTCACGCTTCTTGTTCTTACTGCTTTATTATTGAGTTGTTTCATATTTCTATAGAATTGTCTGGTGTTATGGCATCGGCTTGAGTGTTCTATCTCTTCTAGTTTCGAATTTATCCACTCATTCTTTTTGCTTTTATATATCGTGCTTGCTTTGTTTCTCTCCGTCTCATATGTTTTCCTGTCCTCCTGTTTTTGTGTTAATCCAATCCATTCTGGCTACATTCTTTCGTTTTCTTGCCTTTTCACATTCTCCATCAAACCACTCCTTCGTCTCTGCCTTTTGTTTCGTTGTTTTGAGTGTTTCTTCAGCTGCTTTGGTTATATTTTTCTTCAGCCCCTGTCATGCCTGCTCTATTTCCTGTATGCATATTGTTGCACTTTGTAGACTGTTTGCAATTGTTTCTTCTAATTTTCGCCTTGTTTCTTCGTTTTCTAATAAATCTACCTCCCATTTCTTTGTGTTCTTATTTCCACAGCGTTGGTGCTTCTTGTTTATGCCTTATATTATTGCCACCACTAGATAATGGTCTGTTTCTGCTTGTGCTCCCTAAATGTTCTCGTGTCTGTTGTTTTGTTTCTTACTCCCTTTGTTACTATTATGTGGTCTATTTGATTTTCCGTTGCTCCTGATGGATGTCTCCATGTGACCTTGTGCTTTCTTGGATGTTCGAATTTGGTTGATAGAAAAGTCATGTTTAACATTCCTGCTAGCTGACTCAGTCTGTGCCCGTTGTCATTAGTGTGTTCATGAATTGTTCCTTTTCCCTTTCCTGCCACTTCTTTTAAATATGATTCTCGTCCTATCTGAGCATTAGCGTCCCCTAATATTATAATTTCATCATTCTTCGTTACTTCTTCATATACCCTGCTTGGATTATCATAGAAGCGGTCTTTTTCAGTTTCTTCTGCGATTTCCGTGGGTGCGTATACATTAATAATTGAGATGTTATTGATCTGCATTCTCAGTCTCAGAACTGCTAATCTTCCGTCCACTGGTTTAAATTGCATTATATGATTTACCCACTCCTTCCCTACGTAAAATCCCACTCCCCTATTTCCCCGTACCTCTTCCTCGCTGTACAGAAATGTGTACTTGTCTTTTGTTATTTCACCCGAGCCTTTCCATCTAATTTCTTGTACCGCTGCTATGTCTATATCATACTCGTGTAACTCTCTAGCAGTTTCTTCCATTTTCCCTGATCGTAACATAGTTTGAATATTCCACGTTGCTATTCTTATCTGTGTTTTTCTGGTATTCTGCTTGTCCTTTCCCAATTTTCTACTTAAATTAACCTTTTCCAATTTCCTCTCCTTTTCCGTTTCCATCTCATTTGCCATGGTCGTCCTCGATCTTCCGCTCTCTCTTCTTCCTTTTAGTTTTTGAGTTTCTGCCCTCGTTTTCCTGTCCGCTCTCAAGCAGTGCCCCTTTCTCTCTATCCCATCTATATTCCCTTCCTTCAATTGTAATTCTTTGGTATCCTATTTTTACTTTTTCCCGTCTTTTCTTTCTTTATCTCCCAATTGTTTAAGCTTCCGCTGTATTTCTTGTTCGCCTTTTGTTAATTCGTTGTCTATATATATTCTCTCCTTTATTTGTCTAAGTTTACTCTTATTTTTCATCATTGCGTCTTTATCCCTAGTACTTTCCAACTCCATCTTGTATACTGCCTCTCCCATCTTTATCACTTCTCTTATGTTTACGTTTACCTGCATTGTGCTTTTCATAAAATTCTCTAATCCTATCTTCATATCATGCTTATCCTCCGTCGTTAGCTTCATTCCTATCATCACCACATTATTCTTTGATATTGTCTTCTCCATTTTGTACATTCTCTTTTCCATATCTATCATTTGTTTCCTCATTATCTCATTTTGGATAAATAGATAGATTTATTTCTCGTATTGACGAATACAAAACAAAGTCAAGTTGGTGATACAAAATAAATCCTATGATTTGTTTCATAAAAAGAAAAATATATATATATATATAAAATAAAATACCTATATACAAAAACACAAACAAAATGTATAAAAGAGGTATAAAATGAATAGAATCTAAAACAAGAACGACTAGAAATGGTAGTTGAAAAGCTCCTCCAAGGTGTAGAACTCTCCCTCGATTAGTGCCTCTTTGGTTTTTTTTGCAAAGGCCTTCATATCAAGTTAGTCAAGTTTTCGTGCGGCGTAGAAGATTTAGAGATAATCGTGAGGACTTCGATGACGATGAAAGAGCTGGGCGTCCGCAAGACCGAAACCATTCAAAATTAATCGACGTGCTGGTTTTGTTCAACGTAAGTTAACAGATGATCGTATTTTTCCCAAATTCAAAAGACATGATTAAGACCGCCAAAAAAGGGATAAAAATTCTTGGACTCCATTGCAACTGGTGAAGAAACTTGGTGTTTTAAGTGCGATCCTCAAACAAAACGTCAAAGTATGGAATAGAAGTCGAAAGGGAAACCGAAAGCGAAAAATTGCATTTTCAAAAGTCAAGAATCAAGACAATATTGATTATTTTTATGATTTGAAGGGTTTAATCAACGTAGAATTCGTCTTTGAAGGTCAAACGGTCACCGGAGAATACTTTTTGGAAGTTTTGAAGCGATTATGGGTAAGGATTGTATGAGTATGACCTGAATACGCGAAAGACGAGCAGATACTTTTGTTGCACGCCTCGCAGAACCGTCGCAGTTAAGGAGTTTTTGACTAAAAATCCGTTTGCGTCATTAACTACCCTTCATATTTACCTGATCTGTCATCATGTGACTATTTTCTCTTCCCTAAGGTAAAATTGGCGATGAAGGGATCATTTTATAATGATGTTCCGGCGATCTAAGCGGCCATGACACAGATGCTTCACACACTTCACATTTTAAATTTACTTTTGGCAATAGCAGAAATCTTTAACATTTCTATTGCGATATCGCCGTTAGGTCTTTCAGATGGTGATCCCTTTCCATTATCAAATTGCTTTTACTAGGATATTGTACGGGCATTTTCCACTTGCTAAGCCAATGCGACAGTAGAATGTAAAATCACGAATAACCGCCGGTGATAAAATATCTTTTTATAGTCAGTACAACAGGGACTCTTAAAGAATTTATAACAATTTCAGTCTGATTGTTTGCTTCCGATCTGAACTATTTACACTGTTAAATTTATTTGTAGTAAAGTGATATAAGTTTAACACGTGCTTCATTAACCGTCTGGTCAGTAACCAAAAATTTACCATTCGTTCAACAACCGGGTACCCGGGTACCCACCTACTGCCTCAGTTGCCCTGCATCCAAATTTTGTATTGTTCTAGTTGGTACGCACAAACTGCGATTTATTTGTGCGTTGTAACTGTACGTTAAGCTTTCCAGACAGCATAATTTTTCGCGCGCGTCTTAAAAAAGCGTTCAAACTATCCGCGAAAATCCTTCAACGACGGATCGCCTTCGTGCGTGCACAGGGCTTACGCTGGGGCACCAATAAGTGAACATCAACTTGGAAGGCACAATATTGTGCGACAAAGATGTGGATCTAATAGGAACACCAACATGCTTCCAAATCTCGACACTTTCAAATTGTTTTCCACGCCAGAAATGGCTGATATCATCATACGTCACACCAACAAAAAGCAAGCTCAACTTTGCAGCAGAAGAAAACAACTGGTGTGGAAGAATCTTGAGCTTCAGGAATTTTATGCATTCCTCGCTATTTTGATAACTTCTGGTGCCAACAACTCGAATACTGACAATACAAATGATATGTGGCAGTCGTACTCATATCCATTGTATCGTGCAGCAATGGGCATCTCTCGCTTCTGGAACATCATTGGTTTCATTCGATTTGATGATACCAATACTCATGCTCATCGCATGGAGAGTGATGCTCAAATCATTAGGCATTTCAAAACGAAAGTGGCGATTGAAAGTCTTGTTGGTAGAGCTATAAATCCATATGTGCAACCAGCAACATCTGAATCTTCGAAACAGGCACAACTCGATTCAACCGAGAGGAAACAAGTTACCGGTGTATGCCATGTTTGTCTTCAAAGCAAATTCAAAAAACGTCGCAAAACTCGTAAATCGTGTTCGGTATGTGAGTTACTTATTTGTATGAACATTGTATTTCAACCACGATATGTGAGCGGCATAATTTAATTTACTTATTGTTTGATATAGCTATGTGTCATTGTAAATAAAAGAAAAAAATAACTAAAATATAAAAACTGAATGACGTTTTTGTACCTATTATCTTTACTATTGTTTTTAATAAAAATTGTTTAAATGAAGGAAATCTCAAACCATATTGTTGATTATTTATTAAAAAGTCAAGTTACATAAACACCATGATAAATGGTCTCCTTCGAGTGTATAAACCGCGCTTTCATATATAATAACCTTAGTGAGTACCCGGGTACCCGGTCATTGAACAGAGGAGGTATCGAGTTTGATAGTGAATAACTTTTATTGAATGGATGCATTGAAAAAATTTTGACGAAAAATTGGCAAACTACTTCACCTTCGGGGATCTGGGCCGTCGTAGAATTTTTTTTTAAGGGAAAGTTTATTAAATTCTACCCTGGAAACTCAGATGGATACCCGGGTACACGGTTACTGACCGGACGGTTAACCATCACCAATAAGTCGAAAACGCGCTATATAGCCTTACACACTGTGGCAGATGGGCGTGAAGCGGTGACTTTGGCACAAAAAGATCAAAAACGTCTTCAAACAGCACTAATGAGATGTCTCATCAATATTTTCGTAAAACTTGACATTTGTTATTGTTAAAACAGTGGTATCAACCTGTCGTTAATTTCATTCTCATTTGTCTCTTTCTTATTCGTTACGTTACCTTGATACGTATTTAATTGTGTCTACTTACTCTATTTTAATATCCTCCATTTAACTTTCCGGTTACGTTTACCACTTTTAAGTCCATTTTGTTTTAATTCGCTCAAATTTCAGATTTTTAATCTCAAAAGTGGTAGACGTAAAATAAATATCTAAAAAGGTTACGAAATACTTATACATATGTAAATAAAAGGTGTCTTTTGTGCTTTTACAAACGATCACTAATTGCTGCTATTGAGATGTGTCATTACTTAGATTCGACAAACGCGAAAGAACGTTCTATATACAGTGAACGAGACACGTATTTGTAGAAAGAAGGTGATAGACCTATACGAGTTTGCTGTTGTTTCAGCGAACAAGACTCGCATTTGTCGAACCTTAATCATTCCCAATTATTCGCTCTTTTCGATTTTGATAGTGCTTGCCTCGTGTCTATCGAAACGGTTGTTACCGAATTTATTTATTATTAAACAATTCCGTGATGGGGAGTTTCGCACAGGTTTCTGCGGTCCTCCACTGCCCTGTCTGCCATGTCAATACAAATATCCCCTCTAACAGCCCCTTCGCAACGCCCATGGAGGAAGCCGTCCGAAGCACCTAGCGACATGAAAGAGTAAGGAAGAAAGCAAAATTTCTCAATTTCAAACGATTAGGAAATTCCAAAATTTTTAGAAGTTTGGAAAGAATTGAAGCGTTTGATATTTCAAACTTTTGCAATTTGGAGAAGTTGAGAAGAATTATAAATTTTAGATCATTTTGGAATATCGATACAATTTGAGGTACTGTTAATTACGGAGAGGGTGGTTATGATAATTAGTTATGAAGGGTGGTAGTAGTTGTAAATAGAAAAGAGATATTGATTGGTTAACTACGCAGTAACATTAATAAAGTAATTTAGTAAACGCGTTTTTTCACGCGTCACATGTTTTATTTTGGTTTAGTTTAACCCTTTTACTAGATTACTTCTTAATCTTGGGGGGTAGCTGATCAACCAATCAATCTCTCTTTTTATTTACAACTATTACCATCCTTCATAACTAGTTAACATAACCATCCCCCGTCATTAACAATACGTATGTACATATATTAGAACTATGTATAATGTTTGAGAGTTTCAAATTGTGACTCCACAAAATTTTGGAAAACTTAATTATGAAAAATATCAAAATTACGGAAACATTGAGAAGTTGAAAAGTATTTTGAAGCTGCTAATCAAATGAGACTGGTCCATTTCTCGCATATTGGCTTCTCCTCGTATGTGGCGTCCCCCTTGAAGTTGAATATCGATGATACAAATTTCGCCTTACCGAACATTCTTAGCGCTCCTTGACGACCAAAGATTTACCGGAATCTAAGGGCCGGTTTCATAAAACTTTAACCGCGCGGTTATCTTCTAACCGGGCTGTTATCTTCCACTTTGCGTTTCACCAACATCGGTTAGTCATAATCGCGCTGTCAAATTTTAACCACGAGCGAAGGTCTGATTAAGTTTTAACTGACCGTTAAATATGACATTCAACTGCAACAGCTGATCCAGACCATATTCAGACAATAACGTTAACACAATATTATTTGTTTAATCATCTAGGTTCATAAAATTGTAAGTACCTTTTGTTTGTGAATTTCGATATTAAATTTATTTAACTGTTAATTTAAACGGAAATTAGATACTGATGCTTATATTTTTTAGAACTACAATGTCAACATCATCATCATCATCCTCATCATCTGAATCAGATGTGGAAGTTATTCGCAGGCCAAGATTATTTCGCGATAGGAATAATCCATTAACTTTGTTTAACGATGTGGAATTTAAGATCAGGTACCGCCTTTCTAAAATCGCATTCCAAACAATTGTTAATGAAATTGCGGAAAACTTAGTGGCAAACACTAACAGAAATCAACCGATTACACCGGAATTACAAGTTGCTGTTGCATTAAGGTTTTATGCCACTGGATCTTTTCAAAGTTTGCTAGGTGACCAAGTAAACATAAGCAAAAGCTCAGTGTGCAGAATAATACGAAGAGTAACACATTATGTAGCACTATTAAAAGATCAATTTATAGAAATGCCCCAACCAAATGAAATAATAACTTGCAAGCAAGAATTTTTAATTTAGCTCGATTTCCAGGTGTTATAGGTGCAATTGATTGTACACATATACCTATTCAATCACCTGGAGGTCAGAACGCTGAGTTATTCAGAAATCGAAAAGGATACTTTTCTATAAATGTTCAAGTGGTTGCAGATGCTAAGTTGAGAATATTAAATGTAGTTGCAAGATGGAGAGGATCCGTGCATGATGCAACTATTTTCAACAACTCTCAACTGCATGCAAAATTTGAGGCACATGAATATCCTAATTGTTATTTATTAGGAGACAATGGATATCCCTGCAGCAACTATTTATTAACTCCACTGGCAAACTGCACTACACAAGCAGAACAACGCTACAATAATGCTCACAAAGCTACTAGAAATGTAGTAGAGCGAACATTTGGGGTATTAAAACGAAGATTCCCATGTTCGGCATTAGGCTTGCGTACCAAACTTTCAACAACCTTAGCTATTATTGTAGCAACATGTACTATGCATAATATAGCACTGTTGTTGAATGATGACATCGGATATTGATCCAGATATTAATATTCCAATATATGAAGACGCAGCTCCCCTTGAGAATAATGTGGGGAACAATGCTGCAAGAACAGCTTTAATTAATAGAATATTTCAGTAAACTGTAAGTAAAAATAATTTTATTTACAAGTTATTTACACAACTCTTTTGCAAAGAACTGATTTGCATATTTAGCAGAGTAATTTCTAATTGATGTTTAGTTGTAGCCATGTCTAACTCTTCTTTCAATTTGTTTATTTCAAAATTTATTAATTCAATTTTCTTTTTATAATAATCTTTTTTAATGATAGTAATTCTTCATTTTCATTGTTGAATTTTCTTTTTTTTTAGATGAACAATATTTTCCTTCAGGGTATTTGGACGCTTGCTGGGTGTTACGAAGCTGCTACCTGCCAACGGTGTGTGGGGTTCACCATCATCAATGCCTGGTGTTTCGTCTTCGTCATTTATGATATAGGAAGGTTGATTTGAATCTATAATAATAAAAAATGTCAAATTTATTCTTTTGTAATTTCTTTTTACCTACTATGATAAGTTTTATCATCATCATAAGGTGTATTTAGTGGTTCAAACTGTTCACTTGATACCATTGCAAGAACAAGGGCCCCACTATCACCTAACTGTGGTGTGTAAGAACCACCTCCTGTTTTTGCCATTTCCTTTTTATCATTATTTGCCAAATCTTGTAGGTGGTGGATTTGGTCTACATTAATTGTATTCTCGCTACTTTTAACATATCTCTGTAACTAGATTTATCTCAATTAATAAATACAACAGACATAGAAATTAATTTAAAAGTTATTTATTTTCATTTACTATTGTGGCCATTATCACATTATTTTTCACTTACATTTTCTTCAGCTTTTACTTTCCTAATTCTTCTTTTTATATTTTCATAGCATTGTTTCAAATGCAGTTTATTTCGTTCTTCATACCCTAGTACGTTATACTCTTCCTCAATTACAGACCATACCCTTTGCTTTTCTTTAATTGTTATATGATCAGTTTTCTTATTTTCAATTATATGTTCATATTTTGCAATAATTCCGATTAACTGCGTTTTCTCTTCCTCGCTATAATTCTTACCACGTTTACTCAGATTTTCCATTTTTATTTTATATCCGTACACTCGACAAACAAATACAAAATAAAATGATCTTTCAAATGAAGACCACTTGCGTGCCAAATGTTAACAAATTCGTATAAATCCGGTACTTACGATCTGGCACGAAGATTCAAATGTCCTAAAATCGGCTTCACTAGTAGATAACGAATCTAAAAATCATACCAACTTAGAGAAAAATATGATCTTCCGATTTAACCGTCCGATTTGTTAACCGAGGTTGAAATTGCGTTGGTGAAACCCAAGACCATTTTAACGGACCGTCAACTTTAGCAGGTGGTTACTTAACCACGCGGTTAATCATACTTTTATGAAACCGGCCCTAAGGATCCTTCTTTGATTTTGTAGGAACCGACACGGACGATTTTGGCTGTTTTAAGAAATTTTTTGCGGTTTTTTCGTTTTCTCGGCAGCCCTACTTGGAATAATCTTAAAATTCTTGCGTACAGAAGGTAATGGTAAACTTCTTAATACAGTTGTCTAACGATGGTTAAAGTATGAGAAAGAGACGTTTGCCCTGTTAATGCTTTCTTCAATTTCTTAGTCCAATATAGTACGAAATTGTAAAATTAAAAGATGACTTTTGCTAAATACAAGGTAGAATTACAAACACCTCGAGGAATTTTCCACTTTACTATAATCGTTACCCCCTCTATTCTAATACATTTGCATGAACTTATAACAGAGTCCGAAACCGTTACAATTTCCATTTTATCAGCGTCGCGCAAGATCTCAAGTCCATTCCGGCGCAGAATTTAAATTAAAAGCGATAAATCCGTTCGAATTAAACGCCCGTTCCGTCGGGCGCTTCGCTAACAAGCGAAGTGTCCAACCCGAGCAAAAAATAGTTGCTCTCTCGGAACTGTTGCTCTTTTACGGAGACAATGCAGAAACTAAACTCGCCCGGTCGCACGGGCGCGTGGAAATAAATTGTTTGAATATGCTTCCGAGGCCACCTCGAAAGGCACATCGGGAGAGAAAGACGAAAAAAGGACGCGCGCCCGCTTTGCAAGTCAAGCGGAAATTCCCAAATTATGCGCATCCGATTCAAAAACTTTCCTCTCCTGACATTTAAATACTTGCTTCCGTGGTTAGTTGCTATCGCAGTTTCAAATAAATTAAAACTTAATTACGGGAGCATTTGTTCCTCGTGCTATGCGGAAAAGTTTTAATGCGGTATGTTTAATGCGAGTTTTTAATTAGTATGCGATGTTTTTTTGGTTCTTTTTTGGCACCGAAAGTGCAATGAGGAAGTTGTTTAATACGTGCCCTGATTTGGCCACTAAATAATAGAGGATTTTGCTAATATAAGGGTTTGGTCAAAATTTTTAAGAATGTTTATCTAGTTAAAACGCTAAACCTTTATTGCTTGTGATGGCTGGTATTATAATTGCACTGGGCAATAATAAAATTGTTTCTCATGTGAAAGTAGCTAATTCTGGATGATTTTAAGGTGCTGAACACGAATGCAAACTTGAGGAACGCTTATTAACTCTCGTTTCAGAGACGTTTTGTCCGTTGTTAGGCGCTATCGCATTGTAAGGGAAGGCGGGGTAATATGAGGAAGTAAAGCTTCTAGATAATTTTTCCGGGCCACTGTAAATGGACTTAAGAACTGAAATTTTTATGAGAACTTCTTCCATGTCTCGTTAATACCAGGCATTTTTCTCAATTGCCTCTTCTATCTTGAAAGGGGCGAAACACGGCTTTTTCCGAAAAAATGTCTTGCCAAGCTATGGGGTAAGATGACGAACAAAACATGCGATTTGGAAACATAAAAAATCTTTATGAATAAGAAATTGGTGTTCGTCGAAATCCGACGGGTTCATATCATCACCAGTGTCGATGTAAGGTGCGGGATGAGATGCCTCGTCATCGGAAGATGAAGGGAACTTCAATTGACGTCGTATTTTTGTTTGTCTTCTCAGTCAACCTTTTCTGTCTTTGCAGCTCCCTCTCTCTCTTCTTGCTCCTTCCTTTTTTTTGTTCCAACGCTTCTTTCAGAGAAGTCACCGATGAAAGAAACGGCGACAATTTCTTCCTTAGTTTTCTGGCAGTCTTTTTACTTGCTACTAGAAGTGAAGGAAGGGCGGAAGAAGTAGATGGAGTTAGATCCATAGATTGCGAGATAGTTTGGGAGGGCTGTGGTTGATAATGATTTGCGGTGGATGGTATCGCAGAATCAGAATTCTGAAATGGTGGTGGTAAAATTCGTCATCTTTCCCTCTAACGCCATTTTTAGTAAAACAATGTTTACAATCAACCAAAACTATTGTAAAAGAATTGGGTCCCCTATGAATTAGTAGATATTGAATTGTGCTTAACGTAGAATGCTGATTCCCTGAGTTTTGACCCTCAAAAATTACAATGAAATACGCTGTACATGAGGCTTTCATCAAATCTGACTTCAACGTGCATGAACGCTTGTTTATCTTAGTGATGAACATTTTCCCCTAGTGATCTAGGGAACTGTTGTATACCCTGGCAGGTGCTTCTATCGGTGATAAATTGTGAGAAACACTGAATTCGTCATCTTTCCCCATTCGTCATCATACCCCGTCTTCTCCTACAATGCAATCATTATTGCATTATACGCGTCAAGTGTCTATTGAGAACGTCGCGAAAATCTGATAAGAATGGAATAGCATTCAAGCACTCGTACTAAAAATTTTCTCGTCTCGTTGAAGTCAAAATTAATGAAGTGGAGGGGGAAGACCTCAGATTGAACAATTCTTTTTGGCTCACACATCCTCGACCAGTTGCTTGTTGTTTTCACTATTGTCGTTGCCCAGGAAGTTTACTGCTACTCAACTTAACGCATTCCACGTCTGTTTTTCTTTACTTCGAAGAATTTTCTTGGGGTCTCCCCAAGTTTGAGAGCAAAGTTTCAACCTCGTTCGGAAAAAGGTGCCATCCATAACTTCCAGTGCCATAGAGAATAATAATAATAATAATAATCTTCTTCTTCTTAATCATATTCCTATCTACCTTTCGGTGTAAGGCTTGGATGGGGTCAAGTTTCCTAGTTTCCATATAGTTCCCTCCACCGTTTTCTGTCTCCGGTCTGATCCTTTATATAAAGGAATAATAATAATAATAATAATAATAATAATAATAATAACTTTATTGCCCAACAGATATTACATCCATTAACAGGACAATAAACTCAGTATAATGCAAATAAGTACAGTACTAAAAAGAAAATTAACACAAAACGAAAGAAACTGATAGATTATAAGCAATGCAAAATAACAAAAATGAGAAGAAAACAACGCCTGATATTAAAGCGGTCAAAGATAGGCTTGCTTTATTGCCAGAGACTAATGCATTCGGAGAATCCTAGTGTCCTAAAGAATTATATAAAGTCTTCACTTTCACTTCATTTTAACTTCAGTAGAAAGCAGCATAGATGACTGGTGAATTATTTACAAACTGTTTTACCAATAATTTCAAGTGTGCGGTTGAGGATTATCGTAAACAACGGCATATTCCGTTTACAATTCTATTGCTTATAGATAATGCTCCAAACGAACCAACACCATTGACTGAGACTCATCAACGATTTATTAAAGTTCTATTTCTACCCTCCAACACAACTCTTTGTTGTAGCCTATCGACCGAGGCTAGAGTTCATCATTTAAATCATATTATATTAGATGGACGTTTGGCAAAACTAAAGCTGCTGAATATTCTGATGTTCACGAGAGACCGAAGCAAAACAAGCCGAAAATTTTTTGGAAAGGATTCAATCTTTTCGATGGTATCGAAAATATCAGATGCACACATTAATAGTTGTATATGCCGTATGTCCTAGATCGAATGTGATTGCATGGGTAACTTTCTTATTATTGAAGATAAAATGTTGGTTAAATGGGATATGTTTTGCAGCTTCAGATGCTGATTTAAAATATGTTTAAAAAGTTCAAAATGTCAAACTCGTCAGAAGTAATGAAAAAAACAGAAAAATTTCACTTGCTTATATATCATATATGTATATTTGTAGGTATAAGAGATACGAAAAAGAGTTTCATATGAAAGCCTCTGTTTTCGATGAAACCGATGTAAAATTTATGTCTCACAAAAATTCAAGGTGGCTGCTTTTGAAGTACTCGTATCAACTTCCTTAAGTTAAATGATCGCCATACTGGATTTTTAAGTTATCGGAGAGAATTTTTATTCTCTTTTCAACGATGTAAGATAACGTATGATTGAATAAAAAATATCAGTAAAATTTTTTCACATTTTAATCAAGTTGGCTTACATACAATCTAAACAAAAAAAAAAACAAAATCTATATAAAATAAGAAAAGTTGATCCTAATAATCACATGCAGCGTTCAAAATGCTGGCTATTGTTATTAACTCACCGTTTAAATTATGATTTTTCATTAACAAATTGTTTTCCCCAGTTTTAATTAGCTTTTTCAAACTTTCATACCGCTGCATTGTTACGTGCACAAATTTCACTTAGTTCCGTTCCGTATTTCATTTAACTTGTTAGAAATATAGGCTCAAATTTTACTCCTTTCGGACAATACTTATTTCCTAATATCGCTTAACGATATTCTCGTTGAACCCATCATATCGCCGCGTGTTAGTTGCCCTTGAGTTTTTCGAAATTCGTCCAATCACGAGAACGCGAAGCGAATCTTAGCTTCGCCGTAGTAACAAAAGAAAAGAGGGAATTAGGCATCAGGTAGCGAGTGGTAAAAGACCGGTGACGAGATCGGAAGAGGTTATGGCTGAGAAAATTTAAGTGTGTGTATCGTTTATCGAATTATCATCAAGAAAGTATTTACCCTGTAGTGGGGAATTCGCCAGCAAATCCTCTAGTGTATTGTTCAAGTACATCTCCCGTTCGCGGAAGAAAAGAAACCCGAGATCGAACCCTCCTACACCTCGTCGTGCCTAATAGAACATCATTGTCTTTATATCTCCCCATCAAGGTATTAAACGAAGGAAAGCCAATCGTCTAATCCGACGGACAAATCCGAAAGACCATTTCCAACATCCGAAGCAGACAAAGGGTAGAACCGTATGCGACGACATCACCCGGAAGCCATGACAGCTAAGAATTCATTCTATATGTTTTAAACCTTTTCTCTTTGTTTCAGATATTTCGTATATCGTATCAATAATTTCAACTAAATTCAACGTTAATATTCACTAGCTTGTAAAATCATTATTATCTAGATGGCCGTACTTTCTTATTAAATTCATTGATATTCATATATATATATATATACATATCGAAATTCCTACTAGACCTGTATCGTATTTTGCATAACTCACAGTAACAATTAACATCACGCATTTTGTAGTTTATATTGTGAAAGTTTAGATAAAACGTTTTATGTTGACTTACGGTTACCGCACTGTTCGCATTATTTAGCTTTTATCTCAAATTTTATGTAGTTCTTTAATGTTTTTAATGAATTCTAACTAAAGGCTAAATGCACAAGTTCTTGAATAACCGGGTGTAGCTTTTCAAGTACAATTTTATTGTTTTCGTAACAGAATCTAAGCATATAGAATCAACGTGCATTTTCCAGCCGATCTTGGTCGCTCCTGACGTCAGACGATTCTTCGATCGATATAAAGGTACCGATTATTTGACCATGAAAATATATCTGGTAAGTTCTTATAACCTTTGACCCAAATTTCATGGTTGGCGCCCATACTATCTTTTTTCCCTGACAAGACCTGTAGTATTCAACGACCGTTATTTAGAGCTTGAAAAAGAACCGACACGACCTCCCACTGAGCTGAGCTCGGCATTGGCTAGCCTGTTTCGACAAGCGTATGTACCGCTTCTTGTTTTGTTGTTGTCGTCTTGTGCACTCTAGCCAATTGTTTCCCTCAGTGATTGTTATCTCGGAGAGATAGTATAATAGTAACGCAGTTTTGGGGGTAACAGCATATTCTTGCCCAGTCTTTTAAACGGTTTGATTGTCTTCTTTCAGGAAAATTAGTTAAATAATAATAATAATAATATATTCGTTTCATTTTGCACAAGCATAAAATTGGTCAGTATAAAACATTCATAATATAAAACATAATTGTATGCAACATATAATGTGATGCTAAACAATACAATTCATTTCACAATAATAATAACAAAGAATGCATGTATTCATAATAAAATTTTCGTTCTAAAACAGTTATGTATACTGACCTTTTCAGCAAGCCTTCTTTTAGAAACTTTTTAAATTTTAAGGGTGAAACAGTCTTAATTCCTTCAGGTATATGGTTGTATATTTTAATGCTTTAATTTAATGATTGGAATAAGGTACTTTTCTGTATTTTCTGTAGGTGAGTTTTTGGCGAACAAAGGTATAATCTTTCAGTACCCCTTGTGTTATGACAGTGGTGCATTTCATACTTGGCTAAATAAGTTTTGGGCAGGAAGATGGGAATTTTCATTTCATTTAACACTTGATAAATGTGCAAAACATATCGTAGTTTTCAGTAATTGAAAAATTCGCCATATTTTTTTAAAGTTGTAATACAAATGTAGGATAAGATATCACAGACTGGAACCTGCCGCTGTGGATGCATTACTGTACGCCGATGATCTGGCACTAATAGCTGACAGTTATGTGAAAATGGAAAAATTAACAAAAATATGAACAGAAGAAATAGAAAAGATGAAGATGGAAATAAACGTAGAAAAAAGCAAACTAATGGTGATAAATAATAAAGAGCCAGCCAGTAATCTAATAATTAAAATAAACGATAAACAAGAAGAAATTGTCGACGCATACGAATATTTAGGTACTATTATATCGAAGGATGGAGAAATTGATCTAGACATAGCAAAAAGAGGACGGAAAGCCACAAACATATACTACGCTCTGAATCAAACCATCTTTGGAAAAAAGAAATAGAACCCAAGATCAAACAGATAGTATACAATGCAGTGGTAGCCCCACAATAATGTACGCAAGTGAGTCCTGGACAATACAGCAAAAACACGAAAGCAAAATAACAGCTATGGAAATGAAATTTTTGAGAAAGATCGTGGGGAAAACAAAAATGGACAGAATAGAAAACGAACAGATAAGGAATATGATAAATCAAGAAGATATACTAAAAAGAATTGAAAAATGTCAACTGAATTGGTACGGCCACATAATTAGAATGGAACAAAAGAGTTTAACAAAGAAAATAATAGAAGCCAAAAATAGCGGGAGAAGAAAAAAGGGAAGACCAAGGAAAAAATGGATTGACAGAGTCAACGAATTAGGACGAAAGCGAGGAAGACCATAGCAGAAATGAGAAGAATGAGTACAGACCGGACACGATGGAAAGAATGGATTAAATCGTCGTAAGATCCAAAAATAATCCGACGCTGAAAGGCATAAGGATTGACGAGAAGAAGAAGAAGAAGTAATACAAATGTAGATATAACTTTAACTTAAGTATCTGCTTTTTGACAGATTGTTATTGTTTTTCATCATACTTTGTACTGCATTAACAGGTTGCTACGTATTATAGGAATTACATACAAAGGTTTTCAAAAAAATAGTTTCTCATAATTTTATTTGGATTTATGTAAGCGTACTTTTTAAGATGTAAAAAAGTTAATTTTACTGGTATCCTTTACTCAATAATACGTTACCTTACATCGTTGAACAGGCAAGAAAAAATGATATCCAATAACTTAAAAATCCAATATGGCAGCCATTTTAAATTGGTTTTATCGAAAACAGTGACTTTCATAGGAAACTTCTTTTCGTATCTCCTATACTTACGAAGATATTTGATATACAAGAAAATGACTGTTGTTTTTAGTAACTTTTGACAGGTTTGACATTTTGTACTTTTTCAAATAGATTTTAGATCAGCATATAAAGCTGCAAAACATATTCCATTTAACCAAAACTCCGTCTTCAATAATAAAAAAGTTACCAATGCAATGCCACTCGATATGAGACATACGGTATAAATACGGTAAATTGTACGTTTCTTGGCGACCAATAAATTTGCAAGGTAAATAAAAGTTCGACTTTCGTCAATTTTTAATTTTCGTCAATGCTCCTCACCTATGAAAAGGCTGAGACATTGTTGTATAATTTTTCCCCCAAAAGTGCGCACACATCACAAAGAAACTGTAGCCAATTCGACTTTTTTTTATTGCTAAAAATTTACTATTTTCATCTCAACTTTTTGAAACTTTCTTAAAATTTGCACCTTATATTTGGCGTCGGTTAGAAAATGGGAAATCTAAACATTTTCCGTTCATTCCGGGATTCCCCCTAGAACCGTTACAATTTCATTTCCTTCGTTACTCTTTAAAAAGCTGCAATTTCCCACCGAAGTGGTACTTTTACCAGTATTGTCCTTAACGAAAAGGAAGGAAAGAATTCGTCGATTGTTCCCCATTTCATTCCTGCCGATTACCTTTTCAATTAATCAGCGCAAAGCGTCGACAATAAAAACTCAATAAGTCATTATCGTTCGTCCCGGAATTAAACTTAAACACACAAAAAAGAACTAAAACGTTTTCGCCTCGCTAATCCCTTTAAAGCCTCGCGTTCGTCGGGAAAAAACAATTCGTTTTTACGATTATTTCGGATGCGCGCGCGGCGCGTTTCCGACCGATTGATTTTTAAATACGTTGAATTTTTAATGTACGTACACATACATAAAAGTTGATTTTAATCCTAAAACATTGCGGAATAATTGACGCTATTGACAGGTGGACGCGGGCATGAGTTATATTCCAATTTGTGCGCAATTTCAGTTTTGTTTTCCCTCCAATCACGAACTCAAAGCCCAGAGGAGCCGTATATCAGCGGCGTGGAACTTTTGAAAAGTCGCGCTTTGCGTACGTATATATCTATACGTTTATGTATGTATATGTTCGTACATAAATCCGTGCATCGAACGGATTATATCGTTATGTACGGAAAACGGAATGTATGTATGTAGTATGTAGGTAGGTAGGTACATATTGGGATTTTTAGTTTGGCCAATGTAAAATATTTATAGAGCTTTTTGCCGTTTATTAATCGGAATATTTTCATGCGCCTGCATATTTTATATTTACTTTTATTTGTTTTGCGTTTTATGATTTATAATGACAATGTAAATAAATTAATTTTAGTTGCATAGATAAAGGCTCCCCAGTGTCATTTTGTTTCTCCACAAATATGCATAAATATCGTAGTGCTATATAAAAGGAAAGTTTAAATTACCGAAAATCTAGATCAAATGACATCATTGCTTAAGAATTTTTTCCCTTCATATTATTTGTTTATGTTAACCAACATCTCAACCTAAATAGACTTGACAATTCGATCTGGAAACTGATAGAAAATGCAAGAGAAAGTCTAAAGCGCAGATACCTCCACTACAAGACACAACAGCAATTATGCAATAATAATAATATACAGTGGGCTAAAAGTGACGAGACCAAAACTGCACTTCAGTGCCAGTGAATTTACACTTAATGACGATGATGTTGAATCAAATCTGCCCAACATCCCATCCAGGGGAATAACAATTGCGTTGGTCACCCCAAAAGAAATCAAAAACGAAATAGAGCACCTAAACCCCAGGAAACGACAAATGGTAAGAGTTACCAAGAAAAAGAGTCGTGCTCCTTACATACATTTTCAATACCATCTTACGAATGAACTATTGGCCTAAACTACTCTAAGAAGCCGAAATAATTCTGATTCCAAAGCTCGGTAAGGATCCCGAAGAAGTTACTTCCTATCGTCCAATAAGTCTGCTATCAATTATAAGCAAGCTTCTCGGAAAGCTATTGCTCCAAAAAATAAAAACTGGGCACCAACACCCAAGAACAGGTGGCACTTCTCCAATTCGGCTTTATAGAAAGCCACTCGACAGTACGGCAGACGCATAGAATTAGCTACAAAATAAATAAAGCCCTGGAGAGCAAGAATTATTACGCAGCTGTTTTCCTAGGCGTAAGCCGGACATTTGGCAAGGCCTGGCATCCTGGACTACTCTTCAAACTCAAACAATACCTTCCCATAAGTTACTTCAGGCTGCTAAAGTCATACCTCAAAAACATGTTGACCAAATGAAAGGCAATAGAGTAACAAAAAGTACCACGCTATGGCTATCGATTGACGAGGATAACTTCCAATAGAATAGGAAGAATGTTAGGCATCAACATCTGAGTGAAGCTAATTGCAAGGACTGTGGTGCTTCTAAATCGCGACGGCGAACCGATTCATCATTCTAGTTTATTCCGGTTATTAGAATTAAATAAATAATGGCTGTACTAGCCGTTTCCGAGCAGGAAAGGTATTTGTTTACGTCACACATACGGATATGGAAAAAAGTGGGGCGAAAATTCGTACTAAGAACTTTAAGAAAACTATTCTCTCACTTCGGTTTAACACGGTTGTAATAATGCTAGCCTCGTGCTAGAGAAACATGCGTCACGGAATATATTATTTAAACCAGGCATGGGCAACCTTTTTTGTAGAAGTTTTATGCTGCGAGTAATCTTGAAAAATATACATTTTTGTGGTATCCTTATGATTCATTATGAATTAAGTTTAGACGGGCCGTGCTAATATGCAACGAAAGAATTCAGTAGTGGGCCGGGCAAATCTTACTCGAGGACCGCATGTTACCCGCGGGCCGGAGGTTGCCCATACCTGATTTAAACAATTGTGTGGTAAGGAACTCCTTAAACTTACCGATAGTAGTGTCCTCAACATCTGAAGAAGCAATTTAGCGTTAAAAACAGGCAAGGTGCTCCGGGGTAACAGGGACACAATTTTACAACATGATATCCGATTACCTTAATAAACCTGTAATTTAACAAATAACAAGCAATTTTGGACTGCGAAATATTGCAGGATTAATCAGCAATAAACAGACCAACATATTACATACCATTTAAGGTGTTTTTAACATAATATATTTTTATATAGATATATATATATCTTTGTCCTATTGGTCCAGTTGTCCCGTGAATTTGGGGTAACTGGAGTACCTCGGACTATATTCTATAAGAGCAGTGCAGCAAATGTGTGGGCTAAGCGGACCTATTCTTGTACATCCCATTGGTTTCGAAAAAATAGTAGTATGATCAAGTGTTTGATTTAATTGCACATTCCGGACTATGTATCGAGACCGTAATAAGGCCAATTCAAAATCAAGAAAGAGTATTATATTTATAAATTTATTCAAAAGAAACCTGTTTCTTACCAAGAAATTATAAAAGATTCAAATGTAAATATATATTTTTTTCGTTACCTTTTTTATACTTAAGCCCGCTTTACACTATGCATAATTATAACCATAATTCTGACCATAATTATAACCATAAAATTGTGGATGGTGTAAAACAGAAAACTTCATCAAAGTCGTTTTTGTAACCATAAAAGTAAAACATGTTCTAATTTTGTGGACATAAAATGCGCAAGATACCTCTATGCATATCATGTTAGTGGTAGGTGGTGGTAGTACTAGTTACTAGTGGTGTGGTGGTAAATTACCTACATACCTGTAGAACGTAATTACTTACTTACAACTGTTTACAACGTGGTTATAACCAATAACTTGAGGGTGTTAAGTTCAGATTGTGATTATTGAATTACTACAATCAGAAACAAAAATGTCTTGGAATCGCAAGCAGGTGACTTTATTGATAGAATTGTATAAAAATCGTCGTAACCTCTACGTTAGTACAAACGCAACATATAAAAACAAACATGCGAGAAACGCGTCACTGGATTTAATAAAAGAGGAATTAAAAATAATACGATCAACAGTTACAATAAACGAAATTAAAAATAAGTTTTCAGCTTTAAGACAGAATTTTTTGGTTGAACACAGGAAATATCTTCAATCAAGTGGTGCTGGTATTGAAATGGTAAGTGTATTCATGAATATAATTGTGATTAATTTTTCTTTTATGATTTGCTGATCTACAAACCTTCTATTTGGTACTACGATTTAATGCTCTTTGTAACCGAACATGCAGCTCCCAAAGCTACTGGATATGATTCCATACCTATTGTATTGGAAGAAAATCATAGCAATGAATGTGATGTATTTGATGAAATCGATGTAAGTTATCCGTTTCGCAAGATGTTTTATGAAATAGGCAAACAACATATTTATACTACCATACACCAAATTTCAATGTTACTTTTCATGATTCTCTCAAATTTAAAGTCCAAATTTGTGTAACTAAACAACCATATTTAAATTACAGATTATTCAGTCAGTAGATGTCCAGGAAGAACACATCTACTCTCAAACAAATAGTCCTGTGTCTATTGAAGACCTTGGTGTTGGTACTCCATCTTCGCAACACAAACAAGGGAGAAAACGTAAAAATCAAGATGATTACTTTTTGCAGACTGCTGGCAGTGCAATTCCAAGAATTGCAACGATCGTAGAGCACAAAAACAATTCTAATAAAGAAGATTCTGAAATTGAAACATTCTTAAAATTTTTACATACGCGGTTAAATACAAATAAAGGATGATGATATTTTATTAGAAGTAGAGAATGAAATCATTAGTATTGTGGACAAAGGTTTCAATAAATACAAAGCAAGTCTTTGATATTATAATGTAGGATAATAAATACAAATTATGTAAATGTAGGACATACAAAATATAATAATAAAAAAAAACATTAAGATTGAAAAAGGTGCTTATTACATACACATACAAGATAAGAGAAGTAAAAAATGTGAAATTTTATTTGAAGTAGAATTAGATATTAGTCAAATTAAATAACTTAAAAGAATACAAAATAAAAAGTTTTCTGCTATCGAAGAATGGGCAACGTAAGATGTGCTGGAAATTGTTGCCAGTTATATGTAAATTATTAATTTTTGGCAGTTTAAAGATTACTTTTGGCAATCGCTGCATCTTGCCAGTCAACTTCACCTTCTGGTAAACAAAAATAAGACTTATATTCGTCTCTTAATGCTGCAGACATTGCTGCTCTATTGCAACACTGACTTCTTATTTTCTGAAGATTGCATTCTTGTACATCTGTATCTGTATATGTGTTCCCATTAACAGTTGAAAGATAATTATGAAGTGATACACAAGCCAACGTTATGATTTCAACTTTATGTGGTCCTAAGTTGATTGGATTCAATAACACACGAAATCTATTCGCAAGAATTCCAAATGCGTTCTCTATGACCCTTCTTGCTCTAGAGCATGGTTGCACAGACTTATGAAGACTAGGGACCACTCGGGCAAATCATGAACTGATGGCGGGCCGGCCGCCAGAAGTATAGGTAATTAAAGACAATAAAGAATTGATAATAATTTATTAAAATTCAAAAAGAATTTATTAATTTGAAGCGTGGCACTGCATAGTGCTTACAATCTTTTTTATATTTGGCTCAAATTTACTTGTAGCAACACGTAAAACTGCTTCCAAACTTTCATTTGCAAGGCGGTTTCGATTTTTTGTTTTATTATTATTTAGTATTGAAAAAGTTTGTTCACATATATAGGTAGAACCAAATAAGCTGGCACATTTCAGAGCGTTTATGCGCAACTTTTCGTACATATTTTTATCAATGCAGCGGTAAAAGTTCAGCAAGTCTCCTTCGTTGAATTTGTTGCGTAAATCTTGATCGTTTTGAATGTCGATAATTTCTAACTGCATTGACTCTGGCGCATTTTCAACTGAAATCGTGAAAGGATTACTGAATATGTCCAACAGAGGTTTCACTTTTTAAACTCCGAAAATCTGTCTTGAAAAGATTGAATCAAAATATCTAGCTTTTCTACATAACTGAAATTAATCGCAGTTTTGTTGAATTTTTCAGCCATTTTCTTATAATTCGGAAAATGATTGTAATTTCCAGAATTCAATTGTGATCTGAAAAGTGTCAGCTTGCATTGAAAGGATGATACATGAGCGTAGAGCTGGGATATCAGTTGATTTTTGCCTTGAAGCCGTGTGTTAAAGACATTCAAATGATTTGTAATGTCAACTAAAAAAGCCAAATCACACAACCAATCAGGATTTTTAAGTTCCGGGACATCCCTTTGCTTTTCCGCCAGAAATATTCCAATTTCTTCTATTAAATTTAGAAATCGTTCCAGTGTCAATCCACGGCTTAGCCACCTTACTTCTGTATAATACAGTAAATCTCCGTATTCGCTTTCGATGTCATCAAGGAATTGTTTGAATTGTCTGTGATTGAGTCCTCGTGATTTTATGAAATTTACAGTCGAAACTACCACTTTCATGACATTTTGAAATTCAATTTTTTATAACAGAGGGTTTCTTGGTGTATAATGCAGTGAAACTGCATGAGATTTTCAGCGTTTATGTTTTTTCCTTGCAGATGCTTTTTCAGTAAAGTAACTAGCCCGGAATTGACACCAATCATCGAAGGAGCACCGTCAGTCGCAACTCCCGATAATTTTGATAAGTCCAAATCAGTTTTTGAACACTCATCCAAAAGTACATTGAGTATATCAACTCCTTTGGTTTGACCTTTCAATGAACACATTCCGAATAACTCTTCTAAGACTTCAAAATCTTGAGTAACACCTCGTATGAATATGAGAAGTTGAGCTGTGGAACTAATATCAGTGGATTCGTCGAGTGCTAACGAAAAATTCAATGATCTTAGTTTTTTCAATTAAATGTTCCGCAATATTACCTGACAAAGACATAATTCGTCTTTGGATAGTCATACGATTCAGTTGAATTTTCTCAAACTTTTTGCTGCTTCTGGACACATTTTCTTAGCGGCAATTTCTATGCATTCTTTTACAAAATCGCCATCATTGAAGGGGCGACTTCGCTTTGCTATCATTCGAGAAATTTCATAACTAACTTCTGTAGCTGTTTCTGAATCTTCAATGGGTTTTATAAACATAGCTTGCTGACCAATAAGCTCCCGTTTTAAAGACAACATTTTTTGCTTTCTTAATTCGCCTGTAAACTTGGTAAAAGAAGGATGCTGCGTTTCATAGTGCCTTTTACATTATATTCCTTTGTAATCGCAACAGAATTCTTGCAAATTAAACAAACGACTTTGTTATGCGACCATACAAAAAGTATTTCTCAGTCCAAATTTCTTGAAACTGCCGATTTTCACCTTTAACCTTACGTTTTTACTAGGTCCTGGCTTCTCCATGTTGCGTTCTAATCCTGGCTAGGATTAACACAGTACCTAAAAACAATTACAGTACCTACTTAAATTACCCATTCTTTTTTAAATTATCAAAAATAATTGATTAAATTCCTCAGAAATTTTAAGATTTTTATACAGATTTTATATCTGAAATAATGACGTAATTATTACAGTTAGAGAAATTCTGATAAAAATAGTAATTTCTTTGTTTTATTTTAATATTTGGCCAACATTAAAGCTAAATTTGATTAAAATTGATTAAATAGGTAGGGAAACACTTATTAATAACTGAGTTTTACTTACGATTTCACAACACAATTATACACGGCACTTGACGGGTTAACAGGAAATCTACGTTGAATGTGGATCAAAATATATGACACCGGCTAGTCGAGTTAAAATCTACACTAGAACTATTGCCTCCCCAAAACACTATTAAACTGCACTTATTCTCAATCACTTATTATTTCGCTTTGTATTTTCGCGCTTATTTCTTCCTGTTGACATTTCACTCAAATTAAAACCGAACTGTCGGTCGCTGCGGTTAGCGTGGCTTTTATACCGCGCATACGACTCTGGAAGCTTCGTGTATCTACTCGTACCTACGCGAGCAATCGGAAATTCGGGACTATTGCTATCTCGCTTGCTCACACCGCGCTAGAAAATTCTTGATTTCTCTACTATTTTGAACTTTATATAAAGGCAGCAAGCGATGTTACTTGACTTAGCATTTTTGGGCGCTAGATTCAAATAGCGCGCGCGCGAGATTCAAATTACTTTTCGAACATATTTTTTTTTGGTTTTATTCTGGAATAAAATTAAATATTCCTCGAATGTACGAGAGTATTATTTTTGCTGTCGGCGGGTCACCATGCTCTAGAGAGACGATAATTGAATATTCTTTTACTATAATTTAAGTTTCTTTGTGGATATGGTTTTAACATTCTAGTTGTTAATGGAAATGCGTTGTCAGCAACCACAACAAATGGCACTTTTTCTGTGCGACCTAGTAATGGTTTTGATAATGGAAAATTAAGTTCATTATTTGATAGTGCTGATGATAAATTTGATTCTCTAAAAACTCCACCATCACTTGTTCTCCCATTGACACCCATATTTACATAAATAAATCTATAATGTGCATCAGCCATAGCTAATAAAACTAAGGAATGTTCACCCTTATAATTAAAATAATATGATCCAGAAGATCTCGTAGGTCTAAATTTAATGTGTCGACCATCAAGTGCTCCTAAGCAGTGTGGAAATTGCCACACATCTTCAAACTCTTGGGCAATTGTAAGCCAACCCTCTTCTGTACATGGTGTCTAAAATAAATATATACATTAATTTGCATTAATAATAATGAAATAATACAGACCTGCAAATGATCATTTTTTAAAACATTAAATAGAGCTTCGACAACTTCAGGAACAAATATAGATATTGTAGATTCGTCTATCCTAGTTGCATACATAAGAGACCGATATGCTTCTCCTGTTGCCAGAAATCTCAACGTAACCTCCAATCTTAATTAAAAAACGAAAAGATATATTCACAGTAAGTTTAATTTGCTTACCTATTTCTTGCAGAAACACACTGTCTCAACAAAGTGTCTTGTTTTTCAATAAGGGGCTTTACAAGTTTTAATATGTAATTGAATTGATCACTCTTTAATCTTAAAAGGTTTCTATATGATGTGGGATCTACCTGTAAAAGTTCGTTGTTCAACATGTTTAAAATTCCTCTACCTTCATTTCTTCTTTTGTGCCAAAGCTTTGTCCATGTTTTTCGTTTTCTACGGCCTTTCATTTTAAGTACCATTATACTTTTCAAATAGACAGCAGCTGCTGCTGCACACAATATATTTTCATCCATTTCTCAGATATTTTCAGTAAAATGAAGAACTTCAACAGATATTCACTAACGCGATCTGCGAAAAACTACCTAGCAGGTGGAATTTACTTATCAGTTGTCAATAATCTTCAAAAATGCAATGTACGCATTAGTTTTGCGCATTTCACTATCGATATTATGGTTATAAATGTTGCGCGTGTAATACGCGACATACTATTGTGTTCCTATTTATAGCCAGAATATTATAATTAGAATTATGGTCAGAATTATGGTTATAATTATTGATAGTGTAAAGCGGGCTTTATCTTATATGATAGTTCTCTACCACAATTAGGACAATTAAAATTATCAATTATCTTTATGCCTAACTAATAATAAACAACCAACTATTTACCAAGAAATGGTGGCAGCCCATTAAACATTCGGAAACACGACCTTGTTTGAAAAAGTTTTATCTTAAAAATTGGGTAAAAATGGATCCAAATAATGTAATGTCTATTGTTCTAGAGAGAAACAAAGAAGATAAAGGTCTTCCAAGCAAATAACATTAGAATTTCCACAAATATGGATATGACAAAGCCCTGGCTTAGAAGCCCTAGAGCACCTTAAAAGCTACCAAAGAAAAATAATAAGAAGCAGAAAAAAACTATCCGAATTATTGGATTCGAAACAGCAACACGAACAGATCGAAATTTTAACAACTTCGTTTCGCCACACTCGCTTTTATTTTTCGAATCCGCAATCGATTTCGTCAGAAAACGCTAAACGGTCGGAACAACAGGAATTAAAAGATGCTTAACGTTATGCTCGCATCGACCAGCAGACTCAGAATTTATTCGGCTCGACGAACGATTTACGTTTAATACCGATGCGGTGTTCCCTTCTAATTCATCGCAGTTCGCCGCTTAAATTCTCTCCCGTAACCGTCCATAAACGATTTTCTTAATTACGAGGAACAAGAGAGGATACAACGCCGGATCGCATCTAATATATCGGCGGAACATCCGACCGGCACGGACGCCGCCGCAACGCTCGCGAAATCTATTAAAGCGGATTATACAGTTTCTCGTAAATAATCGCCGCGATATCGATGCGAATGCGCAAATGATATTTTCCGAAAAAAAGGAAGAGGCGGCTCTCTTTGCTGAAGCCGTCGTATACTTACCTGCATGCGTACATTCAATTATACGGACGACATGAGCTTTGCCTCTATAAGGTCGGCGTATGAATCACACTAATGCGTTATTAAAGTCGAAATCGTTCGGCGTTCGTCGTCGGCTCCAACGGTAGATTATGGATCTGTTTACCGCGTTAGTGCGCGGAATTTAATTAAAATTATAGCTTTAAACGGCACCGTCGCGTCTCTTAAAGCGTTTACGTGTGAAAGTAATACGTGTCTGTTCCGACTTCTGGCTTTTGTCGGTGATGTGACTCGTATCTAACAACGTATGTATCCAACAAGGGACGATCGCGAACCCAGAAATTCAAACTTATTGCACATCAAATTAAAGCTCTTCTCGTGCAGATTAGGGAATAATTTCGGGTAGGAGACACGGTTCATTGAGGAAATATTCAATGAGAAAGTGAAAAGTGGTTCTGGACGAATCGCTCTGGTACGCTCTAGCACCCAAACGAAGCAAATTCCATGAGTTTTGACGTCAAAATCGTGTTCTGCACCTTCGAAAACATCTGTACACAGAATTTCGTCTAATTTGAAACATATTAGTTTTTGTCTGAATTTTCAAAGGGGTACCACTTGAAATTTCGAAGAAAAATCGAAATGGTCAGAAGTACGACTTATTACACACCAAATTAAAGCTCTTCTCGTGCAGATTAAGGATAAAATAATTTTGGGTACGAGAGACGGTTAATTGAGGAATTATTTAATGAGAAACTGAAAAGTGGTTCTTGTCGAATCGCTTTGGTACGTTCTAGTACCCAAACGAAACAAATTTCACCAGTTTTGACGTCAAAGGCGTATTTTACACCTTCGAAAACATCTGTGCACAGAATTACGTCTGATTTAGAACATATTAATTTTTGTCTGAATTTTCAAAGGGGTACGTACCCTTGAAAATTCGAAGAAAATCGAAATGGTCAGAAGTACGACTTATTACACACCAAATTAAAGCTCTTCTCGTGCAGATTAAGGATAAAATAATTTTGGGTACGAGAGACGGTTAATTGAGGAATTATTTAATGAGAAACTGAAAAGTGGTTCTTGACGAATCGCTTTGGTACGCTCTAGTACCCAAACGAAACAAATTTCACCAGTTTTGACGTCAAAGGCGTATTTTACACCTTCGAAAACATCTGTGCACAGAATTACGTCTGATTTAGAACATATTAATTTTTGTCTGAATTTTCAAAGGGGTACGTACCCCTTGAAAATTCGAAGAAAATCGAAATGGTCAGAAGTACGACTTATTACACACCAAATTAAAGCTCTTCTCGTGCAGATTAAGGATAAAATAATTTTGGGTACGAGAGACGGTTAATTGAGGAATTATTTAATGAGAAACTGAAAAGTGGTTCTTGACGAATCGCTTTGGTACGCTCTAGTACCCAAACGAAACAAATTTCACCAGTTTTGACGTCAAAGGCGTATTTTACACCTTCGAAAACATCTGTGCACAGAATTACGTCTGATTTAGAACATATTAATTTTTGTCTGAATTTTCAAAGGGGTACGTACCCCTTGAAAATTCGAAGAAAATCGAAATGGTCAGAAGTACGACTTATTACACACCAAATTAAAGCTCTTCTCGTGCAGATTAAGGATAAAATAATTTCGGGTACGATACACGGTTCATTGAGCAAATATTCAATGAGGAAGTGAAAAGTGATTCTGGACGAATAGGTCTGGTACACTATAACACCCAAACGAAACAAATTTCACCAGTTTTGACGTCAAAGGCGTATTTTACACCTTCGAAAACATCTGTGCACAGAATTTCGTCTGATTTAGAACATATTAATTTTTTGTCTGAATTTTCAAAGGGGTACGTACCCTTTGAAAATTCGAAGATAATCGAAATGATCGGAAGTACGACTTATTACACACCAAATTAAAGCTCTTCTCGTGCAGATTAAGGATAAACTAATTTCGAACGAACGACGAACGAAATACAGATTTATTTAATTTCATTACGTTCCTATTAACTTTAATAGAGCTTCGACGTTCGCCGGAAGTGAATTACCTAGCTGGAAAGCCAGCCACAATAATAGAGACTTTCCATTCTTCGCCGGAAATTATCTACGTAGCTGCTTTTAATACGACGATACAAATGGAAATTTTATTTCGTTATGAGGAGTTTCAATTCCCGTTTTTCGTCCGAATGTGTCTACGTGTATATGTGCAACGTATATAGGGTATGGATTGTCTACAAAAATAACCCGCCGCGGCGGTATTATGGGAGTTTTACAAAGCGAACTACAGTTCAATTGCGAATATTGGAAACGAAATGAATTTCATAACAAAGGAGGTTATTGTTCGGACATAGTAGATGCAATATTATCGAATGCTTTGTTATTTCAGCTCAATAGGGATGGTATTTGTGTAATTTTCAATCGAAATAGTCTACATCTCCATCGACTACTTCATGAAAGGGCTTTGTACACGTATGCCCAACGTACGGTGATTAAAATCTGCACAAATGTATTGTAGAAAAAAGTAAATGTTAAAAGACTTTCGAAAATTAGTAATATTTTATTTCAACTATGTGATATTTAAATTAAATTTTACAAAAAAGTGTTTGCACCTTAGCTGTCTTCTTTCCGTATATTTTGAGGCAGTTTCTTCATTAACTCTTGAAGTTCATTTGTGTATATGCATTTTAACTCCTTCTTCATCTTTTCAATTAAACAGTCCACATTGTTACGGGTATAACCATTTCTGTAAACATTCCCTTTCAAATTAGCCCCGAAAAGTTTCAATCGGTCGTGTGGGGATTCGGGGGTAGTACTGATAGGATAGTAATTTAATACCACGCTTTTTCAAATCCTACAAGGTTGCCTTGACATAGTGCGATGATGCTAAATCTAGGCTGAAAACAATTTTATCATGTCGATGATATTCTTCGATAAAAGTTCTAGTGCCTGGTGAACCGAGCCTTGCTTGAAGTTCCCAAAATGTTTTGAATAATTTTGAACTAAATAATAACGCTCTTTATTTTAGTTTTGATATTTAATTAATATTGTATATTTCAAGTATATATAGTAGCACACATATATGAAAAGTTTATAAAAGTAGTATTAAAATTAATATTTACAGTTATATTTAAATACTTAAAAATAAATAAATTCAAACTCAAAATCTTTCTTAAGAAATACACATTTTAAGTAAACATTTACATACCTTCTTTTTGCAACGCCGACTAATTGTGTGTAAGTTTTTTTAATTTGATTAAAAAACTCGGCTCCGATTACTTTTGTAACTGTAAACAAAATATGTGAATTTACATATAAGTTGTTAGTTTTCGTAGATATTTTGCTTTTATTAACACACTACTTTCAGCGAAATCTATGGTTTAGTAGTAAAGTTTTAATTACTTATAATTTCGCTTGGCCACATGATGTTAAAAAAGTTGCTAACCCACGTTTAGGCCGAAATTGGTGAAAACCTGGACTAAATGGATTGAATCGAGACCGGGACCATGCTAAATCGATTTTTCGGCCCCAAAAACTCGCAGATACTAAATTGTAACAAAATCTTGAGAGTAATTTTCGATAACACATTTTATGTACCGCAGAAATAGGTAAAAGCAGGACAAAAAAATTTTCCTGGGACCGGGACCATGTTACATCAATTTTGTGTTCTCGAAAATCCCCAGATACTAAATTGCATAAAAATTGCTAAAGTCATTTTCGATAACCAATTTCATTTCAACCGCAATACCAGAAATGTGTGTAAAACGGGGTCAAAATGGATTTTCCCGGGACTGAGACCATGCTAAATCGATTTCTCGTCCTAGAAAACCGCCAGGTACTAAATTCCATCAAAATCGTTAGAGCCGTTTTCGAGAACCCAATTCTATATACATATATACATGTACATATACAAGAATTGCTCGTTTAAATATATTAGATATAAGTTTGAACGGAGACTGTTGAACTACCCTTGAAAAATATCGGTTTATTAATATTACGCTCGCTAATTGTCAACCATAACAAAACCAAATAAAAGCGAGAAATGTGGGAAAGAAAAGTTTTGAGAAGAATTCTCGGAGGTAGTCAAGACTTATGTTAGTACGCACTGTGATCATAAAAGTATACATAAGGTAAAGTGGACTTCCCTAGAAGGACGAGTGAAAAATCAAATTGATCAGGTACTGGTAGAAATTACACACTTTAGAGCGAATAAAAACTGTAGGGGCTATAGAGGAGCAGATGCAAATAGTGACCACTTCCTTGTCTTAACTAAAATAGAACAAGAATTGCCAACTCAAAGGAAAACAAAAAGAGAAAGGAAGCGATATAACGTACGAAACCTTCGGGGATAGAAATACAACCAAACAATTGAAAAAGAAACAAGATCAAGAGTAGAAACTGAAAGATCATCAAATGAAACAATAGAGGACGATCGGAATAAAATTCAAATGGCAATGATAGAAGCAGCAAATGTGTGCTTAGGAAATAAGGAACCTAAAGGAAAGAATGACTGGTTTGATGGAGAGTGCACGAAAGCTCTGTTAGCAAGAAATAAAGCAAAAAATGGAAATGGACAGAAACAAGACACAAGAATCAACCAGGTCATATGCTGTCAAAAAAGAAACGCGAAACAGATATGAAGCCAAAAAAAAAAGAGAGAGCTCTTAGAAAAGGAATTAAAATTTATGGAGGATAATCACAAAAAATAAGGACATAAGAAACTTCCTCCAGGAAATTAAAATTACAAGAGAAAATACTAACACTAAAACAAATTATTGCACGAACAAAGAAGAATTGCTTATTGGAAATATGGCAGATAAACTAATAAGGTGGGCGGAATATTTCGAGGAAGTTGTTGAATGAGGAAGAGGAAGGTCAACAGCAAGCGGGACAACAAGAAACACCGGATGAATCAGAAAATGACGATGAACAAAAAATTGAAGACGCAACAGACTAAGAAATGAGCGAAATAATAAGAGAATTGAAAAATAATAAGAAGGCCGATTTCTTATCCAGTAGGTTAAGGGACTATTACCGGTTTCAAGGCTAAAAAATGACCCACATTTAAACTTTTCTTTTCTTGTTTCATTTATTACAAAACTTTATACAAGCTTTTGCCTTTAATTTGTACATACTTTGGGAGTATAATTTTTTTCCTCTTTCTTTTTGATCAAGCATTATTTACTACAGGGCGCCAAGGTCGAGTCCTCGACAATGAGACCCTCACACTGCGCTGAGATAATCTCAAAATTGGCATGTCTGAAACAGAAATTTTAAGAAATATTTTGAAGAGGAAGGTAGTTTACATCGTAATTCACCACCTATTTATAAAACATTTTTAAAAAAGAAAATGGCGGCTTTGTAAAAAAGAAATGTAAAAATCACATTTTTTCGCACCTTTCCCTTGCCAATTTTTTTAGCAATTTTTCTGCAATTTTCTGGTGAATTACGGTAGACGAGATCAAACTAAACAAATGAACCAAGAATGAAAAAAATTCATCTATTGGTTGCGGAGAATAAGTCAGCGCAATTTGAAAAGATGCTAATTTGAATAAAACGCGTTTAAAGTTTGCGATTTTCTGCTGCCTTTTCCGTATGGATTTTTACCCATTTTTAATGCTTCTGTGCACTTCGAAATTCGAATTGACCATATGAAAACAAGCCAACACCATAACGGCGTCAAGACGCAGGTTAGTTTAAGGTACCGGTTAGAATTTCGAAAAAAATGATTTTTCTTATAACATTTTATGAATCCTTATACCTTCAGAAATCACCTCCTAAAATTTTGTAGTGAAATTTGAAAGAATAAGAGAGTTGTAGCAATTTAAATGCGTGCGCGTTTCCGGCGTTCTACCGGCAGTTTGCCCAGTTGGGCAGCTGCTGTTCTCCCCTCTCCTATATACCGCCCGTTCTACCTGCTTCTAACTAACCTGCGTCTTGACGCCGTTATAGTGTTGGCTTGTTCTTACGTGGTCAGTTCGAATTTTGAAGTGCCCAGAACCATTAAAAATGGGTAAAAATCCATACGGAAAAGGCAGCAGAAAATCGCAAACTTTAAACGCGGTTTACTCAAATTAGCATTTTTTCAAACTGCGCTGACTTATTCTCCGCAACCACTAGATGAATTTTTTTCATTCTTGGTTCATTTGTTTAGTTTGATCTCGTCTACCGTAATTCACCAGAAAATTGCAGAAAAATTGCTAAAAAAATTTGGCAAGGGAAAAAAGTGGAGAAAACGTGATTTTTACATCCTTTTTGCCGCCATTTTTTTATATAAATAGGTGGTGAATTACGATGTAAACTACCTTCCTCTTTAAAATACTTCTTAGAATTTCTGTTTCAGACATGCCAATTTTGAGATTATCTCAGGGCAGTGTGAGGGTGTCATTTTCGAGGACTCGACTTTGGCGCCCTGTAGTAAATAATGCTCGATCAAAACAAAAAAGGAAAAAAATTTTATACTCCCAAAGTGTGTACAAATTAAAGGCAAAAGCTTGTATAAAGTTTTGAAATAAATGAAACAAGGAAAGAAAAGTTTAAATATGGGTCATTTTTAGCCATGAAACCGGTAATTGTCCCTCAATAGAAACAGGTAGAACCGGCGGTATACAGGAGAGGGGAAAAGAGCAGCTGCCTAACTGGGCAAACTGCCAGGGCAACGCCGAAAACGCGCGCGCATTTAAATTGCTACAACTCTCTTATTTTTTCAAATTTCACTACAAAATTTTAGGAGATGACTTCTGAAGGTATAAGGATTCATAAAATGTTATAAAAAAATCGTTTTGTTTTTCAAAATTCTAACAGGTACTAGTACCTTAAGTGACAAATCACATGTTATCATTACGACAAGTAAATCGAAAAAAGAATCATTTCTATCTGACGGGCCGTTTTTTCTATTTCGGTGTTTTGCACTATTTACATGCTTCCTTGCCAGCACATCAAAGTTGTTGCATAATTTACAAATTATTTTGCACCCATCGTACAACAAATCTGGAAGCTCACAGATAAAGTTCTTTACTTTATCAGCAAACGGTCGTTGTTTAGCTTTGCACACACCGGACATTTTTAATTAAAAATTTTCTTGAATAACTAGTTTTCCTGGCAGAAATCATCAAATTTTCCCGATTCCTCGCTTGTAATTTGGAAATAGTTTCTTTGAAATGAACACTTGTCATTTACAAGCAGACGAGACATATTTCATTGGATTTTAGATGTTATTGGCAAATATAGAGAAGATATGAGAAATAATAATGGAAAGAGGCTAATCGATTTCTGCCAGATACACAACTTAATAATAGCAAACACCTTTTGAACACAAAGATATACATAAATTTACCCGAGTAGAACACAGTAGAGAAGAAAAATCCATCATAGATTATATCATTGTGGGAAGATGTAACAGAAAAATTGTAGACGATGTGCGTGTTATGAGAGAATATGAAATAAACAGTGACCACTTATTGGTCGTGGCGAAGATTAAAAATCATACAAATCCAGAAATAGCAAAAAGAAAGAAAACGACAAATAATCAGCAAGAAAAATAAGAAGTTACAGATTAAGAGAAAATGTAATAGCAGCAAAATTTGAAGTAGAGACAAAGATAGAAATGGAGAAACTCTTAAAAAAATGGAAACTTCCAATCTTGAAGAAACGTGGGAAGATTTCAAAAATATTTTATTGAACACAGCGAGAACAGTCTGTGGAACCTACAGAAAGAACAAGAATAGAAGACAAACAGCATGGTGGTCAGAAAACTTAAAAGAGCAAATTAGAAACAAAAAACGAAAATAGAAAAGCTATCTAGGTAACAAAACACAAGAAAATCACAAAGCATATAAAGAGCAATGCAAAGAAGTTAAAACATCAGTGAGAGAAGCCAAAAAACAGACTTGGAAAGATTTCGGAGATAAACTGGAAAGTGATAGTAAAGGCAACCAAAAACTATTCTACGAAACACTAAAAAATATGAGATGTAAGAAAGAATATGATACAATATCGGTTAAAAGTGCGGAAGGGGTATTGCTGACAGAAGAAAAACAGATTATGCAGAGATGGAAAGAATATTTTGAGCAACTACGGAATGGAAATAAAACAGTACAACAGATGGAAACTGAATTAACAAGTAAATTGGAAGAAATGGATTTGGGAAGAATCACAAAAGAAGACGTCGAGGAAGCAATAAAAAGATTAAAAAACGGCAAATGACCCGGCCATGACAAAATAACAGTAGAGATGTTTAAAAAGATGGGACCAACTGGAAAGGAGGTACTCAAACAAATCTATAATAAAGTATGGAGTGAGAAGAAGATACCAGCTGACTGGAAGATTTGTGTCATACGACCTATATACAAAAAAGGCGATCGGAGAGATTGTAGTAATTACCGAGGCATAACTTTGCTTAGTACGGTGGTTAAGGTGCTGGAACGGATAATAGAAAGAAAACTTAGAATAATAACAGAAGCAACATTGACCAATTCACAAAGCGGATTTAGAAAAGGAAGAAGCACTCAGGATCACATCTTTACAATTAAATAAATTATAAATAGAACTCTGATGTACAATAATAAGACATACTTTGCGTTTATGGACATGGAAAAGGCTTTTGACAGAATACCAAGAAAAGAAATCTGGAATGCCTTAAAGAAGAAGAAAGTTAACCACAAGATGATTAATGTAATTAAATGCATGTACGAAGAAACCAACAACTATATAATCAGGGACAACATGAAATCAGAAATGTTTAGTACCAACGAGGGCGTACGACAAGGAGGGGGCCTTAGCCCGCTGTTGTTCCTTATATATATGGATGAGATAATCAGAGAGAGTAACAAAAGTACCAAACCACTATACATAGGATATAGGAACTTACAACCAGTCGAAATTTCAGACTGTGTCTTTGCAGATGATATAATGATTGCTGCAAGTACTGTTAAGAACCTACAAGACAACATCGTAATTTGGAACAAGATAATGAAAGAGAAAGGCATGAAACTAAACAAATACAAAAGAAAAGTAATGATGGTAGCAAGAGATAAAGAGGAAATGCACATACATATAGAAGGAGTCGAACTGGAACAAGTGGATGCCGTTCAGTATCTGGGCATTAGAATAGAAGAAAATGGTAATAATGACGTGGAGATAAACAACAGAATACAAAAAGCGAATAACGTATACTATGCAATGAGCAAAGGATTTATAAATAAAAAGAAGTATCCAAAGAAACCAAAATGACGGTATTTAAAACAATTATTAGACCGATACTCACATATGGCTGCGAATCCTGGGTGCTCAACCAACGTCAAAGAAACAAGCTCCAGGCGGTCGAGATGAAGTACCTAAGAAGAGTAAAAGGAGTTACAAGGTTACATAAACTGGGAAACGACACAATTAGGGAAAATTTACAAACACAATAACTACAACATTTTATTGAACAACGACAGTTGAGTTGGTGGGGTCATTTACAAAGAATGAGTGATGAAATACCGGTAAAAAGAGTATGGGGAGCGAGAACCACGGGAAAGAGAAGCAGAGGAAGACCAAAAGAAACATGGGATAACGCAGTGGGAAAGATTATCCAAAAGAAAGGAAAAACATGGACAGAGGCAAAACAGCTAGCACAAGACAAGAAGAAATGGTCTGCATTTGTTTATAGCAATACGTAATAAAATGTATTACTGACACCCAATTGGGTATAGATGAATTATTGATTATATATATATATATATACTTTATCAGCAAACGGTCGTTGTTTAGCCTTGCACACACCGGACATTTTTAATTAAAAATTTTCTTGAATAACTAGTTTTCCTGGCAGAAATCATCAAATTTTCCCGATTCCTCGCTTGTAATTTGGAAATAGTTTCTTTGAAATGAACACTTGTCATTTACAAGCAGACGAGACATATTTCATTGGATTTCTCAAAATTTGCTATTTTCAGCGATAATTCCGAAATTATTTCGAAGTTGTTCGATTTTTGATAATGTTACGTTCAGTTGTTTAGCAGAGACGTGTAAGGTTGTGTTAAGCAGTTACTGCAGGAGGCTGTGGCAACGCAAGTTGTCCACTTCTGTAGAAAAATAACTGTAAAAAATGCGTAATACGTGCATTGTGAGAGAATTCATATCGAATCCCTCTCACATGTACAAACATCAATGTTAAGCAAGAAATGCTTTTCTTTATCCTAGTAATTGCGTTTAGGCACTTCCGTTCTAAAACATTTCGCGAGTAAGTATATTTCTTCCAGCTTTCTGCCCCGAAAGCGTATTTGTATTTGGAGCGAAGGTGTCAAATTTCCTTTTTTATTTCCATCGAATCAACTTCGGCGCGAATTCGAGAAGTGTACGACGACGCCGCCTTAAAATTTATTTGGCAAACGTACGGTCGAATTTGTAAGACACACTTTAAGAACAACTCTCCGAAGGAAAGGTAAATGTGTATATTGAAAGTTAGTGGCACCGGAATCCCGAAAATAGGGTCTAGAAGGAAAGTTTGAAATCGCACGAGACGCATAACAAAGAGCATTACCGAATTCCGTCCGGGGAATAATAAAATACTACTCGTGTTCAACCGGCTCGGAATGACGACGTTGTCGCCATTGTGTTCGTTTTATGATAAATTTATGCGCCTTTACGGGTGTAATATCTTTCTTAACGCGGTTATTACCGCGCTTTAAGTGCATTGTCTACGCGATATTGCATCGGTATTGTTTCCACCGGGCAGATACAATGGGTCTGTGATGATTCGCGCGGTGTTTAATACGAAGTACATTACGAGTAAGAAGTTAAATGTAGGAGTAGTTGAAATTGGAGAAGTTCGTGAAGGATTTGGGGGAGTTTGAACAAGCACAAGGCGTTTAAGATGTGTGATTGAGTAGTCCGTTACCTCGAAAAACGTTTTTCAACAAAAACAAAGTGGTAGTGGTTTTCTTTTCATAAGTGACTACAACAAGATAACGGACTACACAATCACACATGTTACATGCCTTGTGCTTGTTCAAACTCTCTTAAAACCTTCACGAATTTCTCCAACTCCAAATACTCGTACATTTAACTTTTTACTCGTAATGTACTTCGAACAACGTTTTTCAATAAAATCAAAGTGTTTTTCTTTTCATAAGTTTCAAGGCGTTTGTTTGCGAAAAAGCCGTGAATTGAAACTTCTTCTGAATGAAGCTGTCCAAGTGGTTAATAAAATCGAGGCTCACAAAGTCAAGAATTTTCAAAGCTCTATATGACGACATGATGACTCTGCATTCCACATTGGTCCCTTATATAGAAATGAGATGGCTATCTCGTGGTGAAGTTCTTACCAGACTATTTGAGCTTAGAGGTACAAGCTTTTTAAAAGCAATCCTTTCAAGCTCCTATCTAACACATATTCACATATTTATCCGATATTTTTCAGCATATAAATAAATGAAATTTGGCACTCTAACAAGGGAACGTCAAGGTTGTGAATAACGGATTTTGATGTGTCTCGAATATGTTATAGAGGGACCTCCCTCGAGTATCTTGCTACCAGCTTTTGTAGCCATTCGCCCTAGTTCTCAAGAAAATTGCAAAAGTTTTCCTTACGGACTTTATATACCGTTAATCTTAATAACTTTCTAAAGAAGTGAGAATAGTCCAGTGGTTAAGTTCCAGGCGTACTATGCTGGCGATCAGTGTTCAAATCCCGCCCTTGTAGTTTTTTTTCTCAATCTCATTGCATATGATATTAACAAACATATTTAATTTCATGCAAAATTGTTCAAAAATAATATTTTTCGCCATGGTAATTTTATTAATTAAAATCATCATATTTTAAATCGCTTAAGAAAATTAAAGGTGGTTTTTGACACAAAATGATGTACATATGTAGTTCTTTGTGGGTGAATTCGGCTATTTCTTCAAAAAGAACATTTAAGCGTTTAGAATCAAAATTATTTGACTCTTTTTCTTTAAATGCTTTGTCCATTTATTGCTTTTTGCTCGACAGAAACTGAATCATCAAAAAATACCAAACCCACTGCTTCTTCGGTGAGATACCATAAAAGCCCACAAGAATTCTTTGATGTCGCTTTTGACATGTTGCTTATTTTATTATAAAAATAAAGGTTGTTCAAAAACATTAAGTCCTGGGCCGATGATTTGTAGGCAAAAGGAACATTACAATACAGTTTTATCTATATCTTTAAAATAAATATACAAATATCCTTCAATCCTTGCAATTCCGGCCGAGTCAATTTTAGTTTAAAATATAAAAATAGTTTAAATTATGATCACTAGTGATAATACGATTTAATTATAACATTTGATTGTGAAATTTAAAATACACACCACGCTGCACATTTGCTTCCGATTAATTTTATTAATAAAGTTAGTATGGCGAAAAATATTTTTGAACAATTTTGCATGAAATTAAATATATTTGTTAATATCATATGCAATGAGATTGAGAAAAAGAACTACAAGGGCGGGATATGAACACGGATCGCCAGCCGTCGCCAGCGTAGTAAGCCTGGGACTTAACCACTACACTATACTCACTTCTTTACGAAATTGTAAAGGTTAAAGGTATATAAAGTCCTTTAGGAAAACTTTCGCAATTTTCTCGAGAACTAGGGCGAATGGCTGCAAAAGCTGGTAGCAAGATACTCGTGGGAGGTGCCTCTATAACATATTTGAGACACATCAAAATCCGTTATTCGCAACCTTGACGTTCCCCTTGTAAGATAAAACAACGATATTCAGTGTGTCTGACAAAATTGAATCTATGTCATGTGTTAAAAATAGTCAACCTGATGTATTTGAAACATTGCACAGTTTCTTATCTGAAGGCAAATTACGATGTTCTCCGGCATTAAATCAACAAAAAAATTGAACATTTACAAGGATTAAAATCGGATTTCCAGAAATACTTTCCAAAACCTGACAACACAAACTATTGGATTCTCTATCCATTTGAAGAGGAATGCTTTCAGGTAACCGAATTGTCAACTAAGGAAAAAAGTATTTGATCGAGATTTCAACCGATTCGATTTTAAAATGCCAATTTAAATCAAAATGATTTTTGAACTTTTGTGCAGACATTAACGAAGAATTTCGGCTACTTTCTGATAAAGCACTTCAGCTTTCCTTGCTCTTTAGAAGTACTGTGTTTGTAGAAAGAACTTTTTCTATCTATTTATATATTAAGAATAATTATCGCGATAAGCTGAAGGCGGTTCCGGATTTGAGATTATACCTCGATGATACCCCTTATCAATCGCACCTGACATAAAAAAATATGCGAGAGAAGATAACAACAAGGCTCACACTGAACGCCTTTAATACAAAATTAAATACTTTCAGGTTGTGTTTCTTGTGCAATTATATTTTTATTATTATAATAAAAGAATTGATATTTGATACAATTTATTTCTTTTAACTATGTTAATTATTTTTCAAAGAGGTATGGGGAAGAGGGGAGGGGCGTTTTTAATTGTTTCTAACCATTTCTATCTAAGTTTTACAGAAGCATGACATATTTATGGATGATCGGGGAGTGGCGAGAACGAAAGACACCTCAAGCGCTTCCATGTTTACTCTTCAAAACTTCTAAATTTTCATTAGTTATCTTTGAACTTAAACTACATACATATGTGTCTGTGAAGATAGGTTTAACGACGTTAGATTCAAGCTCTGCGTCTACCCGAATCAGTACGCGACAACTCGGCGATGTAAAGTCGGCGACGGTCAACTGGGCGATGCTGACTATGCTGAGTCGGCGATGGTCAACTCGACGATGGTAAACTCGGCGACGATCAACTCGGCGAAAAGGAATACAATAATATATTATGTAATTATTTATTACAATACAATTATTTATTATAATAAAATATAATATACAATCTATTAAAAACTAGTTCATATTGTAATTGTGTGATATCCCTCTGAGATATTCGATCAAATTTTGCCTGTTATAATTGGCAACTTTATTAAAAATCCTCTCGTCGGCTTCCTCATAACGTCTCCTTTTTGATGCACCATTGCGCCCGGCAATTGCTCGTTCATAGTCCGCATCGTACGAAGACTGAACCTTTTTTAAATTTTCTATGAATGTCCATAACGAAGGATGAGCAATGCCAGAACCAAAAGCCAGTTGCAACTTGCGATGACATGCTTCTGCAAAATTATTTGTCCTATCTCGTCCATTCAATGTCCGAAAATAAACGGACCAAACTGCAATTGGAAACGTTGCTGGCGCTCTGGTTCCATTATTCCTAAGTCGACCGATATAATTTCTGTTAAACCATTCTAAAATTGGATCTAATATTCCTGGCAACTCATTTTCCAATTCGGCAATGGCATCAATCACATCCTCTTCTGGGACAAATGCCAATGATGTTACCATTTTTGCTTGTAGTGCAAATTCGGGATCAGTATTGTACATTCCTAGGAGATTGGAAGAAGATAAATGCTTTCGAAGATTTTTTACCAAGTGGAATAAGCATCCTCTAATTTCGGCTTCTGGGAAAACTTGTCTTGCGGCCTGGTGAATTGCCAATTCAAAGTCTACACTGATGCTTTCCGGATTTAATTGCGGCCAAAGAACTTTTATCATGTTAAACAATTTGAGATATGTTTCTGCACTTTTATTGGGCAGCAAGCAATATAGTACAGGAAAAACTGGACCCTTCTCTTCATGCGTATCTTTTCTTGCCAGAACAACAAATATTTGAGCAAAAGGTGGAGGACACAATAAGAATGTCCCGTCAACAAATAATTCTTTCATGCTTGCACTCCATGTTGCATGGTATTCTCTACCAAATATCAGAATTCGATGTGGATCCACCTGATCTCTTCGGGAATCTGCCAGCAAAAAATTCTCAAATTGAGTAGGGGTATAGTAATATTGCGAGTACACTTCTGGGATGATAATTTCACTAAGAGTTCCTGGATTGGCGGGTGCTTTGGACATGGTTACTCTTACTCTTTGAATGTTTCTCCGCATAACACTGGAACTTGGAAGCATTCCTTTAACCGCAGCTGGGACATTCTCCAAAACTCGTCCTCTGATTTGGGTTGGATTCTCCATCGTTGTCGCGGCCAGGTACTTCACAGTGGTATTCAGAACAACATTTGCTGCATTTCCTACCGTACTACATGTGTGTTCATTACGGATGCATTTGAAAGAACCATCCATAATATTGGTCCATATTCTTCCTTTGCATCCTTCGTGCTTGTTTTCGCAGCGCCAGAATTGAATGGTGTTGTCCTTGTTCGTTTTATCCTTCGTGTACAGGTAGCCATCCCAGTAGTACTTTTCATGACCCCTTTGGCTAAGAACTTTATTTTCCATCTTGAGTCTCAGTAAATAAAAAACTCACGCAGACAAACAAAATTACACGCAATGTCTGTACTTCTGAGATGAATTCGGAATAGTAAAGAAAGTGAATATTACCAGGCTTTTATAGGATGTAGGTACGAGTAAGCAGGTAATTATAAGGTCATTATGAGTAATCCTAAGCTCTAAATTGTCCCTTAATATTTTAATTTGCTTTCTAATACTAGGTATTAGTTTAATTTTGTAATTCCAAATATCTTTTGCCATTACATTTTAATTAGTAATCATTTAAAATCTCTTTTATTATTATTGTTTATATATTATTGTATTCCTTTTCGCCGAGTTGACCGTCGCCGAGTTTACCATCGCCGACTCAGCATCGCCGACTCAGCATCGCCGACTCAGCATCGCCGACTCAGCATCGCCGACTCAGCATCGCCGAGTTGACCGTCGCCGACTTTACATCGCCGAGTTGACCTGTTACGACCCGAATTGTATCCAAAAAGGAGGAACTTCCAAACGTCTTAATCAATATAACTTTCTCCCTACAGAATTTCCAGGGTTGTGGTCGTTATCTCCAAATTAAAATAAATTGCTTACTTTTGAAGATAGCGATAGCGCACGGGGATTGAGACGGTTTCGTCCGATTCAGGAATGAAAGAACTCTGAAATACATCATTTTCTTTACGAAATTTCGGGATTGGATACTGTTATCTCTAAATTTTAATGAGTTACGTATCTCTGGGAGATAGGCGCAGATTTTGGATGATTGTGTTTTTGTTTCCAAACTAATTGTTTCCAGCGATCGGAAAACCCGCATACAATTCAAGCAATGTATCATTTTTTCTATAAAATTTCCAAAATTGAGGTAGCCATATCTAAAACTAAATTAGTTATGTATCTTTGGGGTTTGAGAGAAAATGCATTTTTGCTGCATTTGTACCACTTATATCTCTGTTGTTGTCGAGGGCTTGCTACTATATACCAGGTGTTACTGTTTTGAGCACCTCCGCTTTGGCCATTGTTGGAACCTCCTTACCCTCGAAAAATATTGTCATTGGACCATTGAAGATTCATTCCGCTTTCATTGTTCTGTCATTCATCTAAGTTCCCCAAATATTTTATTTTTATTTCTTATGTTAAATTTCCTTTTGATGTTGTGGTGCCGTCTTACCTACATTTATTATCATATTTGTTCTTTTGAGTTTATATTTGTAATGTAGATGTATTTGTTTATACATGTATGAACCTAAATATATTCTTTTTACCAACATTATAAATTGGGTTTTTTTCTTCATTTAGTTACAACATGTAAAATTAACAATACCGTTACTCACAAAATTTCTTAAATGAGAGGTACAATTTAAAGGCATAATATGTCACGGGGTACGTTAATGAAAACCACGCACAGTTTGGCGCGTCAATTTCTTAGGAAGAAATTTCCTTCTGATGAAATTTAAAAATCGACAAAGTGCCGAGCTCTGGTCCGTGCACGGCTTTAAACTCAAATGTTGGCGAAATACACGTATCCCTAACATAATCTCGAAACGCCGAGCTCGATACAATTTGCGTCCGTCATAAAACAGGTACAGACTTGTTTCCCTCAACATAATTTAACATTTATAAGGCTACACTTGCGTACGTATTCCCTCGGGTATACTTCGATGCACGTCGTTTTCGTGCGTTTCGGGGGTGGAAATTGCTCCCCCTCCCCCTCCCCCATTAGGATCACCACGCACCAGTACATGGGCGTCCGCAGACGGGAGAAAAACGAGGCACTCGTTCCCCTCTGAAATCTAGGGAAAATTTCACAACTTTTAATGGCAAAAGTCAGATTTTTTGCGACCTTAACCATGGCACGGAATTTTATTGCGGATTACCGGTTTCGGCTGTGTGTGAGTAATCTTAGCTAACAAAACTGCAGCTTTCTTTTGGTATTAGATTCGTTGACGACAATAAAAATTGGGAGAAGATTTCTTGGGATTTGTAAAACTGTATGATATAGATGGGAAAAGTATTAATTCTGCTAGTTTAAATAGATGTACGGAATACGTTTTGGATATGAACAAATTCATTGGATAAGGATATGACAGTTGTGCTGGTATGGTAAGGAAAGGAGGCCCGAATAAAAATATATATTCGAAAGCCACTTAAGTACATTGGGCTTCTCACATGTTAAACCTATTTCTAAATGACTTAAACATTCCACCAAAAGTTTGGAAGACAAAAGGAATTTTTAATTAGTAGTACATTTTTCTAGGGAAAGTCGAAAACGAGCCACTGCGTCAATTCCTTTACTTTCAGAAACTAAATGGACTTCAAAATATCAAATATATCCTTTTTTCCTTTCAAATAATTTTCAACTGATTTTTAATCAATTAGAAGAAATGTTTATGAATTTGACAGGATCGCGCATCGCTGACTAACATCATGCAATACTCTGTTTATTATTTCTTTCAACATAATGTCAAAATATTCCGTTATTTTTGAACCAATAAAATTACAGCGCGTAGATGTAGATTTGTTAACAGCTTACTAACATATTGAAGACTTACTTAAAATATTCACACTTCATAGGGAAAAATTTAAATTTAAAGGAATTTATAAACTTTCAGTAAACATGGCTGAAATATTAACGGTAGCAATAGAGATACCCACACGATGTTCGATACAGAAATATAGAGATTACCATCCTGGAATTACACCTGAAGAGGATTATCGACAATCAATCTTTGTCCCATTCTTATAGATTCCTTAATTTCATCTTTGACATCAAGATTTTCATCAGATAATGACATAGCATTTTCAATATTTCACTTTTATCCCAAGAATATAGTTTCAAAATAGCGTCAAAAAAATAAGCGAAAAATACGATTTGGAATGTATAGAAAGGCATCTCTAGTCAGCTATGTGATATGAGAAATAGACAGGTTTCTGCTCTACTAATATTCTTTATTCTTTATTAAAAGTTTTAGAGCAATACAAATATTTGCCTTCTATTAGTTCTGCAATTTACGATTGGTACATTCCCTGTTATAACGTTGAAACTTTGTACTGTTGAAAGAAGCTTCAATTGTATTGTATTGTATTGTAATGAGGTGGGGTCTGGCCCAACGTGGCCCTTGCACTGCGACCACGTTGATCTATTGTGCTTCCTTGTTTTTTTTAATTTATTTAATACATCTAGGAACAGGATCAGCTCCTTCAATGGGAGTGTAAATAGGTCCTCTTCACTCAGCGTATATGCATGTAGTAATCTGTATCTCCTGTGGCCTAGTGCCCCACAGTTAGTGATCAAGTGTTCCATTGACTCCTCTTCTTCACCGCAGAATCTGCAAGTGTCCGTGTTGGATAAGCCCATTTTGTGTAGGTGCTTGTTGCAGGTATAGTGGCCTGTGAATGCCCCTGTCAGTGTTTTTAAGCTTCTCCTGTCCAGTTTTAGGGCGAGGTCCACCCTCCTAGCGTAGAAGCTCAGAAACTTTTCGGAATGTTCCAGCCCGCTGGTGTAATTCCAGTGCTTTATTGTGATGGATGCTGTCCACTTCTTTATCTCCCCTTTAAGGAGACCTTTATTAAACCCAAAAGGTGGGGTAGGTCCAGTAAGGTTTCTCTCAGCCCCATTTTTGCGTAGATGTCTGCCATCTCATTTCCCCCGTGCCCCTCATGTCCTGGCACCCAGACCAGAGTAATCTGGTTCTGAGTAGCCAGGCCGTTAAGCATGTTGTGACATTCCAATAATAATTTGGACGTTATTGCACAACTGCTCAGTGCCTTAAGAACTGATTGGCTGTCCGAGAATATTTTGATTCGTATTCCCCTGTGTCCCCTTTCGGATAGGATTCCTACAGTTTCCAAGATTGCGTATAGTTCCGCATGAAAGATTGAAGTGTCCTTGCCCAAAGTTATTGAGCTGTGTGTTCTAGGCCCCACTATTCCTGCCCCCACTCCTTGAAGCGTTTTGGAACCATCTGTGTACAACTTTTGCGATCCATCCCGCATCCATCTTGGGTTTGCGCACCACTCATCCCTTGTCGGGAAGACGACCCCGTACTTCCTATCGAAGTAGAACATGGGATCCATGTGGTCGCTTGCTAGAGATATACAATGTATATCTTCGATTTCCTTCAGGATTGTAAGATGACCAGTAAGGTTCCCTGCCTTAAGTTTTTCCTTTGTATAGATGGAGATTGCTTGCGTAGCTGCCTCCTCTTTCACGGCCACATTTAGCGGTGTCAGGTTCAGAAGAGCTTCCATGCCCGTCGTTGGGGTTGATTTCATAGCCCCTGTGATGCATAGGCACGCAAGTCTCTGCACCCTGCATAGCCTCGATATGGCTGTTTTCTGTTTGGTTTTACCCCACCATACCAGAGCGCCGTACAGTATTGTGGGTTTAACCATTTGGGTATATATCCAGTAGGTCATTTTGGGACTCAGACCCCAAGATCTACCAAGTAGTTGTCTAGCAGTCCAAAGGCTTTTTGTCGCCTTATTTAGCACTGACTCGAGGTGCAGTTTCCAGGTAAGTTTTTTAGCCAGGATAATTCCCAGATATTTCACCTTATCACTGGGGACGACTTCGATGCCGTTTACTTTTAAGGTGACGATATCCATCCCCCTTTTCCTAGTGAATGGTACGATGGTTGTCTTCCCTGGGTTAATTGATAACCCCTCCAGCCGGCACCATTCCCATGTTGTGTTCAAGGTATTTTGCATCCGTTCAGCAATCGTCCCTATATGGTTATGGTTATATGACAGAGATGTCATTCGCATAGCCAATGCTTCTGTGTCCCTTCCGGTTAAGGACCCTAATCAGGTAATTAATACCGACCATAAAAGGGGAGATAATACCGCACCCTGTGGGCATCCCTAACCGCAGTGACACTGATGTACGTAGATCCGAGTGAGGCTCTAATCAGCCTTTGATTCAGCATGCAGCTGACCTATTTTACTATCACTGCATCAGCTCCTCTATTAGAGAGTGCAGTTTCCATTGCAAGGAAGTTCGCATTATCGAAGGCGCCCTCAATGTCCATAAATTCACATAAGTCTATCTCCTTGGGGCTCAAAGCCTTTTCGATATCTAGAACCAGTTTATGTAATACCGTAGTAGTTGAAAGAAGCTTCAATAGTTTAAGGCATGTGAAAACACAGCAAAGGTCCATGATTTCAGAAACGCGTTTATCAGGTTTCTGCATGCTTAGGAAGGAAACAGTGGAGGAGGAGGCAAAAAAGAAATTTATTGACAATGTTATCAATAAATTTGCATGCGATAAACGTCGAATTCAATCCCTGTACGATTAGTAACTATTGAATATATCGAAATTATTATTATTAATTTTATTCTTTGAAACTAGCTCACTTATGTACTTATATGCTTTGTAGTGATGTAATATTTTATAGTATACTTTGGAAAAGAAAAATACATAATATAAAAATTATTGAATACTAGCTGACCCCACAGTCCTTGTCCCGTCAATTTATAAAAACATTGATGTAGATAGAAGATAGATAGATTATTTTAATTATGATTTAAAGTTGAGACCAGGTTTCAGAACACCTATATTTGAATATTGAAAATATTTAAAAAATTAAGCAATGCGTTCGTCGCAACGCTTGGTGACGAACGATATGTTTTGGTTTACCTACTCGCGAGCACGCCACGTGTAACTGCCAATGGGAAAAACATGGCAATTCAAGGTTTATTCCAAACACTTCCAACGCTTGGCCTTGCGATTTATTAATCGTCATTGCAAATGTAAGGCGAACAGCAAACTGAACTCTCTTAAATTGAAACGGCAAACCGGTTGGAATCAGTGGTATTCTTGGAATCGGAACATCCTCGCCTTTGAACTTTCCTATGATTATCGTTGCTTCAATCACGTTGTTCATCAGCTTCTTAACAGCGAGTCTTGTTCCATTACATAGTTTCGGTTGGGTCAGATTGCATAACATGATTACCACCGAGTTGACCTTGAGCTGCAAATTCACTTCATTTGGATCGGTAATTGAATCGCTTGACTTAAATGAATGCAATTGGCCAGCGATTTGACTTTGAATTTTTATGTTCAAATCGTTTACGTCTTTATTTTTGTTCCGAAAATAGCTCATTCGCTCAACCATACATGGTTTTTGTAATTTGAATCAATATTCAAGAACACTTTCGTGATGAATTCTTCTTCCGACGTTGTGAATTGACAAAAATTAGGCGGAAACGAAATGAGGCCAGTGGAAGCGTCAACCGAAATTCTAATAATTGTCTAATAATTGCGTGGAAAACACTTCCGCCGATTCGTCATTTTGTAACGCGACTGGCATATTCGCATATTTAAAGTTTCCACGTATCTCCACAAATTTGATGACTTTTAGCAAGCGGTTATTTCATCAACAGCTGTTGATCTTGGAATGACTGGCAGCGTTTGCCGAAATTCGCCGACCAGCAGAATCATCGTACCTCCAAAGAGGTCCTGATTATTGCGCAAATCTTTCAACGTTCGATCGAGTGCCTCCAATGAGCGTTTGTACGCCATCGTATACTCATCCCAAATTATTATTTTGCATTTCTGTAGTACTTTCGCCATTGCTGATCGTTACATTTGGCCGTTTGTTTTGTCTATGTTCCAAATTACTTTGTACGTTATCTCCCACTGAGCGAGTCGCACTGGACTGTATCCGTTGTTCCGGAGTCATAATTCATTGCGCTTGAGAAATTCTTATTCGATTTGCGTCTAAACGGTGTCTACACTCTTCGTTGGTCTCATTGACTTGACGATCATGTAATTCTCTTGCATTGCGAGTACGCCGACCCATATTTCGATGCCTTGTTGGTGGCATTTTTCCAAAGACACCAAATTAATCTTTCCAGAACACCAGCGATAACACAATATTCATATAATGAAATCACTTCGCAAAATGTCACACTTTTTTCATGGTTTTTAATGGCTTGGTTGCAAGACCTTTACGCCCTGCACCTTTCCTTATTTTGTTATGAAAATATGTGACAGCCAAACCGCAGAACTGTCAAACTATGCGTCATCTCACGTAATGAAACGTCAAATTTGACATAAAGATGCTTGTTTCTTATAAAAATACCATCAAAATTTCCGACCTTTTCTGTGGATTTTCCAAACATTTTCTTTCATACAAACCTTGTCCTGATAATTACGAACACAACAAAAAAAAATCAAGCAAATCGGTTGAGCCGTTCTCAAGTGATGCCCCGTCATACATGTCACAATTCATTTTTATTAATATACAGTAGATAATTTTTTTTTCAAAGCTTTGCCCCCTTCTAGAAAATTTTCTGCGGACGCCCATGCGCCAGTACAAGTGACGTTTCCGTTGCGGTAAAATAATGCAAATCGAATTCGTTATCTTCATTCGAACTCCCACACGCACTATTCGTTCCCCATCTAAATATTTTGTGTGGCATCCTCTAGTCTCCATCCACCACACATAACACACACAATTCGTAGATCCGAGGGAGAGTCGTTACCATTGATCCCTAAACTTGTTCCGATATTAGCGCTATTAGTTTTATCTACGGAAGAAGGACGCCGTTTACCGTGACTCGTCGAATATTAAAAGGGAAATGTCCGTCCGACTCCCGGGTTTCCGGTTCGATTTATCGTCCGGGATAGACCCGGACCGGTAATGAAGTAACAAAAATAAATGTTATTATCCGTCTGGCGTTTACGTGGAGGGTATGTTTAATTCGGACCGTAAATGGCGTAAATACGAAGGGGACTTTAATGATCAATTCGGAAATAGACGCACTTTGAATGGGTAAATTGAACGCCGAACACGTTCCGGCGGTTTCTACGTCGAAACGAAATTAGTAGGCATTCAGGTCTATCGAGCGAATTTACGAATTTCAGTTGTACCAACAAGGAAACACCGGTAAGCATATCTCATCCATTTAAATGGAATTTTGTGGATTTATACACTGACGTAGTGTAACTTTCTTAGCTGCCCAATCTCACATTAGCGGAGTTTACACCGTCCTGAGTTCAACACTACCCTTCGTTGTTTGGCTCAATAACTCAGAAAATATATCAAAAACAAATTTAAGACAGGATCTACAACCATTTTATATGCTCTTGAGAATGGCGTAAATATTCTCTCTGTGACACCACCTCGCCCCCTTATTATAGGGAAAATATGTACGCCATCGTTAAGAGCATGCAAAGTAGTTTAACCCATGTCTTTACATTTTTTGATATCTCTTGTAGTTTCTGAGTTATTGAGTCAAACACCTCAGAGTAGTGTTACTAAGCTTACGGTAATGTGGGATTGGGCGGTTAAGAAAGTTACTCTTGTTTTTATTATTTATTATTATTACTTAGCCGCAAGCGAAAATATGGATTTTGGACCAAAAGATGATTTTATCCCCTGTGATTAGAGTAACCGCATTCCTTTCAAATTTTCGACCAGAATGGCGGTTCGAAGAACTAATAAAATTAATCCAAGCAGAGTAAGGGATTTAGAGATAAAAATGTCAAGAAATCTGGAACAAGTTAATGAAAATAAAGATAAAAGTGAGGAAAAAATGTACGTTGTAATGCAATTACGCTACAAAAAGGAATTCGAGTAAAGTGATCAACGTATCACAAAATTAGAGACATAGAAGAAACAATATAGGGAAACAAATGCTAACTGAATTGAAGAAAGGGAAAAAATATAAATATAGGCGTTATCGCAGAGGTCTAAATTGTGGATGCAGTGGATAGAGATTATAATCATTGAATGATTTAATGGGCATTGGAAAGCTACAAAATCAGAGAAGTAAATATTCAAGAATAGTAAGCAGAAAGAATATATGAAAGCGAACGCCGAAAGAGAAAGAGAAAGCACAGGAAGAAATGTAAAAAAATAAGTTATAATGAAGACCGTTTGATAAAAATGTTGTGCAACGAACAAATTTGGTTACAAACATTTTTTTCTTTAGCTATCTTCAACGAAGAGATCGTCGAGCGGTGGATAGGATCTAGATTTTACACCCCTGGGAATCTTATACGATAGATCTCTACCACTAATAGGTCAATAAAACAAGGCTGGTTTGAACGATAGTTATATTTTCAGAACGTTTACAAACGTTTTCGGAATACCTTCTTCAGTGAAAATATAACTAGATAAATATATAAACAAACATTTGTTTTTTTATTTGGGAACTATCAACAAAATGACTAATGACTAGGATTTCTTGATATAGAGGATGTGTAACAAACTTTTATATATATATAAATTATAAAAACTAAATTAATGTGTAAACATACATGCAAATTAAGTAAAACCTTATATCAAAAAATCTTTGTCGAAACCTTAACAATTCTGTTCAAGGACTAGGGAAAACACAAATTTAAAAACCTAGCCAAAGGTTTCCTTCTTAAGAAATGCAAATGTCATTTTAACAAATTGCTATATACATTACTTAAATTTTGAATATCGGTTCTGAAATTAATAGTTTTAGTGTCTTTTTGTATATTTATCATTTCATATATTAGTCTTTTTTATAATTATTCTCTGTTTTTAATATAATTGTGTTTTCAAAATCAAAGTAATGCCCAAGATCTTTGTAATGCTTTGTTACAGCGGTCATTGCACCAAAATCATTATTTAAAGAATACTTATGGCTATACAACCTTTTCTTTAAATATTGTTTCGTCTGACCGATGTAACAACCATCACAGTCTTTACAGTTTATTTTATAAACTACATTACTTTGATTTTGTTTAATTATTTTAGATTTAGTATTGGTAAAAAGAGATCTGTTACTATAATTTGGAATGAAAGTAATGTTTATGTTGTTTTTATTAAACTCTTTTTTATTTTTTCGCTTAAACCTTTTTTATAAGGAATAGCGTTATAAGATTTATTGTTATTATTTTTAATTCCTCTATTATATAATTTGTTAATTCTATTTTTTATTATTTTTTCATAAAAACTATTTGGGTAATTATTTTTATCTAAGATTTCTTTAACTTTGTTTAAATTCTTTTCCCTAAATTCAGGATTAGCTAATCTAACCGCTTGATCAACTAAACCGGTAACTACATTAATTTTATGTAATTTTGATGTTTCTGAAAAATAATTTAAATGTCTTCCTGTATTGGTAGACTTTATATGCCAATTTGTTTTTACAATGCCGTTATTATGCATGACTGTCACGTTCAGGAAACTCAATGAGTTATTAGATTCCCTCTCATATGTAAATTTTAATCTATTATGATAACTATTAAATGAATCTAATATCTCATCAATATTATCCTTTCTTACGGAACAAAAACAGTCATCCACATAACGTCTGTAAAAACTTACACTAGAATTTAGTTTTGCCAAACTGATTACCCAATTTTACAAGAAGATTGGATAATCAACCTAACTGATAAAGAGATTTGTCAAAATGTTAAATTAATTTTAAGTCTAGGTCCTAAGTTTTTTGTAGATTTTAATGTCATACCGATAGATGATTTTATTTGTAGTATAGAAAATATCGTTCAAAATTATGAGGAAAACTTAGAACCTAACTTACGACATAAGTTGGTTAACATTTTGACAAATTACAAAAATAAAGAAAACAATAAAAATAATAATAGTAACAATAATATCTTACAAAAAGCTTTTAATGAAACAAAAAATTTTTGAAATCTAATAAAGATATTATAATAACTAAATCAGATAAAGGAGAAGAAACCATAATTATGAATAAGATTGATTACGAAGCCAAAATGAATTCCTTATTGGAAGATAATCAAACTTATTCGGTATTATTATCAGACCCAACAAATAAATTCCAAAATGAAATAAATAAACTAATAAATAGTTGGTTTTTAAAAAATATATTTCTAAAGATTTAAGTAACCATTTAAAAATTCTAAATTCTATATCTCCAAGAATATACGGTATTCCTAAAATACATAAAGATAATATGCCTTTACGTCCAATCGTAAATTGCATTAATTCCCCCACTTACAATCTTTCCAAATTTTTATCTAAAATTTTAAGCAATATTGTAGGTAAAACTACATATAATGTGAAAAATTCATGGGAATTTGTAAATTCGGTTAGAAATCAAACAATTCCTAATAATTACGAATTAATCAGTTTAGATGTTGTTTCTTTATTTACTAATATTCCTGTGGATTTAGCACTAAAAATTTTAGATAAAAAGTGGAATTCCATAAAAGATTTTACAGATCTTCCAAAGGAGGAATTCATTGCAGCTTCGAAACTTTGTTTAAATTCTACTTATTTTACATATCAAAATAAAATTTATAAACAAATTTTCGGTACTGCAATGGGTTCTCCATTATCAGCAGTTATCGCAAACCTGGTAATGGAGGACCTAGAGCAAACTTGTTTGGCAAAACTAAATTCTAGTGTAAGTTTTTACAGACGTTATGTGGATGACTGTTTTTGTTCCGTAAGAAAGAATAGTATTGATGAGATATTAGATTCATTTAATAGTTATCATAATAGATTAAAATTTACATATGAGAGGGAATCTAATAACTCATTGAGTTTCCTGAACGTGACAGTCATGCATAATAACGGCATTGTAAAAACAAATTGGCATATAAAGTCTACCAATACAGGAAGACATTTAAATTATTTTTCAGAAACATCAAAATTACATAAAATTAATGTAGTTACCGGTTTAGTTGATCAAGCGGTTAGATTAGCTAATCCTGAATTTAGGGAAAAGAATTTAAACAAAGTTAAAGAAATCTTAGATAAAAATAATTATCCAAATAGTTTTTATGAAAAAATAATAAAAAATAGAATTAACAAATTATACAATAGAGGAATTAAAGATAATAACAATAAATCTTATAACGCTATTCCTTATAAAAAAGGTTTAAGCGAAAAAATAAAAAAGAGTTTAATAAAAACAACATAAACATTACTTTCATTCCAAATTATAGTAACAGATCTCTTTTTACCAATACTAAATCTAAAATAATTAAACAAAATCAAAGTAATGTAGTTTATAAAATAAACTGTAAAGACTGTGATGGTTGTTACATCGGTCAGACGAAACAATATTTAAAGAAAAGGTTGTATAGCCATAAGTATTCTTTAAATAATGATTTCGGTGCAATGACCGCTGTAACAAAGCATTACAAAGATCATGGGCATTACTTTGATTTTGAAAACACAATTATATTAAAAACAGAGAATAATTATAAAAAAGACTAATATATGAAATGATAAATATACAAAAAGACACTAAAACTATTAATTTCAGAACCGATATTCAAAATTTAAGTAATGTATATAGCAATTTGTTGAAATGACATTTGCATTTCTTAAGAAGGAAACCTTTGGCTGGGTTTTTAAATTTGGGTTTTCCCTAGTCCTTGAACAGAATTGTTAAGGTTTCGACAAAGATTTTTTGATATAAGGTTTTACTTAATTTGCATGTATGTTTACACATTAATTTAGTTTTTATAATTTATATATATATAAAAGTTGGTTACACATCCTCTATATCAAGAAATCCTAGTCATTAGTCATTTTGTTGATAGTTCCCAAATAAAAAACAAATGTTTGTTTATATATTTATCTAGTTATATTTTCACTGAAGAAGGTATTCCGAAAACGTTTGTAAACGTTCTGAAAATATAACTATCGTTCAAACCAGCCTTGTTTTATTGACCTATTAGTGGTAGAGATCTATCATATAAGATAAGTATAAAAGGTCACGAAATATATATATATATATACATTTACCCCTGGGAATGTACTTTTCTTTGTATTTCCTATGTGTATATGCACATACGTTTACTGAACATAATTTATAAGTTTCTCTAAAGAAATTACTTATTGGTAGTCGCGTCCTCTAAATATGCAATTACAGCGGCTCTTTCATCCGCGTCCGCCAAACAGCAGAATAGCATCATGTTTCCAGGTATTCGCTTTCTCGAATCTTCCAAATATTTGTTCAACGTCTCGGCGTTCCAAACGATCTGCGAATTCTTGAGGGCTTCGCTATAGTAGAAGTCTGGAATTTTCCTCGCTTCTCGTCCAAACATACAGTATAATTTCGGCCCCGTTCTGTTGCAGCCTTTCTCGCTCGTGCTGTAGCAACGTGAGCACTGCTTCAGGAAGATCTTCTTACCTTTCTGGATGTTCCCGCGAGTGTCGCCGCGTCCCATGAGACACGTAACTCATCGCTATGATTTTGAAAAATTTAAAGGGAGTGAGTGACATTTCACTTCGGATTTTGACGTCGGTACGTCAAAATGATGATAAATTTGCAAATGTATGTTCAAGTCCTGCTCGTGTGCTTCTTTTTCAATCTTTTCGTGCACAATATCAGCAAATATATTTCATTTTATGCAAAATAATTCAAAAATAATATTTTTGGCGATGGTAATTTTCCGAATAAATTACCACGACGAAATATATCATTTTTGAATAATCTTCTATGAAATGAAATATATTTGGGCTAAATATGAGGATAAGACACGTTCGATTTTTCGCAAAAAAATTATAGCGCCGTAAAGGTGACCTAAACGGTGATAAATTATCTAAATAAAACTTTGCGAGAGATGTTTCCCAGAGTCACAATTTTAGAAAAATGGTCTTACCTTGAAGTGTTTACGTTACATTCAGATGGAGTTTTCTTATGTATTTAATCGCATAAATACAATTTGTAATACATTTATAATAACTTTCATCCTTTTTCTACAAATAAACGTTCAAATATTAATATAATTTTCAGTAATTTACCAACATTTTCACTTTTTCTGAGATGTTAAAATGTATGACTTTCAAAATGACATTTGACTGGTAGCAACCAGTACCAACTTAATTAGATGTACAGCTCTCGCAATATAAGTTGGCGAAGGGTGGGAGTGAATTCGCGCAGACAGAGGAGGGATAGATTGCCTATCATTCGTCCTGCAACGTAATGGTAATTCCTATGCACTATCTGAATCAGACAGGTGGAAGGTACGTGTCCCAAATACGTTTACGGTGCATCCCCACCGCTCGCCAACTTATATTGCGAGAGCAGTATATTTATATAGTTCTTCTTATTCTCCTTCGAAGCGGTCTATTATTCAAGTTAAACGTTGTTTAAACGATCGCTCCGTGCAAGTCGTTGGAGGGGATACAAAAAAGATCGAAGCGCCAGTAGTGGGCATAAGTTGCAAAAACTCTATTTGCATCTGCTACCAAGTACAATAATTGTATATACGATGAGCCGTCAATGTTGTTTAAAAGTTTGTAAAAATAATAATAAAAATAGTAAATGCAAGTTCTATACATTTCCTGTTACGAAATATAAACAGCAACAACGAGATAAATGGATTCAGTTTGCCATGAAAGTAAAGTACGTGATATATAAGAATATATGTAATGCAATGAATATATGGTGTGAATCAGTGAAATACCAAGTAAATTACTTTAACTTCAATAATAGACCGTTTCGAAGAAGAATAAGAAGAATTATATAAATATACATCTATTTAAGTTGGTACTGGTTGCTACCAGTCAAATGTCATTCAGAAAGTCACACATTCTAACATCTCAGAGAAAGTGAAAATGTTGGTAAATTACTGAAAATTATATTAATATTTGAACGTATATTTGTAGAAAAAGGATGAAAGTTAATATAAATGTATTACAAATTGTATTTATGTGATTAAATACATAAGAAAACTCCATCTGAATGTAACGTAAACACTTCAACGTAAGACCATTTTTCTAAAATTGTGACTCTGGGAAGCATCTCTCGCAAAACTTCTATTTAGATAATTTATCACCGTTTAGGTCATCTTTACGGTGCTATAATTTTTTTGCGAAAATCGATTACGTCTTGTCCTCGTATTACTCCTTCACTCGCAATGTATTGAGACGCCAACTTAATCCACTTAATCTGCTTTTGTGCAATCAATATTACGCCACACAATTTTTGTCCGTTTCTCGAAAGTATTTACTATAATAATATGTCATTATTTGACGTGGTTGACGTATGTATATCACGTTGCGTGTCATTCTGACACTTAAGCTCATTTACAATATGTAATATATGCAATATATTACAGACTGTCACCTGCGTTCCACTGCACGTATCGCGATGAAACATACATTCGACAAATCTGCATTGTAATACGAAAACAACGATATATGTACCATCGCGATACATGGAGGGAACACTCTAAAATATGTACGAGAAAACGACCCACTGCGTATTAATATATAGATTTCGATAACTAAGATCTTATCTTCCCGGAAAGAAAATCATTAAGAAAAATATATAACCCCAGTGGCCGTCTGACTGCAAGGTGCGCCTAGTCAGAACTAATTGTAAAGCATAGCTTTCTTTATTACTTGAACGAAAGCAAATTTCTGACGCAAGATACATTGTATCTACTGCGCATTATTTCCGGGAAATAACTCAAATCAAATCATGAAAACTGAAGAATCTCATTTCGAGAAAGAAAGTCAAAGACGAAGAAAAATATATATTAATTACGGGTGTTTCGGCGTTCGGAGAAAGGGGATAGAGACAAGCAAGATGTGGTAGAGGATGATAACGTGCGGTTATGTTGATTAATATCAGTTCTGCTTCTTGAGAATTAGAACTGAGTTGACGTCTTGTCCTCCTCCCTCATCTTCTTTCATTTTGTTTTTAGGTTTTGGCGTCCAAAGCAAGAGGGTACAGGAAAACAAGATGGCGATAGGGAGGATCACGTGCGGTTACGTTGATCAGTGTCAGTTTTCTTTCTTGACAAGTAGAACTAGGTGGACATCTTGTTCTTTCTTTCTTGTCTTTCTTTGTTCTCTTCCTTTATTTTTAAGTTTTGTCGTCCAAAACCAGAGCATAGACGAAAGCAAGATGGCGGTGGAGGGTGACCACTTGCGTTCTTGTTGATTAATATCAGTTTTCTTTCTTGAGAATTAAAATGGAGTTAACATTTTCTCCTCCTCCCCTCTCTCCTTTTCTTTAATTTTTACCTTTGGCATTCAAAGCAAGGGGATAAAGGAAAGGAACATCGGGGTAGAGGGTGACCACGAGCGGTTATCTTAATTAATATCAAACTACAATCAAGCAGACTCGATTTGACGTCTTCTCTTTCCCACTTCTCTTTTTCTGTCTTCTATTTCCTATTAATAAGTCTTCTTTTATTTCAGATCTTCGTGAAACATTCCAACCATACATATCTTACATGCTCGAACTTAAATCGACGATCTTTTCGTAAATCGCTTACAGTCTCAATCGTTGATAAATATTTCTAAAAATGTTTGTTATATTTGCAAAATTTATTAGCGCTATCTGCTGGGAGTGTTAGGTAATGTTTAAACGTCACATTTAATGTCAAAGTACCTACCAGTTATAGCATCGCGAGCATCACTAATTAGTGAGAACTACTTAACACAACAATGCACGCCGATCTTTCTCCGCATTTACACTCAGAAAAGTGTAACGAACTTATTCAACTTTTAAAAGATTGCCACAGAAACCATCCGGTGCTAAAATTTATCGGATTTTGTAACTCTGAAGATGCCGATATGCTGAAATGTTTGAAGGAAGAACGTTTGGCAAGGATGGCAGAGAATCTGAGGAAATCCAGAGAGAGGAAGAGGAAATTGACGAATTTGGCGCAAGAAGATAAACTAAGAGGGAATGTTTCGCGATTGCCCTAGTTTAATTAAGATAAAATGAATTATAGGCACTAGTGGATATGTAGACGTATTTAGACTTTAAATCTTTATTTAACCAACTTGTCGATTAGGTTAGTTTAAGAATTGAAAGTAAACATTTCTAGATTTAAATTCGTGTTTAGAACTTTAAGAAAATTATTTATTCCGATCGGTTGTTGAAGATGCTTGCCTCGAGCTAGCGAAAGACGTGCCACCGATTTTATTATAAACAATTGTGTGGTGAGGAGTTTACCGATGTGATATTTGTGTCACTCGTGATACTGGACAAAGCCGAGGTTATTTTGCTCTCGAAAGATTTCTACTAAGCAATCGGTTGCCCCGATGTTAATTACATTATTGGACAGATGATGGCGTCGTTAGCTTTTCTTCAAATCTGGTTTCCCACACTACCTAACACCTTCGCTTTCCCGACACATTCCTTCACCCCCTTACTATGGAACCTGAGAAGATTTAGTCCTATACCAATCGACGCGTCTTGACCAGCTGATTCCAATGGTATGTGATATATTTTGATTACTTCAAGAGGTTATCGGAAAAAATAAGAAAACCGCAAAAATCGCATATTCGTCTCGGTTCTTATGAGGGCCATGGATCTTAGGAACTCTAACGCTTCACAAATCGACCTACCTTGATGCACCTTAACGAGCTGATTTCAACGGTGCGCGAATTATTTGGATTTTTCCGAACGGTTACCGAGAAAATCGCAAAAAATGCAAGAAGGTCGAAGAAAATCGCGAGTAGGGTGAGATGGGCGGTTCACCGACTACCGCTCCGCCGTTCGCAATGGCGCCACCTGTTGTGGACACTGGGAGCTGTCCGTTGCGTCAGCATGGTTGGTTGTCGTTTAACCGGTTCAACAGCCTTATATCTAGTCTGGGCAAACAGCGGTAATTAATAAGATTAATAAGAATAAGGAGGATTGTATTGTTAAACACAATAACAGAGGAAAATAAGAAGAAGTACAAAGAACTAAAAGGGAAGCAAAACATGTGTACAGACAAGAAAAAAGAAAGTATTATGTTGATAAATTAAATGTAATTGAAGCCCGTTATAAAGGAGGAGAAATGAGGAACTTCTATCGGGAAGTGAAAACCTTGAAAGAAGTGGGAAGGGGGACCACTCCATATTTAAAAGACAAGAATGGCTGTCTGATTAGTAGCGCCCAGGACAAATTAAATAGATGGATGCAATACTTTGATGAAATATTGAATACGAGAGGACAAATTTACTCTGGCAATTTAGATGAAATGGAATATAGGGCAGAGTTAGACGTCCTGGAACCAACAGAGCAGGAAATTCAGGAGGAATGCAAAAAATTGAAAAATCATAAAAGAACAGGGGAAAATGGCATCCCATCAGAAATTTTGAAGTACATCGGAGGTAAATTACAAGAAAGGGTTTGCTCGTTGAACAAAAGAGTATGGAGAGAGGAAATTATGCCCCTAGAGTGGAATAATGCTATAATATGTCCTATTTAGAAGGGAGGAGACAAAAGCGACTGCCAAAACTACAGAGGTATAACTTTATTGAACGTGGTGTATAAAACCTTGGCAAGAATTATTGGGAAGAGATTAGAAAGGTATCATAATACCTTAGTAGGTGAATACCAAGGAGGATTCAAGAAAGGCAGACCAACTGTAGATCAAATATTTACATTGAGGATGATACAGAACAACAGTTACGAACAAAATTTGGGACTACATATCCTATTCATAGATTTCAAGAGAGCGTATGACACAGTTAGTAGAGATAAACTTTACGAAGCCGTTATGAGACTTGGAATCCCTAGAAAACTCAGGACATTAGTAAGAATGACGTTGACACACACAGAGAGCAAAGTTATGGCAGAAAGACAGCTTTCGACCAGCTTTGAGGGTAGGGAAGGTCTGAGACAAGGAGACCCGTTATCGACGATATTGTTCAACTTTGTGCTGGAAGCAAAATTTAGAGGTAGTGGCATCCAAACCAAGGGAAATATATACAATCAAAAGCACCAAATCGTGGCCTATGCGGATGATGTAGCCATAATCACAAGATCGAAGAAGGAGCTGGAGAAAGTTTTGGGAAAATGGAACAAGAAGCAAGGAAATTTGGTCCCGCAATAAATGAACAAAAACGAAGTATATGGTTATGAGGCAGGAACAAACTATAGACAAGAGATATTCAAAGTTCCAAACAGATAAAATAAAGTATTCGTTTGAAAATGTCAACAAGTTCAAATACTTGGGTGTTGTCATATCGAATAAGTGTAAAGAGGATGACGAAATTGAAGGAAGAATTCTAAAAGGATGTAAGGCAATGGGAATGCTAAAGAAAATGATTAAATCAAAAGAGATATCAAGAACTGCAAAGATAAAGACCTATAGGACAATTGTTAGACCCACAGTAACCTATGGCTGTGAGGTATGGATTCTGATAAAAGATGGAAGATAAGTTGGAGATATGGGAAAGAAAAATGCTCAGAAAAATCTTTGGAGGGACGAAGATGGAGGATGGAATCTGGAGGCGAAGAGCAAACCAGGAATTAAAGGAACTATATGGACATAGTAGCATACTAAAACACGTCAAGGCTCAGAGAATAAGATGGTTGGGACACGCTAGCAGGATGGGGCGGGAAAGGCAGTGCAGGAAAGTACTTACAGAGGGACATGGAGGAAGAGGGAGAAGAGGAAGACCAAGGAGAAAATGGATGGAAGCGGTTTTGAGGGATTTGAGAGAAAGGGGAGTTGTAGACTGGAAGCCGATGGTACAGAATAGAATGGAATGGAGAAAGATAGTGAGGGAAATGGCAGAAGAATAGAGCACAAGTCATGGGCCTGCATGGCCTGTAGGACTGATATATATATAAGAAAATTCAAGATATTTACAAATCAATTTCCTCCTCCGGTATTACATTTAACGATTCAATTAACAATCAATGTTACATCACACAAAATCCAACAACGAAGTCAAATATTTGATCTCACGTTCCTAGATCGTTCTGTCGTAATCTTTCGCTTACGGCTAGATGAAAAATTTAATATCCATTCGTCGAAAAGGCCAACCGGAACGAAAAAGGGATCACAAAACGAAACGTGCGCGCCTTTAATTCTACTTTGTAACTTGTAACTGAAGATCCCTGCATAGCGAACACGAGAAACGATTCTCTTCTCCGTTGTCTGTCCTTAAATAATGAAAATGTAATCTTGTCGCTGACCTCGTTCCGTTCCGAAATTCCAAAACGAGACCGAAGCGCGAACGATGTATATTTAAATCTTCAATTTAACTCGTATTAATTTTTTCAAACAATGTAAATTGAAGTCTAGCGTGGATTCGAACGAAATTACAAACGAAAGATGATTGCACTTTCGGATTATAATACGTACCGGCGAAGAACTACGAACATGAGGAACATTGAAATGTAAAGAACGGTAAATCTAACTGCAATATTTCCGTGGAAAATCCTGCACATGAATTCAAAGTACGTATGTTTGTATGCAAATGCAGTTTCGCTGAAAATAGAGAAACGACGATATTATCCGACTGAATATAAATTACTCGCAAAGACGCAACTTTAACATCTAAACGTTTAAAACTTGCTTTTTAAATTGAAACAAAAAAATTCAAATCATCTCTTGTAGAAGAGAAAACCATTTCTTTTATTATTTTGTTGATGGATAAAGCAGTTGGTTCTCTTTGACAATGGCGGACATCACCGAAACGTGTTAAGTTAGTAATCTAATAAAATCTGTGAAACAAGTCGAGAGTTTTTCTTTTTATAATACTGCGTATTTTGAAGAACTTTTTATGATTCGTCGCGCCCGGTTTCGACGAGTGTCGTCCTCAAGAAACTGTCCTCAGTCATTTCAAAATGGTTGTAGTCGGAACGAACGGTAAAGTAGGTAACTTTGTGTACCACTATTTTAATATTTTCCATATTACTTCGTTCGTATTATTTTCATTCCATATAACTGTTGTACACGTGTACGTGCAGGGATTGTTCGACCTCTTCGCATACGTTGTTGTAATACGTAGTTTCTGAGGATGCAATTTTCTTCGAGTATCGGGATAAGATGATTGGATGTGATTTCGATGTGGTTTCTATGTATGTAGTTTGTCATCTTCGATCGCCTTTTTGGGCGAAGTTCCAATCTGTATTGGTTTAAATAATCGGTATCGCATGACGTGTTTTTCTGTAGATTATCTCACTTGATGAAGCTGGGGCTAAATTCATTTTGATAATCCGTTCATCGCCGTACACTGTTTCAATTAGTCTGTCTCCGAACCTTATTGACAAGATTCATCTTATTATTATTTAGTCTGTGTTCAAAGCAATTGTATTAGGTAGATCTATCAATTTAATATTTTGTCTTTCATATCTCGCCTCAATATAAATTATTTGATTGTTATTTTTTATGAATTATAATAATATTGGAATTGTTATTTTACTGTATAGAAAATTTGACTCTTAATGTATTAACCTTCCTATACTCACGCATACGGTCTGTGAGACCGATTTATATAGTATAGTATACGTCTTTCATTTTGACGTGAATATAGGAAGGTTAAATGTATGGATTGATATTTGGCTGTAATGCAAATTTATATTATTTTCAGTTATAGTTTACGATTGATTCGATAAGTATTGTTAATTAATGATTATCATTCAATTTGTCTACTTCGAAGTTAAAGCGTTATGATTCAAAATTAAATTTTGATTGTTATATGCTGTTGGTATTCTTTATTTTACTTTGAAGTGAATAGTCTCTCTTATGTGCATTAGTCGTCGATTTATCGAAGTAAAGTGTTGTTATTAGACAGCCCCTGATCACCATCAATTTTTACCTGTCTTCTCCGAGGTTAATGTGGAAACATTTCGTTTAGCCTATAATTATTGTATCGTACTCGTAAGCTATGATTATTTATTCTAGTTTCTGTACGTGCTGTAAAACCACATTGGCGTCCGATACCAGATCTGCCAACTAACCATAACTGCGAAGATTGCAATTATTACATACATTTCTCATGCAGTTTATACAAACGTACAAAACTTAAGTTTTTAGAAGCAAATAGTCAAAATATTAGATGGTCTTGTGATGGTTGCAGTGACATGCAAAAAAAAAATAAAACGAAAGACTTGAGTTAATTATATACAAATGCATAACGGAATTGAAATGGAAAAGTTCGATAACTTAAAAATAGATGTGGACGAACAATCTGCGTTAATTAAAAGACAAAGTTCTGTTTCACATTACCCAAATCAACGGCTAGAATCTAAGGAAACTGGTCGATGAGTCAAAGCAGATCTCACAGCGTTGCAACACGTTCAAGAACTGTAACCATAAAAAACGATGAATAAAAGAGTCATGTGTCGGTGTAGCAAATCCACGAAAGAGGACAGACGAACAAAAAGAAGAACCAAATAAAAACCTCAAAACAAAAACAACGACAGGTTCATTTCTGTGATTTCTATTTATTATAATGTAATCTAGTATAGACTTCTCACCTCTGCTCTTTACTTTTCGGGTGAATTTGTGGGTATCTTTGTGTGCGTAGAAAGTATTCGTTATTATTACATTGTTCATTAAGCAGAAATCAACCAGCCTTCCTCCATTATTATTCAAGGTATTTTCACCATATATTCCAATTGTTTAGAAAAGGTAGGCGTAGAAGTGGACATAAAACAAATAAGGAAGTTGGGACCAAAAGTTTGTTTAATAGAATTGTACAGAATGGAGGATAAGATAGCTGTAATGAAGAACAAGAACAAGTTAAGAGAGTATAGAAATGAAGCTGTGTACATTAACGATGATATGACGAAGGAGGAGAGAATTACACAAGGAAAATTAAGAGCAATAGCAAGAAAGGAAAAGCAGGCAGGAAAAAGAGTTCAAATCAGATATCAACAACTAATAATGGACGGAGAAGTGTGGAAGTGGAGTATAGAAGAGAACAATATTGTCAAACAACATGCAGGTAACAGACTTTTAGAAAGTAAAGCAAAAAACTGATAAGAGAAGGAAGCGAATATGGCTCGGCAACGACTTTGGCAAAGTATACGGACGGGGAAAATGTTGAAAAAGGAGAAATAATAGCAAAACTCTTAAACGGAATAATTCTATGAGGATATGCACATGGAATGTGCGAGGCATATACGAAGAAGGTGCAATAATTAACCTAGTAAACACTATGAACAAGTATAATATTGATCTTGCAGCACTCCAAGAGACACACTTAAAGGGATCAGACATACAAAAACTTAAAAACTATACATTATTTACAAGTGGAAATGAAACTCGAAGACTCGGAGTAGGATTTCTGATAAAAGACACTCTGGAAGAGGAAGTAAAACGCTTTGCCCCAATATCTGAGCGGCTGTGTTCTGTGAGAATTAAGACGGTATACGGTACAATAACAGTGATCAACATGCACGCACCGACCGAAGAGAAGGAGGAGGAAACAAAAGATGTATTCTACGAAAAGCTAGAGGAAACGGTCGAAGAAATTCCTAAGGAGGATATTAAAATAATTCTAGGCGATACGAATGCTAAAATCGGCAGGGAAGAGGTGTACACAGAAGTTACGGGAGGAGAAAGTAAGCATAACACAAGTAACGACAACGGAACAAGACTGATCACCTTTGCAATAGAACAAAAGATGAAAATTATGAGCACCCACTTTAAGCGAAAAGACATTTATAAGGGTACATGGATGATGCCAGGAAGATACGAAACGAACCAAGTAGACCATGTGCTAATAGAGGAAGATAAAACAGAAATTATTAAGAACGTACGTTCATGTAGAGGCGCGGAAGCGGATTCGGATCATTTCCTGGTATTAGTCAAACTGAAATTGAAACAAAAGGAAATGAAAAGACAAAATAGTAATCGGGGGAACCAAAATACAACTTCGAAGACCTACAAAACGTGGAAGTAGCACGAAAATACAGAACAAATATCGAAGAGTGGTACGGTGACGACAACGAGCAAGAGGTAGAAGTGAGCGATCGATGGGAAAAACTTGTGGGGGCAATTAAAAATGCGACCAGGAATAACATATCGAAAAAAACAACATATAAGAGGAACTATTGGCTAGACGACGAATGCAGGGATGAAATGAACAACAAGACAAAACTATGGCAAAAATTCTTGCAAACCAAAAAACAAAAGACAAGGACGAATATGATGAACAAAAGAAAAAGTTAAACAACTGTGTAGGACAAGGAAACGAAAGTATTGGGAACACATTTTACAAAAGATCGAGGAAAGTTAGACAAAAAAGAAATTAGAAACTTCTACAAAGATGTAAAAAACATGAGAACGGGAAGCAAAGGGATTCAACGATACTTCAAGGATAGGAATGGAGAACTGCTGGGGTCTGCAAGCGAAATTAACGGAAGATGGAGACAGTACTTCGAAGAGCTACTCAATGGGAAGAACCAGGAGGAGGAAGACGACGTAAAGAATCAAAGAGAAAGTGCGGAAGCGAGGCAAAACGACCAAAATACCGAAGGAACCGAAGAGCCGTCAATAATAGAAATAGAAGAAATAGTAAACTCAATGAAGAACAACAAGAGTCCAGGAGAAAACGAGATGACAGCAGAAAATATTAAATACGGGGGTGAAGTGGTAATTCTAAAGATATATGAACTGGTTAAGGAAATCTGGAACACAGAGGTAATGCCGCAGCAATGGAATAGAGCTGTCATAATCCCGCTATTCAAGAAAGGAGACCGAACCGAGTGCAGCAACTATAGGGGAATAGCCTTATTGGACACCGTATACAAAGTCCTGGTCACGCTGATTAAGAAACGGCTGGAAATGTTTATAGAACCTGCTCTCGGAGAGTACCAGGCTGGTTTCCGGAAAAACAGATCAACAACGGATCAACTTTTCACGCTGAAACAAATCCTCATAGGAATGTATGAATACGAAATTCCGACTTACATGCTATTTATCGATTTTAAAGCAGCATACGATTCAGTCAACAGAGGAGGGCTTTTCGACGCATTGAGAATACTGAATGTTCCGGACAAACTAATTGCACTGGTAAAGGTGACACTGCAGAACACAATATGCGCAGTTAAAGTAAACGGAAAGACATCAGAAAGTTTCAAAGTGAAGAACGGGGTAAGACAAGGAGACCCGCTTTCTACCCTGCTATTTAACGCAGTGTTGGAAGTGATGATCAGAAATAGCAACATAAACAGAAACGGAACACTCTTCAATAAGAGTCACCAGTGTCTTGCATATGCTGATGACATATTGCTGCTGACCAGAAATAAGAAACTCCTAGAGGAACTAACAAAAAACCTAATAACTGCGGCAAGTAGAATGGGACTGGAGATTAGTGAGAGCAAAACTAAATATATGGAACTAAGGAACAACAACAGGTTAAACGGAAAACAGAAACTACGCGTCCAAGCTAGAGATAGGGAGTTATACGAATTTGAGGAAGTGGAAAAATATATGTATCTAGGAACTTTGATAGACAACAAATGCAAAGAAGAAACGGAAATAAACTTAAGGATAGCTAAGAGCAACAGATGCGCGGGGGAACCTCAAACATATTAAAATCCAAGAATATGTCAACGAGATCGAAATTACAACTGTATAAGACCGTTTTGAGACCGACATTGCTATATGGTTGCGAAACATGGTCGTTGACAAAAAGCTCACAAACAAAGTTAGAGATATGGGAGAGGAAAATACTTCGAAGGATCTTCGGAGGGAAGAAGGTGGACGGCATGTGGGAGAGACGCACCAATGATGATATCTATGCACTATACAACGAACCATGTATAACACAAGCAATTAAAGCCCGAAGAATGCAGTGGGCGGGTCATATGGAGAGAATGCAGGAGGACAGAATAGTGAAAGATATAGGATGGAGAGACCCGGAGGGAAAGAGAAGGAGGGGAAGACCGAGGAAAAATGGAGAGAAGCAGTGAGTGAAGACTTGGCAGAGAAAGGATCCGCGAACTGGAGAATAATTGCAAGGAACAGGGAAAAATGGAAACATTTTACAAAGCAATGGGCCTAGAAGGCCTGTGAACGCTGCTATATATATATTCCAATTGTTTCCCCAGATCCGTGGCTCCTTCTACCAACTCTTCCATTAAAATCACCCATTATTAGCAATCTTCTTCCCTAATCCCCTCTATTATAGATAGAACTAATGAAAGGAAAAGATAAAAGCGCCTATTGACGATTTCAAACGTCTCACTTTTTCCCGGTTAACTCTCGCCGCAGAACCTCCCTAAACGAGCTTCTCTCTAACAAGTTACGGCTTTTCCCTAGCGAAATAAGATACTTAATAAAGTACTAAAAGTATGCCATAATACGTCCAAATACATCCTTTAAACTCCAACGGTCTATCTTTGTATTGTGTACCTATGTATCGACCCCGGTTTACGCTTCGAGGATTCTCCGCGAAGTTTTACCAACATCCGCCTCCTCCTAAATTGCATCGTCTTTATTTTCAGAGGGAAAGGTAGCAGATAACAATTGCAACCGAAACATTCCTCTTTTCACATTTCATCCGGCACGACCGACCGACCGACCGCCTACTACTTACTACTACTACAACTCCTAGCTCGTTCCTCGTAGTATACGTGTTTACATACACACGTCGCCGGCCGGCAATATCGAAATAGCGGAGATAGTTTTCTACTCGTAAATGCAATATCCCGGCGATCATTTCGACGCAGAGGAGCGTCTTGCCCGGTAGTGCTTGATGTCGGTGTACCCTACCTCTCGCAGTAGTAGCATCCACTACTTTGTATGTATTACTACTACTACTACTACTGGCAGTGTATAGTGAATGTATGCATGTAGTTCGAGGGCATTATGTAGCCTAGCAATATATCTGATCCACGAATCCTTGTGGGTTGGGCGAAGTCATAATCATACGTCAACAATGTTGCGGTTAATAGCTCGCGTATATAAATTCAAAAATAAACCGTAGGTACCCACACCCACTCTCGCTCATGTAAAATACTACCGCTTCAGATGCACATCTTCCCTTTTATTGCATATAGGGTCAATTTACGAACGTACAGTGAACTAGGAAAGTATATGATTTACGAAAATGCCACGTTTTAAATGAAAAATGCAAATCGCTTCGCGCAAAATCATCTAGAAAATTGCCGCGGTAAATTTGAAGTATTAAATTTGTTAAGAGAGAAATCCCTCGTGAATATTATAGAGGAGTCGACTGGTTTGGTTTTAAGGAATGTGTGACAGTCTGTGCAAAAAGTTAATCAAATTTTGAGGTTTCTAATTTCTCGGTTTGTAGTGTTTATTTCTCGTACAAAAAATATTTTCCACTAGCTGATATGTATAAAAAATCTTTAGGTTTGAGTCTACAAGCAGATTGTATACCGGGTGGTCAAGTGGAACTGTCACGATTTAAATTTCGGTGGGAATTGACTACGAATTTGTAGGGGTACCGTAAAAATATACCCATCTTCATTATCTATACCAGTGCCGTTTGTTGTTGTTATTTTATTATTTTCCTTTCTTTGATAGTCTCGCCTTTCGATTAATTTAACCACGTTTTTTACCTATTTTATTTGAAGAAAGACAACAGCACTTTTCAATAGTTCGTTGAAAGATCCAGTTGTGGTTTGTAGGTTATGTTTGTGTATTACAATATGAATTGTAAATCTTTTTTCTTTTGATCTATAGATCATGGCGTTCTCACAAGAGCACGATATTTTTATGTCCCCGGCTTACTTCCGCATAGGAAGACAAAATGATGCAGGCAATTGGGAGTATTCACGTCAGAATTGTTACGAACAGTTTAGGGAAATGTATGCCGAAATGGATGTGAACTGCAACACATTTTCTCAACACCAAGACAGAGTTGTTAATTAACCGATTTTTGAATACGAGCAATGTAAACAAAGCAAAGCATACAGGCAGAGAGACCACTTTAACAGAGGAAGCAGTGGAAGATGTTCGACAGCATTTACTCCAAAGTCCAGAAAAGTCAATTATCTCTACAAACAGGTTAAAAAGTTTAATTCAAGTAATACAGCATAATGTAATTTTTAATATTCATTAGGCATTTCTTATGGAAGCTGTCAAACAATCCTAAAGAAGAAATTGCATATGCATCCTTATAAAGTCTCAGTTGTCCATCAATTACAGCCTCATGATCCGATACAGCGCATTCAATACTGCCAATGGTTTAATGCAACCATTAATAATGATGATATTTTAGGTGTCACATTCTCTTCTGACGAAGCATGGATTCATCTCAGTCACTTTGTGAACTCACAAAATTATAAAACATGGGCAACAGAGAATCCACATACTCTAATTGAAGTGCCATTACATCCACTGAAGTTAGGGATATGGATTGCCATGAGCCGGCGAAGAATTATCGGTCCAATCTTTTTTAATGATAATATTAATGGGCAAAACTATCGGAATTTAATATTGCAACCATTTATTGACGAATTGCATGATGATGAATTGCAAAGAGGCTATTTTCAGCAAGACGGGGCAACTGCACACACAAGTTATGAAAACTTAAGGTTCTTAGAAGAATCCAAACAGAGTAATTAGCCGTAACCTTTGGCCAGCTCGTTCACCAGATCTGACGCCACTTGACTTCTTTCTATTCGGATACTTAAAAAATAAAATATTCCGGAATCGCATACACACATTGGAGGAATTACAATTGGCAGTCATTGAAGAAGTTAGAAATATAAGTGTTGAAACTTTGCAGAATGTATTCGATAATATGAAACGAAGATGTAACATTTGCATACAAAATAATGGTAACCATATAGAGCAGCTAGTGTGAATAAAGTTTTATTTGAATGGTTTTGTTATTACTTCTGACTCCTAAATAAATTTGACATTTTGCATTATTTATTTGTATTTCAAAACAGCTATACTTCCATAAAAAGCCAATCATCGTATCTTATGCTGTTTAGTTTCAGTACGTGCTCAAATTTAAAAATAATTGCAATTTGTACACATTTTCACTTGTAAACTGCCTTCGTAAATGTGTGATACAGAGAAAGTAGTTTCCCGTTGGTACGGCACTGAATTTATGTTCAATCTTAACCAGGTTCACCAATAATTCAGTGTTGCCACAACAAAATTTCGTGACAGTTGCACTTGATCACGGTGTATATATACAGTGAGATCCAAACTGACTGTCTGTGCCGCTTCCGTTAAAAATATAATTTTCTCAAAATGCCGCCATACTTATATTGTGGTTAGAATTATTTCAGTGGCGTGTACATAGATATTACATATGGGCGCGTACCAATAACAAGATATGACAGCGCGATCATAACCGTTTGCGATACAAATCTTTTCGTTTTTGACATTTCATTCAATTATTACCTATAAGTTACATATAAGTGTTATGTATAAAAAACTAATATACACATTAAGTAAAATGTAATTTTATTTTTATTTATTTCACACATTATTTAGTCAAAAAATAAACATCATATTCTCTTTAAAAATTGTGTTCAAAGTGTCCACCATTATTGTTTATGCAAACGTCTACCCTTCTTTTCAAATTTTCAAAAACACTATGCAGCTGCTCAAGTGTGATGCTTTGGACAGCATCTATAATTGCAGCTCTCAATTCCTCAATGGTGTGCATCCGATTTCTAAACACTCTGGATTTCAAATATCCAAAGAGGAAAAATCCAAAGGTGTAAGATCAGATGATCTTGGGGGCCAACGTTGTGCACCTACGACCCTATCACCATAAATGTTTTGAAGATATTCGCGTGTTGTTTGAGCTGTGTGTGCTGTTGCGCTATCGTGTTAAAAATATCCTCTTTCTATTTCATTAGCTTGCAGTTCTTGTATAAATAAAGCCAACATTTGTTGATAGCGATCTGCATTGACGGTTTCTTCAACAAAAATTGGACCTATTAGTCGTCTTCTCGAAATAGCGACCCAAACTCCAACTTTTAAAGGATATAATGGTGTTTCATGAAATATGTGAGGGTTTTCAGCAGACCAAACACGATAATTCTGGGCATTAATGTAACCTGTTAAATGAAACCAAGCTTCATCTGAGAAGAAACTATTATCCAATATGTCATTATCTCTCAGGTTATCATTAAACCAATGACAAAATTGTAATCTTTTATCAAAATCTAGTGGCAATCATTCTTGTACAACAGAAATTTTATAGGCATGCAGATGCAACTTCCTTTTACAGCTCTTTGACAAGATCCGTAGCTTAATCCTGTAATAAAATCCAATTTTAATAAAATAAATGTGTTTAGATTGTAAAAATATACCTGTTTGTTGTGCCAGCTGTCGCAATGGTTCGGTAGGACTCAAGGCTTGTTCGTACATTTTCCACGTTATCTTCAGTAAGAACTGGCGACTTGCCTTTTGTAACACTTCCTGTGTCTCGAAAACGAGTTACTATTCTGTTAATATGACGTCTTAAATTTTCGTAATCATATTCTTCATTTGGAAACTGTTCCCCAAACTCTTCGATACTTATGTTAACAGAATATACCCATTCACCATTCTCATTGCGGTGTCCATTTCTAAAATAACTCTCTAAGAGAAATTTGTCCTGTTCCAGAGTGTACGGCATTGTGCTAACAGTCTGAAATGAATGTTGAAACACCTGATATCGATCACTAAAAGAATAAATTAATTTTCTCGAAGCAAACAACAACAAAGTAACGAAAATAAAAAGGTAATAGTAACACGAAAAATAATAACACAAAAGACTAATCAGCAAGCGTACGCCAATGACAAATAATAATGAGAAATGTCAAAAGATTTGGTGATATTACAAAAATATAATCAGTTGCTATGTTCACTCAGAACTTCGGAAATAAATATTGATATCACCCTCTGCGGAAAACAGTATTTTTCGGACAATCATTTTGGATCTCTCTGTATATATATACATATATATATATATATATATATATATATTATTTAAATCGCTTAAAATTGAGATTTATGCAATAATTACTATGTGTGATATGCTCAGACTGTACCGGGAGCCAACCCTGCGGCATAAAAATTTCGAAGTATAAATTTGCTGGTATAACGATGAGAGTGATCGAATTAAGTTTCCATGACCATAAAAGTATCACAGTATCCAAGTGTTAATTAAATTTTTCAATTAAAATCATAAACATACAAAAAATTAATATGGAAAATTATGTTAATATGAAAAAACGTGACTACACTGTATGGCTAATGTTTTTATCTGGTAAGTTGGTGGCAGTGGTCTATCCAAACGACGCGTCAATTTGCCGCGAGGTTAGGTTAGAAACAAAGAATCGTGTTCGTGTTTATATTGAGAAAAGAAAAATGTCGAAGCCTAAAACGTATCGTTGGAAAGATAAGCTTATGACAAACGACGTGTATGAACGGAGAAGCCATTTTCAAAAAGTCGAGAAAAGTAATGCGGGACGAAAGTCGGAAAAAGACTTGATTTCAAACATTGGAATTCATCTTCAACAACCGTATAAACCGAACTTCGGTTTAAGGCCCCAGCGGACTTACCGGCAACGGACGACTACGGGCCATTACACTACGGACGGCAATTTATTCTTTGCATGTATATTAATGGAGCTGAGCTCATTTATCGGAAACGGCCCTACCGACGACTCTCCATTAGTACACATGCAAAGAATAAATTGCCGTCCGTAGTGTAGTGGTCCGTAGTCGGTAAGTGCGCGCGAGCCTTTAGACGCTTGTTGAAGATGCTTGCCTCGAGCTACCGAAATACGTGTCACCGATTTGATCATAAACAATTGTGTGGTGAGGAGTTTACCGATGTGATATTTTTGTCAGCTTTCTTTCTTCTTGACGGGCGCGTCAAGCTATTTTCGAGTAGTCCCGTAAGAGCCGATGTAAAAATTCAACTTTTTAATACCAATTTAAAAAGTTGAATTTCTCAATAAATATGTAGTGAATCGTCCTCATACTTCACAGGCATGTTTATAAATGGTAATATTTTGTATTTCCGAAAAATATTGAGGTAGTTACATTACCGTGTCCACACACCTACATCCTTAAACCAAATAGTCAAAGCAAAAGACAGGTCCCTGCTACGTTCTGGTCATTGAGAGATATATTTTTGAAGGGGGGCAGTAAGGGGGTTTGAAAATAGTATATCTTTACGTTAGTTTTGACCGCGCCTGTATGGACGTTTCGTTTCCTAGTTGGCTTAACCTCAATCACTGGATTACGCGCCTCGACCGCCGTGTCAGTCCAAAATTTTATTAACATGGATATATTAAATTAGAGCAGTCAGTTACAATTATTTTATCATTCATCCTGTCGTCTCGGCATTCACTTTCGTGTTACAGCTGTAACTCTATTTGATGGGACTTGAATCTACAGTCTCTGGCTAAATTAGTTGGAACACTTCATTGATCACCGTTTTACCTGGAGATCGCACGCCATTCTGAGACATTTGAAGTTTTCAATGCAAACAATTATAAATATTATACCAGGAAAATAAATTACGGGCAACGTAGAACGTAGACTATAGTTTCATCGTTATTACGATTCCTCAGTATAATCAATCCGTAACTAATCAAGTACAAGGCGCCAAATGTGAAGATTATTCGTGGTTTCTTTCGTTTCTTTTAGTGACCACGACTCTTACATTTTAAACGTACATATTCGGTTTTGTATGGTATTTGGAATGGTTTCCAACGAGAAGAAATTTGTAGATCTTTTCATCATTGTTCTCCGCCAGAAAAATCAGGCGCCAGAGATTTTTCAATTAATTTTAAGCAGGATGATCACAAATAATAGTTGTACGTTTAGTAGTTACCCTTTACTTCCCTTTCGCTAATTTTAAGCGTTTAGATCCACTTTTGGTGGTGGTGGATCTTCGAACTGCATTAGTTCTCAAATTCATTAATTCCTAACTTTACCGTGTTCTTAATATAGTTTTTTCGCACGACATCCTTGCCTTGTTCTATCTAGTTAATTGTGATGAATTTATTTGCTTCAGATTTTGCTTTCTTTTTGGATATTTCGTCAATAAAAGTTCCGATTTTGAACCACGTTCCGATTAAACTTCCGCTTTGGAAAACTGTCAGGCGCAGATACAAGTCTTTTAGGACGCTTTTAGCTTGCAATGAGACGTTGTATCGTCCAGTTTGATTTCTGCGTTTTCGTGAGACAGTTGGTTTTGTCAACTATTCGAGTTTTCGTTGGAAATCTGTTGATTTGTTTAATTTTGGAGGTTCATTGAAGATTATGGAATTATGCTGTGAATAAGCTCTGTAGGAATTTCGCACGTGAAACGGGAAGAAAAATTAAGTCATTCTCATTGGCCCAAATGTCATTTAATGTATGCCATTTTTTGTTTGGTTTGCGTCTTATTGTTCTAGAGCCTTTAAGAATACTTTACGAACACCTCTGTATGAACACTTTTAGGAAACACATTTGCTGAAATCTTCTAACTTTTGCCTTTTTTTTTTTTCGTTTTTCATTTAACCCTTCGAAATTTAGATTTGTCCCCAGATGCCGTTGTTTTTCCTTTTTCAAGCTTCTGAGTGAAATAATTGGAATACGATTGAGAATATAAATGCAAAAATATATTCAAATGAAACGTGACATGCTGGTTTCAAATGTCCCGGTTAAAATCAATTCTTTCGTTCAAATGGTCCAAAATCTCGGCTTCATGTTGTTAAAATTTACATTCTTATAGAAATTATTCCCATAAAACCTTGCTGCTGTTGAAATCATCGTATTTGATTCGTTGCACGTGTGCACGTGTGTTAACTTTTGTTGCGGTCGTAAAATGCATAAACTGTCCCGATATTTTATATTTATATCAATCACCACTTTTGTTTAACGTTTATGTATTTAGGACGCATTGGAAATTTACCGTTTGATCAAAATTTCGATAGCGGACAGAAAATTGAATTTTGTACCACGCTATCGGATAGCTACCGAGGCGGGTATGCATTTTTGGCCATTTTCAGCGAGTTTTTGCCGTTTTTGCGTTTTCTCGATAACCATCTGGAGAAATCTAAAAATCCCACGCCATTAGGTTCGGGTCGTCAAGACGTGTCGATTGATGCAGGATTGAACCTTCAAGTCTCGTTGGAACTGAAACGAATAAGCGATTTCGGCTATTTTCAAAGATTTCTGGCGATTGTTTACATTTTATCGGCAACCATTTGAAATAATCTAAACAAGGCATCTACGATTAGAATCGGCGCGTCGAGACCCGTCGATTAATGTACGATTGAATTTGAAGTCCCACGCGAACCAGACGTATATGCGATTTTGGCCGCTTTTAACAATTTTTTGCGGTTTCTTGCATTTCATCGGAAACGATATGGAATAATCTAAACAAATCGTATATCGTTGGAATCAGGTCGTCGGGACGCATCAATTGGTATAGGTTTGAACGCGATCGGACGCAAAATATCTTGAACACGTCGACGTCTTCGCAACTGTTAAAGTTACAGCGTTCGTATGTTAATTTGTTGGGCCATTTTTGGAATCTACTGTGTCAAGATGTATTCGATAACAGCTAGCATAGTTGAGATCTGGTTCAGGGAGACTTTGCTTACCCATCTACCGGTCATTATATGCAAGTAAGGGCAGGTCAGCGAAAAAGAAGGTATAAGCAAGGTTTTTATTAGCAAGATAAGAAGGTTTTATCGAGGGAAGCAACATAATGACGTAAACTAGATGAGGGTACAAATTAGAAAATAAATCTGAGAAGGTTTCTTGAATTGAAAATAAATACCTTAAATTTTCGTAGTCAAACTGACAGCTTGTGTAACTAAATACATCAACATTCAATTTGTATATTGCCAACGTAACGATTCATTGAACTATAAAGATAATTTTTCGTATTCTGACGACTACGCTGTGAACATTTTAGGCAACCGAGGATTATCTCATATTTTCCATGAACGTTCCACTTTTAAAATAGAAAAAAGTTTATTGCAAGCATTCGTAAATATAAAGGGAAAAAACACCCATCCGCCACTGTGAATAAACGATCGAATTTTCAGCAAAATTGTGTCTTATCTATGTTTCACAGTTGACCCGTACATTACCGCATGTAAACTAAGCGGATTTTAACATAATTGCAGGCAATCTTCACGCATTATTCACGTGTTATTAGATTGCTACTAACGGGGAAGGTCGAATAGTTAAATCATATACGTTGAGTGTTGGGTTTCACGGCTGTTGTCTAATGAAACAATACCTTCCGGGGTTTGCACCAAAATCTGACGTTTCGCTGCTCACGCTGCCAGCTTCTTTAGAAGTTCACCCTCTTTCTCTCTAAGAACTTCTGAAGAAGCTGACGGCATGATCAGCCAAACGTTAAGTTCTAGTAAACGTAGTTTACAGTAACATATTGCTCTCTAAGCAATGGCATATTTGATTCGTATCTCATCTGCGTGTGCCTAAAATTCTCCCTTACTCTTATTGACGATTCTGGTCCAAAGTTGACACATCCACGCTTCGTATCTCGGCAACTTTCTCGACGTACTGTACACGCATCGTCCGCATTTATCGTAAAACTATGCAAACGGCCTGCAATTTTCGGTCTGCTCCCTCATACGACGAAGATTAAAGGAGGCGCCGTAAATAGAAGTCATATACCTCTCGTGCATATGCTTAAAACACGACGGGAGATTCTCCGAGAAAACTTTATTAAAACGGCTTACGAAAGAGTCCTATTCTTTACGTGACGGCGTCCTATCCCAGAAGAGATGCGTTCGTTTACGTTTATTTGCCGTACACCGAATTGGATGAATAATGGGATTTATAATAGAAAAATTTTATGTCGTAATAAGTGCAGAGGGAAATATGAGAGGAGCAAGATTATATGCACGTATTATGATGGGAAAGGTCTCGGCGGAGATTCTAGAATGGCGCGGAAGATTTTAGATGGATTTCTTTCGTGGATGGATAGCAGTTTGTTGTTGCTGTTGTTATTGTAAAATTGAGGAAGTTGTAACTATTTCTTATTTCTTTCGTTTTCTTTTGAAGTAAATGAAGGGGACATGCTAAGGTGCTTTTTAGAAAAAGTAACTTCGATTATGTTTGTTTGGTTTTCGTTTGCAAAAGTTACAATCCTACTTGTTCAAAGGCTGAATTTGTGTAAATACACCGTTATTATCTAAAAAATAAGAATAAGGACGGATGATGATCATACACCAAGATTTTCTCATTACGAACTGTTGATACGTGTTAGCCTTTCCACTGGCGTTATTTTCAATTTGTCTTTGCTGAATACCATTGTTTTCCGACAAGGCTTTCACCCGTTTTCGAAAAAGAAAGTGTTAAATCTGAGATAATAAATTACATACCGGTAATTATTGTCTGTAACTTCTCCAAACTCTTAGAGCACCTACTTCATGACCACATTCATATTCATATCCAGCCAATTTATTTATTTACTCCAAACAACTAGAGCAAAATTGAACTACTTTCTCGACTTCCAATGGAAGAAGTAGTCGTAACAGTGGCGCTAAGATCGTTATTGGCGTCGAAAAGTACATCGATGTACAGATTAAGATTTCATTCTTAGAAGTCAACTTCGTCCTGATTCCGCGCTACGTAGGATTTTCATTTGTGATTACAATACCCTCCCCAAAACTCACCCAACCTCTCTAACTCAGCAACAACCTACAGCCAACCCCAAAAAATGACCCAACTTCTTCAACGTCCATACTCCCCCAAATCCGGTCAACTCCATCAGACTCACTCAACCTCCCCAAGCACACCCTTACTTCCCCAAATCGGACAAATCACCAATTTTCGTGCTTTTCATTCGTGTGTGTATTCTCCTGTTAGTTTCCCTGAGTTTTCTGCCTTCAAATTGCCGTATTTCTTGTAGTTCTTTCATCAATTTCACTGTCAGAACTTCTTAATTTTTCCAGATCCTTTGATGGATTTATTTTTCGTTTCAAAACGTCCACATTAATTTCGTTAATGTCATTTTCATCAGTTGCCTGAACAGGATTCTCCTGTTCTTTCTCTTCTTTCATCGAATCCTCTGAAATGCTGTTAATAATTGTTGGGACCACGATGAACTTTTCTCTAAATTTGCTTTGTCTATTCCAACAAGATAGCTTGTAACAGTTCTATCACTCGGTTGCAATGGCAGTTGGACAACAACGTTGTTATCCCATATTTCTACAGACACGTTTTCTAATTCAATATAAAAAGCATAAATAATTGGGTTACACCCAGAACTTACTGTTAGATTCTGGCAGGAAATAATGAATATCACGTTCTAAAAATTCACTTCGATTTCCACTAGCACTTTCGGTAAGAGCGATATTACAATCAGTAAGTTATTAGCTCACATGTGTACTTGCTCCAAACATCATTCCATAGATGCCCACCGATGTACAAGCTGCCGGGACGAGTTATGCTTTAAATATCCTAGTCAATTTGGGTAACAATCTTTTGAAGATTTGAACGTCTCCGCCCCCCCTCCCCTCCCCCGTTAGAGCGAATTTTCACCAAATACTTTATTTCCCTTGCGTTCTGTACTCAGAATGACTACTTCTTTCTTTTGAATTCCTACTGGAAGGAATCATCGTAATCGTGGCGCTATGACTATTGTAGTGAGAATTTTAGTTAATTATATAGAAAGCAAAATTTATTACAAATAATATTTATAAAATTTTAGTATTGTATTAACAAAATAATGAACAATATAATCAAAATATATTACCTAGTGTGTGTATAAGTGTAATTTGTTTTCTAATTCTTAACTGCTCTCTCTCTCTCTCCCTCTTGAATTCTTTCTTCACTTCTTTTCTTTGGTCTTTTCCTTTATTGTACTTCTTTTTTCTTTGGTTTGTTCGTCGTTTGCAAACAACAACTTCTTTTTGATGTGGTCTGCTTCTTTTCAACCCTGGTATTTTATATAACTTTTTATCTGACTTTTTTTTTCGATCATCATTCTGTTGTTCATCAACAACAAAAACTTTATTTCTTTTCTTTTTCGGCACGTCGTTATAACAATTTGGAATTCTAGATTTTGAAATGTTTTAAGTGTATGTGTGTGGTATATATTTACAACACTTTTCTATTTCTTAAAGAATGCTTTCTATAGAATTTACATCTTTTTATTGGTAATTTTACTAATGGAGTATTACCATACTACACTATCATGACTTCTGATATGGGAAAAAAGCAAGAATCGATTGGCAATGGAGATATTCATTCAAGTCCGCTTAAGGGTGAATGTGTTGAACGGAATTTGGAGCCTAGTCAGTTCTTTTTATAACTGTTCATGCATTTTCTCGTCGTTCAACTTCCTTATATTCTTCTTCTGCATTTCCTCCTACTTATACTTTCTGCTTTTATTTCTCGTTGCTTTCCTATTTTCTAGGTTATTTTTCTTTCTTCTGCTTCTTCTGCTCTGAAGTCCGTTTCTCCTTCTGTTCTCTGTCCTCACCCTATCACTTCACAAAGAATATGTTTTGAGTTTTCCCTTTTTACAATCCAAAACTTGTCTAATTTAACAATTATACGGTTCCTTGAAATTCATGTCGATTTTCACATTCAAAGTATTCGACTTTTGACAAACTACAGCTTTCTCCTCTCCTAATCAAGATTTCTTAGGCCCTTTCTTCATTATTTTGTCCACCCGATAACATCATGTGCTTTGTCCTTGTTCCATTTATTGTAAGTCAGTATTTTCTGGATTAATCTTCTAACATGCAGTATATTGTAGTATAGTAATACTCGAATGATTAATTACCATTAGAAAATTCATCATTTATTACAATTCAATATCAAAATTCACTGTTAATGTTGGGGTTATGGTCTTCAAGTGTCATACGGTTTTATTTTGGGGTTCTATTTATACCTTTCCGACACCACGCCCACCACCTTTTGAGCATTATATTACCCTACGGGTGTTAGCTCCTTACTTTAACTCCAGCCAGAGACGTTTAATTGCAGAAACAAATTTCACTAGAAATAAAATTATTAATTATTTTAAAAAGCATACATTAATGGATAAAGAAAGCATTGTTAACATTGAGATACATACATACAACATTTTACATTACAAGATTTCATAAGAAATTACTGGAAATAACCAAGGATACATCGAGGTTCAATACAGGTTTCTATAACAGCGATAGACCTCGATGAACTGGAGTCAAGGAGAATTAAAGTTTTCGTTTCGTGGACAAGGGAGAAGTAAAGCAGTGTAGTACTCGTTTCGAAAAGAAATAAAAAGTTAAAATAAATATGTTAGTAGGGATAGTAAAAGAGTTTTTAAGAAGAAGTATCAGTGAATAAAAGAACATCATACTACAGAAGATAGAATCTAAGGAGGGGAGGAATCCATAGAAAATAAAGCTGCATCGAGAATAGAAGTTAAGAGAGGAGATATAGGAAGAACCATCTTCAGAAAGGACATTTACACTCACACACACACAATACTAGGTAATTATTTTGATTATATGTTAAATATTTCTCAAAATGTATAAATATAATTTATTATAATTTATGTTTTTTATATCTTTAATTAAGAGCTAGGCCGGTGCAATTTTCCTTAAGAAATTTAACTAAATTCTCAGTACAATATGCAATGCATTGTTGTTTGTTATGGTACAGTACTTCATTTCTTTGTATTTAACATTCTGTTATAATCTGTTCTACTATTAAATTAAAGAACGTCGTGTAACTTGGAAACTTTCCAACATTCTTCCTACAATATTAACTTTGCTACTGCTCCAAAAGCCATTGCTACTGCTCCAAAAGTCATCTTCACTGGCCTTCAGTTTACTCGGTATTCCGAATTTTCCAATTGCCTCACACAGTTTCTGTCTTATTATGGTGAGGTATGTCTGTCGGAAAGGTGGACAATTTGATCCATCGACCGCAATCGAACGTCCTAAGCATTTATTCCAATTTGAGAATCAATAATCACAAAAATAGGAAAAACAAAGAGCTTAATAATACGCGTGATCACCACGAACCATAGACGACTTGCGCGTCTTGTAGACATGGAATTGCACCTTTTTAATAATATCCCTTAATTGTTTTGTCAAATCGGTCGAAATCGACAGAAACAAGACTACCGATAGTTTTGGATTTTCCATTTATGATTTACTTATAAATTAATCATATATTGAAAATATTTTCCGGATCGAAACTTAATTCGTCGTCCTAGTTAGAACTAATAAAAAGACCACGCTTTAATCTTTTGTTTCATTCCATTCTAAACAAACTTTACGACCGTAATGCATCATCGAAGTTTGTCCCACCGCGATCTTCGCGCCTCTAAATTTGTTAGAAAACTAACATCGTCGTCCGGCTAATAAATTAAATTAATTGATCGAATGGCGGAAAATTTATAGTTCCACCGCACGCATAATTAATAAGGGATACGGCGCTGTAAATTAATAATAATATGAAAACCGGAGACGTGCCCCCGATCGGTTTGTTTTTGATTAATAATCTAATTAATTTTCGCTACGCGTTCGTAGCCGGTTAGAAAGTGCAGAATCGAGCTGCTTGCGGCGCTCGAGGTACCACAAACTTCGCCACTTGACTGTAATAATAATTGCGCTGATAAGTTAAGCGGCACGTAAAATATAAATCACATCTATGAGACCTGAGACGGTATTGTTACTCGGGCGTGTGACCGTGTGTTAGTCGTGAAAATTATTAGGTTCTAAAGGAGTTTTCGTCGTAATTTGTAACTAACTAGGGTTTGCGGCCGGAACGTGGTACGCGTACGTTATGATTAGGAGAAAAATTATCGGAAAATTCGCGATCTGGAATACCTGAAATCTGTTTTCGAAGATTTTTCTCTTTCATGTGGCGATACACTTTTGCATAAATTCGTGATTTAAAATTTTCAAAAGTATACAAAATCCGTCTTAACTTAACTTACTTGTTAATAGAAAAGGAGAGGCCTAGGAGAAGCACCAATAGCAATAATCAAATTGAGTCTCAAAATTGCTCATAAACAAATCGGCCACAAATGGTGATAAACTATTGCCCATCGAAGTCCCGTGCTTTTGTTCAAAATATTTGCTCTCAATCTGGAAGTGGTTTTGGGACATGTAAAGGGTTGTTAATTTGATATATTCTTTTACTTTTGCGGTGTTCATATCATTTCTGTGATGGAAATAATAAAGTAACATCGGAAGACACCAAAATGTCGCTTTCTTTTAATTTATAACTTTTAAGCTTCTCAATGAATTTTGAGGAATCAGTTACTCCTAAACCTTCGGGTTTTAAGGGTAAATTATTTTACAAACCACTTGGATATAAAATATGTCAGTAACGGTAAGAGATAGACGAAAAGTTTTAAGACAAAAATTGTTTGTTTGAATGAGTTTTATTAAACAGACAAGAAAAGGGGGTATAAGCACTTCTAATTTTTTTCTGACGTACCCGAAATTATATTATCCCTAATCTGCACTAGAAGAGCTTTAATTTGATGTGTAATAAGTCGTACTTCCGACCATTTTGATTTTCTTGAAAATTTCAGGGGATACCCCGTTGAAATTTCAGAAAAAGTTGATGTATGCTGAATTAGACAAAATTATGTGTACAGATGTTTCCGAAGGTGTACAATACGACTTTGACGTCAAAACTTGTGAAATTTGCTTCGTTTGGGTGTTAGAGCGTACCAGAGCGATTTGTTCTGAGAACCATTCTTCCTTTCTCATTGAATATTTCCTCAGTGAACCGTCTCTCGTACCCCAAATCATTTTATCCCTGATCTGCACGAGAACAGCTTTAATTTGGTGTGTAGAAAGTCGTACTTCCGACCATTTCGATTTTCTTCGAAATTTCAAGGGATACCCCTTTTAAACTTTAGAAAAATTAATATGTTTCAAATTAGACGAAATTCTGTGTACAGGTGTTTTCGAAGGTGCAGAATACGACTTTGACTCGTGAAATTTGCTTCTTTTGGGTGTTAGAGCGTGCCAGAGCGATTTGTCTAGAACGACTTTGCACTTTCTCATTGAATATTTCCTCAATTAACCGTCTCTCGTACCCGAAATTATTTTATCCCTATTCTGCACGAGAAAAGCATGAACGTGTAGTCGAGGCGAGGAAACTAGCCTGCGTGCGGACCGAGGCAGCTCGAACACCATCCGCCCGGAGTCGCTACTTCAAAGAATCGAATCCAATAAGAAATTGAAGTCAGCTGATGACATCCTCGTGAAGTTTTGGAAATGGCTACTTTCTTCTTCTTGAAACGTATTATTTAGAAGCAATTCACCGTTATTGAACAACCTATTTCTATACATGCTAGTCATCCACTAGCGCTTCTTTTCTTTTTAACAATAACTTGTCATTACTAAAAATGCCGCAGTAGCCACAACCAAATCGTCGTCCATTTCAACGAACGAACGAATTCTCTTTGTGCTCAGGTGTGTACGCTACTGAATGAGCCGTACGGTACGCGTGTGAACGTGTCCGGACAAAAACGCCGCCCACAGTGAACCAAATTCTCTTTGAAGTACCGACTCCGGGCGGATAGTGTTCGAGCTGCCTCGGTCCGCCCGCGGGCTAGTTTCCTCGCCTCGACTACTCCACATACATGCGCTCGTTCAGCCTCGGCTTGCCTCGCTACCATGCGTGCTCAGATGTGTACGCGGCTTTAGAGCGTGCCAAAGCGATTCGTCAAGAACGACTTTCCACTTTCTCGTTAAATATTTTCTGAATAAACCGTATCTCGTACCCGAAATTATTTTATTCCTATTCTGCACGAGAATAGCTTTAATTTGATGTGTAATAAGTCGTACTTCCGATCATTTTGACTTTCTTCGAAACGGTGAAACGGTCACATTCATTTTGATCCTCTAAATGCTAGACATGAACATCATTAATGAAAGTTGGTGAATATTAAGAGATTGTTGACTGTGATGCTTCGCCCAATTCAAAGATGATTACGAAGCCGACACTTCTCAGACCCACAGAAACTTTTATGCAACAATTCGATCACTCACAATAATTACTTACCTATTGCGTCATACCTTTCTATTTACCACGCAACTTTTAAAGTTCGATTTAGCTTGGTTCGAGTGTTTGAATAGGATTTTTTGTAATAAAATTCCCCGACACCGTTGTTACACATACAACAACCAGCGGCGTAGGAGGACAGCTGATATTTTTTAATAGAGTTGTAAGAGTGTAACGATATACTACACAAATATAAATCTTCATTGACGTATATAGTTACGTGCACGTTATAAAGCGATTTTATAACTCCGTTTTTAGAGTGGCCGGAGTTAATATCGTCCGTAAGGGGACCGGGTAAAAAACACTTCAATAAGTATAGAAAGCAAGACGAGATTGTAAAACGTTTTTTTCAATTGCTCGACCATATCGCGATTGTACTCGATCGATCCGTCGTCGTCCCGTGCGACTTGTACGTTTAACATCGGAGCATTCGTACGTCTCGACCGAACAAAAGGTTCGTACTCTTCGTCCGCAGTTGCATTCCTTCTCCAAATATAACCAACGCGGTTACGAAGCCGCTTCATAAATTACGCAGCGGCAACGCAGCCGTAGGCGGATTTGTATTAAAGATTGCTACTGCTATCGGAGAGAAGCGCATATTAATCAGAATGTGATAAATGCGAATCGCACACGGCGCGCGTTGGTTTTGCGTCCGGAGATTCATACGCATCTACGTATGTGCGTTATCTCGATGCGAACGCTAATAAAGAAGCTTTATGTACATGAAGGGTGTGTGGGATGGCTTTTAAGGCGATTTATCTTGCGTTGGGGTTGACATCGCAGTAGAAAGCACATTGTAAAAATGTATAGTACGTATGTATGTACACTCATGGAAACTGTAAATGTCCGCCTGCTAAGCGCATACGCCGCGATTGTCACAATCTAAACGCCCGTCCCAAAACCGGATACCTGCAAGGTTGCTCTTGGGTCATTCCATGTCAAATGGACCAGTCTTGAAAATCGTTCCCACTCAACCATCTCCAATTTGGCTGAAAATTTATACGGATGTACATATATATTTGAAACGAGGTTCTGCAAAGTTTTAGCTCTAGGTATCATATACCTGGAGCCCTTTCTGTGGAGATCCCACCAACGCCGCGGTGTCAACCACGAAGATTTTGCAAAGTTTGACATGTGGCCATTGCAGAACTATGGTAGCTGTGATGCTGAAATTCAACATACTAGCTCAACTTGTGCCTGTGAACATGAAAAATTTAGTATCATAAAAAGACTAATATACGAAATGATAAATAGACAGAAAAACCGATGTTCAAACTTTAAGTAATGTATACAGCATGTTACGTGCACAAATTTCATTTAGTTCAGTTTCCGTATTTCATTTAACTTATTAGAAATTAGGCCCAAATTTTACTCCTTTCACATAATACTTATTTCCGAATATCGCGCAACGATATTACCGTTGAACACATCCCATCGCAGCGTGTTGGTTGACCTTGAGTTTTTCGAATTCGTCCAATCGCGAGAAGCGAAGCGAATGTTAGCTTCATATAGTATCTAAGATTTGGAAAGAAAAGAAGGTATCAAGCGGTCGACTTGAACGGTTCGGTGACGATATCGGAGAAGCTTATGGCTGATAAAATTTAAGTGCGCGTAGCGTTTATCGTATTTTCGTGGAAAATTGTAATTACCCTGTACTAGGGGATTCATCAGCGTAGCCTCTAAGGTATTATTACAGTACATCTCCCGTTCACGGAGGAAAAGAAACCCGAGATCGAACCAATCACCCACGTCGTACCTAATCGAACCACATTTTATCTTTACCTCACTATCAAGGTTTGTTAACGAAGGAAAATTGAACATCTAACCCATCGGATAATTCCGAACGACCCCCTTTTTCAACATTCGAGACAGACAACTATTAGGACTCCATGCGATGACATCACCCGGAAGCCATGACACTTAACAGCTAAGCAATTTTATTCTATATGTTGTAAACCGATCTTTTTATTTTCAATAGTTCACATTTCGCATTATTCTTTTCCGCTAAATTTAACGTTATTATTATTCAAGCTTGTAAAATCATTATTTTCTAGATTGCCGTATTACTTATTAAATTCATTGATATTCAAATATATATATAGAAATTCATACCCGACCTGTATCGCCTGTTGCATAACTTACAGTAACAATCAATCTCACGTATTTTTGTATTCTATATTGTGAAGGTTTAGCTAAAACGTTTTAGATTGACTTACGGTTACCGCACTGTTTGCATTATTTAGTTAATTTAATCTCAAATTTTATGTAGATTTTCAATGTTTTTAACGAAATCTAACGAAAGGCTAAATACACAAGTTTTGAATAGTTGTGTATAGTTTTCATGTAGCATTTTTATTGTTTTCCATAACAGCTTTTGAACATATAGAATCAACGTGCAGTTACCAGCTGATCTTGGTTACTCCGGACGTCAAACAGTTTTCGATCTTTATACAGGTACCGATTATTTAACCATGAAAATAGATCTGGTAAGTTCGTATGATCCTTGACCAAATTTCATGGTTGGCGCCCATATTATCTTTTTCCCTGACAAGACCTTTTGTATTCAACGACCGTTATTTAGATATTGAAAAAGAACCGACACGACCTCCCACTGAGCTGAGCACGGCGTTGGCTAGCCTGTTGCGATAAGCGTATGTACCGCTTCTTGTTTTGTTCTTGTTGCCTCCGGCATTCTAGCCAATTGTTTCCCTCAGTTATTGCTATCTCGGATAGATAGTACTAACGCGATTTTGGGGGTAACAAGCAATTTGTTAAAATGATATTTAGCTTTCTTAAGAAGGAAAGCATTGGCAAGGTTTTTGATTTGGGTTTTCCCTAGTCCTTGAACAGAATTGTTAAAGTTTCGACAGAGATTTTTTGATATAAGGTTTCTTCATAGTTCGCATGTGTGTATACACATTAAATTAGTTTTTTATAATTTATATATAGAAGAAAAAAAGTTGTTTATATATCCTCTATACCAAGAAATCCTAGTCATTAGTTATTTTGTTGATAGTTCCCAAAATAAAAAGCAAATGTTTGTTTACATATTTATCTAGTTATATTTTCACTGAAGAAGGTGTTCCGAAAACGTTTGTAAATGTTCTGGAAATATAACTATCGTTCAAACCAGTCTTGTTTCACTGACCTAATTAGTGGTAGAAAACAGAAATCATATAAGATATGTTTAAAAATACAACAGTTTTAGAAAATCCCCGCGGGGCGACGTTTTAGCTGTACCCGGATTCTACCCGGAGTCACCTTCACCTCGGCTCCGAGGCTTCCCCGGACCTCCCTCCAAATTCGCTCCGGAAGGTCTCGCGAGGCGACGGTTTAGCTCTACCCGGACTTTACCCGGAGTCACCTTCACCTCGGCTCCGACACTTCGCCGGACCTCCCTCCAAATTCGCTCCGGGAGGTCCCGCGAGGCGACGGTTTAGCTCTACCCGGATTTTACCCGGAGTCACCTTCACCTCGGCTCCGGCGCTCCCCGGACCTCCCTCCAAATTCGCTCCGGGAGGTCCCGCGAGGCGACCGTTTTAGCTGTACCCGGATTTTACCCGGAGCCACCTTCACCTCTGCTCCGGCGCTCCCCAGACGTCCCTCCAAATTCGCTCCGGGAGGTCCCGCGAGGCGACGTTTTAGCTCTACCCGGATTTTACCCGGAGTCACCTTCACCTCGGCTCCGGGGCTTCCCCGAACCTCCCACCAAATTCGCTCCGGGAGGCCTCGCGAGACGACGTTTTAGCTCTACCCGGACTTTACCCGGAGTCACCTTCACCTCGGCTCCGGCACTTCCCCGGACCTCCCTCCAAATTCGCTCCGGCGGATCCCGCGAGGCGGCGTTGCACTTCTACCCGGATTTTACCCGGAGTCACCTTAATCTCGGATCGGAGACTTCTCCGCACCTTTCTCCAAATTCGCTCTGTGAGATCCCGCGAGGCGACGCTTCACCTCTACCCGGATTTTACCCGGAGTCACCTTCTCCTCGGCTCCGGGACTTCCCCGGACTTTCCTCCAAACTCGCTCCGGCAGGTCCAGCGAGGCGACGTTTCACCTCTATTCGGATTTTGCTTAGAGTCACCTTCACTTCGGCTCCGGGACTTCTCCGCACCTTCCTCCAAATTCGCTCCGGGAGGTCCCGCGGGGCGACGTTTTAGCTGTACCCGGATTCTACCCGGAGTCACCTTCACTTCGGCTCCGGAGCTTCGCCGGACCTCCCTCCAAATTCGCTCCGGAAGGTCTCGCGGGGCGACGGTTTAGCTCTACGCGGACTTAACCCGGAGTCACCTTCACCTCGGCTCCGGCACTTTCCCGGACCTCCCTCCAAATTCGCTCCGGAAGGTCTCGCGAGGCAACGGTTTAGCTCTACCCGGACGTTACCCGGAGTCACCTTCACCTCGGCTCCGGCACTTCCCCGGACCTCCTCCAAATTCGCTCCGGGAGGTCCCGCGAGGCGACGGTTTAGCTCTACCCGGATTTTACCCGGAGTCATCTTCACCTCGGCTCCGGGACTTCCCCGAACCTTACTCCAAATTCGCTCCGGCAGGTCCCGTGAGGCCACATTTCACCTCTACCTGGATTTTACCCGGAGTCACCTTCACCGCGGCTCCGGGACATCCCCGGACCTTCCTCCAAATTCGCTCCGGGAAGTCCCGCGAGGCGACGTTTCACCTCTAGCGTGATTCTACCCGGAGTCACCTTCACCTCGGTGACGTTTTAGCTCTACCCGGATTTTACCCGGAGTCACCTTCACCTCGGCTCCGGCACTTCCCCGGACGTCCCTCCAAATTCGCTCCGGGAGGTCTCGCGAGGCGACGTTTTAGCTCTACCCGGATTCTACCCGGAGTCACCTTCACCTCGGCTCCGGGGCTTCCCCGGACCTCCATCCAAATTCGCTCCGGGAGGCCTCGTGAGGCGACGTTTTAGCTCTACCCGGATTCTACCCGGAGTCACCTCCACCTCGGCTCCGGGACTTCTCCGGACCTTCCCCCAAATTCGCTCCGGGAGTTCCTGCGAGGCGACGTTTCATCTCCACCCGGATTTTACCCGGTGTAACCTTCACCCCGGCTCCGGGACTTACCCGGACCTGCCTCCAAATTCACTCCGGCAGGTCCCGTGAGGCGACGTTTCACCTCTACCTGCATTTTACCCGAAGTCACCTTCACCGCGGCTCCGGGACGTCTCCGGACCTTACCCGAAATTCGCTCCGGGAGTTCCTGCGAGGCGACGTTTCACCTCTACCCGGATTCTACCCGGAGTCACCTTCACCTCGGCTCCGGAACTTTGCCGGACGTCCCTCCAAATTCGTTCCGGGAGGTTTCGCGAGGCGACGTTTTAGCTCTACCCGGATTTTACACGGAGTCACCTTCACCTCGGCTCCGGGACTACCCTGGACCTTCCTCCAAATTCGCTCCGGGAGGTCCCGCGAGGCGACATTGTAGTTCTACCCGGATAAAATACATATATAGTTTAAATAACTATTTTTCACTTTCGATCACTTGTATGTGTTGATGAATATTGATCTGAATAGATATACAGATACATAACGTATTCTAAAATGTTTTTGTTACTTAACTGTAAGTAATAATAGTGTCTGTATTTAAGTGTATGGAAAAATACAATCGGAAAGCAATATTGCTCAATGGTGTCTTGTAGCCGAGGATGTGAATCTGGTTATACATAATTACCTTGGTGATATTTGATCACTACACCCAGGTACAGAACAAGGTCGCATATTGTCTTAAGGAATAGCAGTTTTTTAATCACAATAAACACTTGACCTACAAATTCAGTGTTTATACTAATGAATTTTGTAAAAAAAAGAATTTACCTTATTACAATTACTAACTTCTTATACAGTTCAAATGTCTCTATTTAATAAAAATACACAAAAACAAGAAGAACAAAAGCTAAAAAGACCAATCTAACACAAAAATACAAAACACAAACCTAACCATCCCCAAACACTAAAAGAATAATCGATTATTGGCGTATCAGTTGGTCACGCCTACATCATACATTTGCTCATGCTCATGCTCAAGTGTATGTGGTGCCAGCTATTCTTGCGTCAGGGAACTAAACTTTTTCCCATCTTTCGAAATTCTAGTGCCACCCCCATGGACACATCTATGAGTGTTTTACCTGGCACTTCTATTGCCGGAGGTGACCGGACTGAATCAAATGATCGTACTGTAGATGAAACTCAGTAATAATGTCAGTAATAACAATACAGTCTTTTGCAAATGTACTGAAGAGTGGTTCACCGTCCAGATTCTCCTTTCCTGAGAGAGACCAGGCCATTGTTTTCGATGTGATTGAAAATACGTTTAAGAATGATTACATAATTGGTGTAGGAGAATTGATTAACCCGAAAAACATAATTTTTGCATCTCGGGTTTTTAACAACAGAATATGCATCTACTTGTCCTCGAAAAAAACCATTGAATCTTTCATGTCTGCTCATGGAGGCATACAATTGAATGATGTCTTTATTCCAGCTCGTAGGCTTGTCTACCCGACCAAACGTATTATCCTTTCAAACGTTTCTCCAGCTTTACCGCACGAAATTTTAGAAAAGGAATTAAAACAAATTGGACTTACAGTAGTATCTCCAGTAAGATTCATTGAAGCAGGTATTCCTAAAGAGGGCTATAAACATATTTTTAACTTTCGCCGTCAAGTGTATGTAGTTTTCGAGGATCACGAGAGACTACCTCATTCATTGCTCATCCAATTTCGTGATAATGCATTTAGAGTATTTCTGACGTCAGAGGAGATAAGATGCTTTCAATGTAAGAAAGCGGGTCATATTGCCTCTAAATGTCCATCTGGTAGTGACGGGTTGGTAGTAACGGAAACTGTGGACGCGAGTGCTGTGCCGTTGTCTGGTCATCCTTGTCCTTCTCTTGCAGAGGCGGGCGGGGCGCTGTCCGGCAGTCGTCTGCGGGGCAGGATGTCTGCAAATTGGACCTTCGCGAGTGTTCTAAAAAACGTCAAGTACCGTCTACTCCTACAGATTCAGAATTCACCTTGTTTTCAGCCGAGGAGTCTACGATTCAGTCAGTATCAACGGTAGATGACAAGCACAAGTTTAGGAAACCGAAAACTTAGAAGAAACGAGAGGACCCTGTATCTGACAGTCAGTCTTCCTACTCGGAATTTAAGAGTCTTTTCTCGGACAAGGTCGAGGTGATTGACGAATTTATTGACGCATTTATGCGATTTCTTAGTTCCTCTACGTCATTTGCTTCGGTATTATTCGGTGTGATTTAAATGACGCAAAGATGTGGAGGAGCCCCGTCGCACATAAACCAAATCAATTATCGAATGTTGGAGGGTATTTCTTCGAGTAATGATGGTAACTCATTTAGATATGATTTCCGTGGACTCGAGAAAGCACTTCAAGCTTATTAACGCTTTAGTTCGAGAAGAGGATTCTGATGTTGATGTGGATTTAATAGCACTTCCTTCTGAAGAAGTTTTAAGTAAGAAAGAAGTCGTGTACGGAAAACTTTGAGCAATCCCCATACACAATCAACGTTAGACACACAACCGCACGTACAGGGCTCTGCTCTTTAACCAAGCCACAAAAAATGACCCCAGTTTCATTTAAATTCTTTTCAGAAGCCCCCTTTTTACGAATAACTTTTGAGTCACACCCCTTATTTTTCAAGCAGTCTCTCTTTTTGAGCGATCGCCGTATGTCGGGTAACCACCCCGGGACAATTTTTTGAGCAGTTCCTGGATACGAATTTTTTCTTAGTTTTTAAGCGATCCCAGTATATCAATATTCCAACCTTAGTTCCAAACCTGACCCGAACGATAGCCCGAGCGGTGAAGCGGCGAATTTAATGTAAGAAAGTCTGGTCGGGAACCCGCCATCTTTCCCTACTGAGTTGATAGAATAGATCAATCAATTTTGCTGTCTACGGGAAATAAATTCAATTGTCTAACCCATTTCTTTCTGGCATATGCCGATCAAACTAAAGTGGTTGCAATTTTCATGTCTAATTCATACCGTCGTATGCTATAACATTCGGCTAAACAATTAAAATTTATTTAATAGAATAAATAAGTTTTAGAAAACACTCCTTTTGTCATTTTCTGTTTTACCGGCCTAGCAAGTATTTGCAACAATTCGAGTTGTCTATCCTACGTAGAGATGGCACTGGCAAACCACGTTCAAAGTTTCTAAAGATGTGGCCATCCTTTTCAGCTGTTCAAAACAAACATTCACAAATAGTCCGGGCAAACAGCGGCGATTACGAAATAAGTTACGACAGCCTACATATACGCAGAACTACTCGCATACAGCGTATTGACTAAAGTGGTGAGTCGGCGATGCTGTCGTAATTAATTTGTAAAAGATATAGCAGTGAAAAGTAAACCAAACCAAGGTAAACAATATTCTGCAAATACGAAATTCAGACCACGATCGAAGCAGATTAAGCCTGAGTAACTCGACAAACGCGTTTCTCCACGTGTGGATGATGCACTGTACTTTTCCGCAGAAAAAAAAGCAATCTGCTTCGCCAGTGAGATCGTAACATCGGCTTCGCCCTCGAAACGTGACTGCTCCCTCGAGGACGACAAATCACAAAGCAATTATTTTTTATCTGCGGAAATAATACAATCGGGCGGACAACAATAAAATATCGGCCCGTTCCGAATTATCGAAACGAGAATGTAAATTCGTCTACAAGAGGAGACCTTATCTAGGGCGAGGAATTCCCGTTGAAAAATTAATCCGTCGACGATAGATCGCGTGGACGGCATTTCCGAGCCGCTACAAAATATACCGAGTGTCGATGTAATTTATTGCGATGCGATTACCCGGTAGCCGGCTTTAGATAGATAAATCAGTACGAATGTAAGCACACAAATCGGAGGATTAGGGTTTATATATAGACCGGCGACAGAACGTTTGAACGCACATACTTAAACCTAATTCCGGAGATAACGGCATTTATTTAGCCGGAGGAATCTCGTATCCAACGCGCACGCAAACGTAAACGTAAAGCTTTCAATGTAAAGAGATAAAATCAGGAAATTTACTCCCGGTTGAAATTTGTGGCACGAGTAATTTTGAAGATATTACCGAAAATACGAGGTCTTCAGTTTGTTGTATCTTGTCGTTCACATATCTGTTATTAAAACGGGTATATTTAGAAACAGAAACTGTATTCTTTCAAATAATAGCATAATTAAATAATATATTTAACGTCCAATAGAATGAATCCAAGAGGCCAAAATACATAATAACAGAAATAATTATACCGTGGCACCAAAACATGCGTAGGATAGCTTTATTAAATCAAACGGGCTGACACAAATATCACATCGGTAGCTCGAGGCAAGCATCTTCAACAATCGTATAAACCGAAGTTCGGTTTATATGGTTGTTGAATTGTGTGGTGAGGAGTTTACCGATGTGATATCTGTGTCAGTAAATTACACCACAGTCCTTGCAATCCCCCTTATTAAATCAAACGGGGATAGAAATTGAAGTAAAAATCGAAGATTTCTATTTTACGTCTTAAATCTCGTTTCAGAATTGACGAAATTGACGAAATTCATTTTGCTACCGCGAAATTCATCAAATATTATTACAGTTAGGTATTTTATTAGGTACGATATCCTTCCGTCGCGTCATAACCATAACTTCACCGCTGCTGCGCGCATCAAATCCGCTTCGCATTCTCATCCACCTGGGCGTAATTTTTAGCTGTCGGGCGAAATTCTGAGGCGCGAATAGCACAAATAACAAAGCCGTGATATTTCTAAAACGCTCAAACCGAAGACGAGTTTCCTCGTACGACGTATACGCGAGATTCCTACGATGCTATTCCCGTAAGCAGCCTCCGGGAACTGAAAATTTGCCCACTGACTCGAACGTAGTCGTATAATCAAACAATTTCAAAGATATATACATATAATTCTACTTTGTGTTAGTTGATAAATAATAATGGCAAGCTTGGTGATATGTTGGCGATAAGCAAATAGATGATATGGGGAAAATCTCAACTATACTCGACTCGCCGAACAGATGCAGTAGCAAATTATGGCAACCTTGCAATGCAAATGTCCGACTCACACAGCATAAATCACATGTAAACATATCAAAATAATAACCTCATTTTGTATTTGACATAAATAAAAATTGCAAAATAAGTACTAAAATAATTTTCTTATTTCTTCAAGTATGTTTTGTTGAATTAAATTATGCATCTCCAATATATAGAATTATATATAGTAAATAAAAAATACACAATGGTTTTAAGAAGATCTATGTAATATATAAATACAAAATAGGGAAACAAATAATTAATATTTTTTTTTTGGTACGTATTTATATAAGAAACAGTATCCTAAAAAATTAACTCACTGTACAAATAGGTATAATCAAAAATAATAAATTTTATACATATTACAAAAATTTAATACAGTAAAGGAATTAATCATAACACACTAAAACGTTCTTAACATGTATCTTCTTCGCTATTAGATGATGTAGAGGAATCATCATTAATTGTAATGATTAAGGGCTCTATGTGTATATCTATGAGATTGTCAAGTTCCCACATTTCCTTCTCTGTTTGAATAACATGTTTAATAGCATTTTGCCAATTTTCAACAGAAATATTGTCAATACCTCGTTGAAATAATTCTTTCACGTCTGCCAATTTAAATGTGGAGTTATGTCTCGCAACATACCCCTTCACTTGTGCCCATATTAGTTCAATCGGGGTTTAATTCACAGTGATAAGGGGGAAGTCTAAGTACCTTTCTATTAGTGTTTTCTATTAATTCATTAACAGCATATTTCGGAGGGCCAGATAAATGTTCTTTAATTAAAGCTAACAATTCTGCTTTTACCATGTTTTCTTCATATGCAATGCTATTTTCCCTCATCCAGTTTTGCATTTCTAATTTGCGACTATTAGTTGTAGGTGGCTTATTCAATTTACGACTATGGTACGGAGCATTGTCAAAAATTATAACGCAATTTTCTTTTAAATTGGAGGGAATACATCTCATCCACTCTTCAAACCTTTCTGCGTTCATGTCTTCATGATAATCTCCTGTTCTCTTTGATTGAAAGAGGAGTAAACCATTTTCTACAAATCCTTCATCCGAGCCAATGTGTGCAATTATAAATCTTTTGCCTTTACCTGAAGGATTTTTAAGACCTGTACTTAAATCTTCTATAAATGCTTGTCTTGCAGTGACAACAGACATATCTGTCCATACTTTATTTACAGTATGTCCAGCATTTACCCAAGTTTCATCCAAGTAATATATCAGGGTACCATTTTCACGATATTTCTTAATTTCACGAAGGTATTTCCGTCTCCAGGTAATAATGTCATCTTTTTCTTTTAAAATACTATTTCGAGCTCGCTTATTATAACTACAAACATAATTATCTTATGATTAGTATATAGAATTTAAAGTAATAAATATTTGTACCGAAAGTTTAGTTCCTTTAATAATGATCTGAGGGTCGTAATTTTGAAATTAGGAATGTCATCTCTTTCATTTATCACTGTGAGAACTTTTTGAACTGTTGGAGGTTCATTTTTAAAAAAGAATGAATGTACAATTCTTCGTATAGCATTTTTCATTTCATCATCCACCATATCTAGAACAGCCCTTTTTCTATGATATTTTTTTGGTGGTTGTAATTCGTGATTAGTGTTATATTCTTTCACAACATTGTAAACACTGCGTTCACTAATTCCTGTAAAAGATACAATAATAGTTACTATGATTTGGTTATCGTTTTTGGAAAGATACCTGCTGCTTTGGCTGTCATTTCAACACTAACAATTTTAGAAGTGCTAGGCTCCTCTTGAAATGTTTTAAATATATTCAAAACCTTCTGTTTATCTTCTACCGTAAAATGTTTTGAAACTCTCTTCTTAGGAGGTGAGTTTTCCATAATGTAAGTATATACGATAATATAGCAAGAAATAATGTATAACCTACAAAACAATAATGTATTATTGGTGCACTAGAACGATCGATAAATAGTCTTCAGAAACACTGGTTTATGAAATATAATAGATAATGGATCATTTACAAAGAAAGCTAATAAAATCTAATATTCCAAATGCAATATGGACTCGATTTTTATTCTATTGTAAGCGGCCACCCTGATCGACCAATTACAAACGTTATTGGTTATGTGACCTATTAAACACACATTGTTGCCATAATTTACTACTGCATTTGTTCGGCGAGTCGAGTATAATTTTGGTCTTAATTTTTAGATCTAAATAATCCGCTCCCCTATAGCCCCAAAGGATCTTCAGTCACGTAAAGTTGGCAACCGAATTTGTAAAAATAAAATAATTCATCGGGGTTCCTCGTAGATATGAAATAGTACCAGGGACTTAGGGTGGTCCATGCTTACATAGAAAAGAAAATTTCCAAGAAGAAGTTGCGCCACCCCTAGTTTTGTTACACCTACCATTCATATTATGTCTTCAAAATTTCAGCAACTTATCTTATATACAAGGGAGTGCTCATCGACCTTAAAATATTTGAATTTTATGAAAAATCCTGAGAAAGGACTAGTCAGAGTATTAAGTAAAAACTGTAAACAATGTGTCAAAAATATGTTTTTTTACTCAAATATAATATTAAAACGTACACAAATTAATATAAATAAAGAAATTAAGAATAATATTAATTACATTTTTTCAACTTAAAACTAATTTTATGAGCATCGTTTTGGAAGTTTCAGTGGAAATGATCTTTCTGTTCTGTTCAACGACATGAAGTAAAAATTGTTTTTCCTCCTCATTGTTAGTGAATATGGTATTCTATTCTTCAAGTAGTTTTACACCCCTCTCCGCAGTGTCGTTAACCACACGCAAATTTCTTATGCAACTTTTGCCTTGAACGTAATCAACATTGTCATCCCAAGCCTCAGTAGGTAATTGCAAGAAAGAGTCCATGATTTCTAGAACTGAGAGCGTTCTCGGCGTTCTTTGCGATGGAAAGGCTTCTAATGTGGATAATTTGGCAGAGTCACCTCTTACTAAGCGAGAACCGCCGTCAACATCCATTCTTTGAACAATGGCCATTTTCTCATCATAAGACAGCTTGTCGGAAAACAAGGCAAAGGCAGCTAGCTCATCAGATAAGTACCACAAGTGACGCTCTAAGACAACCCTTGCTGCTGCACTGATTTCGGGATCAATGACTTCGTATGATTTTAATCTCTTCCAAAGTTGGAGGTTATTAATCGCTGCATCTGCTGCCAAAGGCGCTTCGATCCAAATCTTCGTATATATGAGTGCACCGAAACTAACAAATCGAACCATTTGTTTTTCTTCTCTTTTGGTTAGCTTAAATGCTTGAGAATTATTTCGAAAGAGAAAAATCTTCATAGCATACAGTGGTTTTGCCATCCAACGAGCATGATGTATTGGTCCCGGAGTACGCCAACTAATCCTTGTCGGTGGTTTGTTCAGAACAATCATTGCGAGCTTTATTAGCTCGTTGTAATCACCACGAACTTATTCGTTTCTAGCTATATCAGTCATAAGACTCTCAAGAGTACTTTCAGCAAACTCTTTCGCGCTAGTATTGAAGTCAAGACAATCGTAGTGATCTTTTGGTAATGTATCCCAAACATCGCTGAATCTTTTGAATAATGGAATCTTAGGAGAGTTTGATGGCCCAAAGTACAGTGCAAATATTTTTGAAAGTATTACTTCAAAGACGTGATGACGACAAGCAAGCCATAAAAGATCACGGCCCGTCTTTGCTTCGAGAAGAGTGCTCGCTCCTTCTTTGGCACCGGTGTTAGAGGTAGTAGTGTCAAAACTCATACCTCGGACTTTATTTGTGATATTCCATTGCTCCATTGTGTCAAAAACAGCATCAGACGTGTTCTTCCCCGTTCCTGCAGCAAGTTTGGGCACGCCCAACAGCTTTTCGCAACCATTACCGGAGACAAGAATAGGAAGGCGTTCTACTTTCTTATTACCTATTACATCCGGCAGTATTTTGCCATCCCAATGTATTACAAGTGGATACTTCGGGTCGAATAGTTCTTTTATATTCGCATTGAATTCTGTGCTTGCTTTTTTCTTGCACGTCGAATTGTGCTTCGAGAGATTGGGAGTGCAGCAGGATTACAACCAAGTGCGGCAGACAATGGAACAATCAATCGCACTGCTTCTCTGTCGGCTATTTTGTTACGATCCAGAGCGCTGGTAACATGCTGTGTAAATATACCACTAGTCGATGGCACAACGACACTTTTATTTGTAGCGACCTGCGTCTATTTTGGTAAAATAACCACAAATTCATCATCTTGTTTATCCTTCAAATTGCTAGTTGCGCTCGAAGTGCTACTGCAGCTTAAATCAAGTTCTATTTCTGGACTTGACACAACTATAATTGAAGCATTATGTTTAGCGGCATTTTTCTTAATTCTTCAACTCCTTGTTTTCGTTTGAGGGAACGTTTTTGGCCTTTTCTAGCTTCTTGTCAATCGATGTCATGATCATCTTACGCTCACTTCTTTGATCCATGAGAAACTCTCTATCTTCTGCAATTTTGATTGAATTCATAGTGTTTGCATGGGCGATATCGAAAAGTTTGTCTAGCTCTTCTGTAAACAAATGCTCTCTATTTTTCTGTGCTTGTGAATCTCTTGTTTTATTTTTCTTCAAAAGCAGCTAGTTCTTATGAATAAGTTTTTCAACGCAGTGATTTGGTTGCCTGGTTGGGATACCAGATTTGCTCCGACCTTCTATGACTTCTTGAATAAGCATGTGCGCAGAATCTTTCACATTCCTTGATTCATTTAATATGTGGTGATAACGAAGTAGAACTTGCCGAAGAGGTGGAAGTTGGGTAATCCTTACCAATGACTGAAGATCCCGACATCCAAGTAGAAAAATATCGTCTTTTTTCGAGTTGATGAACTTATTTTATTGCTCTGATTCACTGACAAGGGGAGGGCGCGACGTTGGGGTCACGGATTTGGACGCCCTTCTGGGATAAGAAAGTACTTCATAATAATTAACTATAGACCTTCAAAGATGGTGCCAATACTCAACCGTTTTTGAAAAACCGGTTTGAATAACAAGACGCAATTGATATACGTGGACCGTTGCGTTTGATCTCAAGGGTGAAGCGTGGCTCGATCGATTCAGCACTAGCCAAGTAATGGTTTGGGTTCGATTCACAGCCAGAATTTTTTCAATTTTTGTTTCTCTTGTGCTACATATCGACCAATGTTCATTATTCGACAATGCTGTTAAAATATCTACATAATCAGTGAATTGTAACGGAAGTTCAGACAGTGTGCCAATTGAATAAATATTTTGGTGTGTGATTAGAAAAAAAAAAAAAGAGGAGAGGTGTCGTGGGAGACCCGGCAAGAGCAAAACTCTTTACGCATTTGATGCTTATTTGAATAAAAGATAAAATTCTATAATTGAATAAAAATAAACAATGTATAAAGAAAAATATTTCATTTCGAAAACTATGGCAAATAAATTGAAGTTGAATTTGAAGTAAATTCGATTCGGAATAATAAGGGCACCATCTGATGGGGATACGCAAATATGGTGCATTTCATAGTTGCTCCTGCGATAAGTATATGCGTGTGTGAGAGAGAAATAACTAATGAAAGAACAAGATGAAAGCGTCTATCTGACGATTTCAAGCGTCCCACTTTTTCCCAGTTAACGCTCGCCGCAGAATTTCGCTAAAAGAGCTTCGCCTAAAAAGAATGAAAAACGCTGTTTTTTCACACGCAGTCGAATCAACTTCCATACTGGTGGAAGGTCCGATGTCTTCCATTTCTTTTTTCTTGTTTGTTTTCAATCACACCAAAATATTTATACGTTTGGCACACTCTCTGAACTTTCCGTTATAATTCACTGATTGTGGAGATATTTTAACAACGTTGTCGAAAAATAAACATGCGTAGATATGTAGCATAAGAGAAAAAAGAACTGACAAAAAATTTTGCCCGGGAATCGAACCCGAACCATACGATTACTAAGCTAGTGCTGAATCGATCGAGCCACGCTTCACCCTTGAGATGAAACACAACGGTCCAGAAATATCAATTGCGTCTTGTTATTCAGACCGGTTTTAAAAAAAAACGATTGAGTATTGGCACCATGTTTGAAGGTCTATAGTTAATTATTATCAAGTACTTTCTTATCCCAGAAGGGCGTCCAAATCCGTGACCCCAACGTCGCGCCCTCCCCTTGTTAGTCTAACCTATAATAAAACAAGGATATCAAAAAAATTTGAAAATATGCTTTTAAGTTAACCGAGAGAAGAAATCGAATCGTGTACAAAATTAATAATGAGTTGTCATTGTCTAGCTAGTCGGGAAGGTAGTGAAAATTCGATCACAAGAATCCGGTACAAATATAAAAACTAACAGACAAGAAGAGTTAAATATAAGCATTTAAAAATAAAAATCAAGCATTTTTCTCTAAAATTTTAAAAGCAGTGCTCGATTCAGCCTCTTCCGCTAAAGCTAGCCAACTGAAACTATACAATATTATTGCTATGGATACATGTTACAAATTTACGGGATGGCCAATCTGATAAACAAAAAAAATTTTTGGACCAGGTTAACCAGGGTACTGGACTGGTACTGAAAAATTTCAAGTGTTCTGGAAAATTGCGCGAAAGAATAGACAATACCGAAAATGAACGTAGCAACCGTGTACCTTTTTTGAATTGGTGAGCAGCAAACACGTTTCTTCAAGACATTTGGCGTTTTATAATTTTTAGCGACGGTCGTATTTTACGTGCACGGTCGGATAACGTTAGAATACATCTTTTGTCGAAATTTAACTTAATTCGCGCCTTACGCTGCGGTAGTCGGAAAACGTATCTGCTTGTCAACAGATCTCGCCGGACATAACCTGGCAGCCATTTATGTCTATTTTAAGTGCTGTGCTTCTTTCGTTTCGCGTATTTGCGAGTTTCCGTTGCTTCGCTTCCGGATACTCTACCTTTCGGAATACTCGGTGTAAAACGAAGCACATAGCGAATTATTAAAAGAAAAGGTTGAGAATACGGAAGAAATCTGAGCCAATACAGTTACAAACGAAAATGTAGAAAGAAACTACTTTTTCGTTTGTATTTGTAACTCTATCTCTCTCTCCAAGTTCTTGAAACTATTTTTCAAAACCAATACAATTATTTGTGGTTGTGTATTTTATCAAAAATAAAAATGTTGTTGGAGTAAGAATGTAAGAAAGAAAAAAGATTAAATAATTGAAATTTGTTTCTCTCTTTTTTCTTTCCCATTATTTCCCGTCCAGCGGTTCTTTATTAGGACGACGCGACGACGTCAGCCGCTTTCGACCAAACGTAGTAAATCCAAACTGAGTTCAACTTTCCACGCACGTAGTCATCGTATTCTGCATTTACTTTTGCAAATGTGACACCGCACGGGCATAACTTACGTTCACCTGAAACTCGACCCTTTCTTTCCGCATTGATGCTTCATATTTTATTCAGACGTTTGTCGAACCTCCCGCCGTTTAATCTACGAAGGGGGAAACAAAATTTACGGTGACATCGAGACGTAATTCTTCATGTATCGGAGTGGACTGCCAATTAGGTGGATAAATATGAAAAGGTCGGAAATGTCCGTATGATCCTTTGGATGTTAGTTGGATATTCGATTATATAAATATCCTGAAAGATATATTTTTCGTGTCCTTTGTAATTAGAAATTACTAGTCTGTGCAAACAGCGGTAATTACGAAATAAGTTACAACAGCTTACATAAATCACATAAGTATTCACATCGAACATCGATTTACTACTGATTAGATAGGAGAATTGGCGATGCTGTCGTAACTTATTTCGTAATTGTATTTACTTTTGTATTTACGTTTTTGTTTTTTATATGTTGGGCGCAAAATTTAATTTACCCTGGCTTATCGTATTTTTCTCTATGGCCTTCATTTCGTTTACTACCATATAGATCCAATAAGAATACGAGGACGGATCAGAAATTAATCGTAATTGATAGTGGGGTCATTCCATATCAAGTGGACCAATTTTGAAAATTGTTCCCACTCGACCATCTCCAATTTGACTGAAAATTTATACGTATGTACAATATATATTTGAAACGAGGTTCTGCAAAGTTTTAGCTCTAGGTATCATATACCTGGAGCACCACAGGCCCTTCTGTGAAGGTCCCACCAACCCCGCGGCGTCAACCACGAAGATTTTGCAAAGTTTGACATGTGGCCATTGCAGAACTATGGTGGCTGTGATGCTGAAATTCAACATACCATCTGAACTTGTACCTGTGAACATGAAAAATTTAGTATCAACGTCCACAAAACAATATATAGATCGGAATTTAAGCTCAAAGTGGATTCAAAATTACCTCGCGTAATGCACAAGCCAAATTTTGACACTGTACAACTCAAAAACAAAAACATTTGGTAGGTTCTGCTTTTACCAGTATACTACCCACCGGCAAGACAATATATTGCTGCAATATTAGAACAAAGGCCCGCATACTTGCGGAGATATTAACACACAAACATGCTACAAAACACTTAAAAGCCAAATTTAACCTATTTCCAAAGTCAAATATCTCAATGTGGGACCACGCCATATTCATTTATTTTTATACCACTGGAAAGAACAGAATTTTTCTACCAGAATCATATTTTTCTATTTTAGTGCTTTTTGGTTTAAGGAAGAAGAATCCCTTCGAACATGGTGCTATTTGTTTCACGAAATCAACATTAATTACAGCATTTTTTTAGATATGGAGATTTTGCAAAGTTTGTCATGTCGCTATTAAGGTACCACAGCAACCGTGATGCTGAAATTTAACATACTAGCTCAATTTGTACCAGTGAACAAGAAATTTTCGCACTCGCAGAACAATATGTGAATCACAATTTGAGCTCAAAGTGGCTTCAAATCACATCGCGTAATGCACAAGTCATACTTTAACAGTGTAAAACTAAAGAAGAAAAACAGTTGGTAGGTTGTGCTTTCACCAGTCTACTAACCAGCTGCACGACATTGTACTACTGTAATGTCAGAACAAAGGCTCACATACTTGTGGACATTATCTTGGTGCTACTTGAAAGAGCTAGGCGGTACAACATTGTTATTAGAATTTATCTAAATTCACAATACATGCAGGCATGTAGCTGGCTTAGTCCCCCCAAATCAAAAATTTTTGGCTTGGTCCTCCCACATTGGTGGATCCAGCTACGTGCCTGAAGGTTGAATATTAGTTGGCGCATTACGCGATGTAATTTTGAAGCCACTTTGAGCTCAAATTGCGATCTATATATTGTTTTTGGATGTTGATACTAAATTCTTCATGTTCACGGGCACAAGTTGAGCTCGTATGTTGAATTTCAGCATCACAGCCACCATAGTTCTGCAATGGCCACATGTCAAACTTTGAAACATCTTCGTGGTTGAGGCCGCAGGGTTGATGGGACCTCCACAGAAAGGCCTGTGGTACTCCAGGTATATGATACCTAGAGCTAAAACTTTGCAGAACGTCGTTTCAAACATATATTGTACATCCGTATAAATTTTAAGCCAAATTGGATATGGTCGAGTGGGGACTCTTGGTCCAGGTGACCTGGAATGACCCTTCTCTCTTTTACGTCTTCAATTTCTTCAAGATACTTACCAGTTCAGCTCACCATGTAGAAGCTTCTACCTTGGATTTAAGAAAACGTACGAAACTCAAGATAGAACGAGCTAGAAAGATAAGGATCAGGAGAAGCCAGTGTGGTCGCTTTCCTACGGGCAGAAGGATTGAAGATGAAAAACAAGACGAAAAATAAATACCTAGAGTCTTTTATCGCCTTCTTTTTATAAATTTTGTTGCCTTTCAAAATAGTTATGACCTCACTTTTATGATAAGACATTAACATTTCTGGTGTCTGGAGGATATCCGATGAATTTGAGATTCTTCGAGCAGAAACTGGTCCACTCTTTGGTCCTGATGCGATCGAGAGATTGACTAATGTAAAGCTTTGGATTCTGGATAATGGTCTATTGTTTTGGAGGTTCTGCGCTACATTGGACCATATTTAACCAAATATACGTCGAGAAGACACGGACAACAGATATTTATTATGTCCTACAAGAAGTCGTAATTATAATCCATAAAATCTATATAAGTGTGTTTGCCTTAATACATTTTTTGTAATAAAGTTTCTTGTTTTGCATTAAATTTGATGGTGTCCTGAAATCCATAGCGTTTTATAATCCATCTTCTAACCTAATATCTATAGAGATATATGTCATTATCTTCATTATCTCGATGTGCTCTCACAACCGACCTAAACCGATGAAATATTATTATTACATTTCGTTATACGTACATCACGTTTTACGATCTGTAAATTAAGACGAAATTAACGTTCGTAAACGCGCGCATTACAGACATTTTCTCACTTCTGTTACGTTCACTAAACATTCTCTTAAGCGTCGGAATTCCGTGTAATTGTCGTCGTATCGCTAATGGACACTAATACGCTTTATCATTCCAAATATGGAGTTGTCATGTAAGTCTAATGGGCGTTAATGTTTAGCATTGATATACAGCTTCCGATGGATCCGATACGAACCGTTTGTATGTATATACACTGGGTGAAAGTGTATCGGGATGGTTTGGATTTTCTCGAGTACAAGCTTGGAAATTTCAGTTGTAAAAGCGTGTACTTACATTTTCAAAATTCTATTCTATCGGTTTCATGGGGTTTTCAAATGAGAAGAAAGTAAAGTTTTTAAACGAATAATTTTGAATCTTGCAATTATTAATGGTATATAATATCTGGATGATTCTGTATACAAGGACCTAATTAAATAAGGTACGTAGTAAGGTGCTACTTGTGCTGATTTTCTCCTTGAAAGCGGGGATATTGCAAAGAGGAAAGAAAACTCTTGAAACACTATAGGAAGAAGTGGGAGAAGAATAGAAGAACAAAAGAGGAAAAAACCCCATCACCACAAAAGTTGGCACCTTGCTAACCACAAGATTGTACTCAAAGTGCCGATTTCTTTCTCAAAAAGTGAGGACGTTGCAAGGAAGGACGTAACGAGATGTAGTAGTGGAAGAAGAATAAACAAAGATGAATTCCAACCTCAAAACTTCATGTTCTTTTCAGTAGAAGATGGTGCTGCGAGCCCCGATTTTCTCTTTAAATCGGAGTACGTCGTAAAGAAGGAAGCAAGGTCTTGAAGAACAAGATGAGGAGGAGGAGGAATAAAAGAAAAGTAAAAGAAGAAGAATGCTAACCCAAAAAGTCGTGTCCTTCTTATCAAAAGATTGTGCTGCAACTACTCATTTTCTCCTCTGAAATGTGGTTGTTGCAAAGAGGAAAATTGCTTACTTCCTATTATATTAAGATATTGCGTCTTGAAGAACCAGGTGAAAAGGTGGAAGAACGATAAAATGAAAAACAAAAGAAGAAGAACGCCAACCCAAAAGTTCGCATCTTTCTAGCTAGAAGGGTGTGCTATAAGTGCTACTTAAATGTGGGTATGTTATAAAGAAGGAAGTAAGGTCGTGACAAACAAAATGAAGAAGTGGAAGAAAGACCCAAGAAGAGAAACTTCAACCCCTGAAGCTCGTGTTTTCCACACCAGAAGGTAGTGCATCAGGTGCTAATTTTATCCTCAAAAACGTGGATGTTGCAAAGGAAAAAGCAATGTCTTGAAAACCATATGAAGAAGTGGAAGAATAATAAGAACGAAAAAGGAAATGAGGAACGCTAACCCCAAAAGTTATTGTTTTTCTAACCAGAAGTACTACAAGTACTGTTCTTTTCCTTGAAAGTGAGGATGTTGCAATGAGGGAAGGAATCTCTTGAAAAACTGACGAAGAAGTGGAAGGAAAATAAAAAAGAGAGCAAAAGATGATAAACTCCAAGCCCAAAAGTTGATGTCCTTCTAATCAGAAGATTGTGCTACAAGTGCTGATTTTCTTCTCAAAAGTGAAGACGTTGCAGAGAAAATATTCATCTCTGTTTGTTCTCCAACCTCAAAACTTCGTGTTCTTCTCACTAGAAGATGGTGCTCTAACTTATGATTTTCTCCTCAAGAATACGTATGTTGTAAAACGGGAAGGAAAGGTCTTGTAGAATCATATGAAGAAATGGAAGAAGAATAAAAGGAAAAACAAAAAAGAAGAACTACTAATCAGGCGTTTCGATTTTCCGACGAGAAGAAAGTGGTACAAATGTCAATGTTTTCTTGAAAAGTAATGACGTTGCAAGAAGGAAAAGTGCAAGACGAAGAAGTGAAAAAAAAACGCCAATCCAAAAGTTTATGTCCTTCTAACCAAAAGATTGTGCTATGAGTGCTAATCTTCTGCTTAAAAGTGAGTATTTTGTGAAAGAAGAAAGCGAGGTCTTGAAGAACAAGATGTAGAAGTGCAAGAAGAACAAAAGAAGATGAATTCCAACCCCAAAACCTAATGTTCGTTTCACCGGATAGTTGTGCATGATGTGCTGTGTTTCTCCTCATAAGTGTAGACGTTGCAAAAAGAAAACGATGTCTTAAAGAAGTAGATGAAGAAGTGGAAGAAGAATAAAAAGAAGAACAATAGAAGAAGAACGCTAAACTAAAAGTTTGTGCCCTTTTAACCATCATATATAAGTGCTAATTTTCTGCTTAAAAGTCAATATGTTGTAAAGAAGGAAGCAAGGTCTTATAGAACAAGATGAGGAGGAGGAGGAATAAAAGAAAAATAAAAGAAGAAGAACTGCAATCTAAAAGTGTGTGTTCTGCTGACTAGAAGGTTGTGCTGCAAGTACTGATTTTCACCTTAAAAGTGAGTATGTTGAAAAGAAGGAAACAAGAACAAGATGAACCAGTGCAAATAAAAACAATACAAACAGAACTCCAACCCCAACAAGCTCGTATTCTTCTCACCAGACGATGGTGCTGAGAGGGTCGATTTTCTCCTCAAAAGTGAGGATGTTCCAAGGAAAGAAGTCTTGTTGAACAAAATAAAGGAGTGGAAGAAAAACACAAGAAGAGACACTCCAACTTCAAGAGTAGTACATCAAATGCTGATATTATCCTCAGAAGTGGGTATGTTATAAAGAAGGAAGCAAATTCTCGAGAAAGAATATTGAGAGGTAGACGAAGAATAAAACGAAAAAAACATTTCGCGTTCTGCAAGTGGTGATTTTCTCCGTAAAAGTGAAGATGTTGCAAAGAAGGAAGCAAGTTCTTGAAGAACAAGCTGAAGATGTGGCAGAAGAATAACAGAAGAAGAACTCCAACTTCTAAAAGTTGGAGTATTTTTCTCGCCAAAAGATGGTGCTGCGGGTGCTGATTTTCTCCTTCAAAGTGAGGATGTTGCAAAGCATGAAGCAAGGTCTCGTACGACAAGATGCGGTTTTGGAAGAAGAATAAAAAGAAGAACTCCAACCCAGACGTTCGTGTTCTTCTCACCAGAAGAGAATGTTACGAGTGTTAATTTTCTCTTTAAAATTGATGATGTTGCAAAGAAGGAACTATGTTTAGGTTTATTTAGATACATAATACACTTTTACTTTATACAGGTGGGCCCACGACTAGCGCCTCGGACTGTAGCTCCCAAATTAATAATTTTTTTCAAATCTTTTTTGATAAGACGGTGTACCTTTATAATGGCCATAATTAGAAAATATTGTCATTTATACAGGGTGCCCCAACAAAGCGCTAAGTATCAAAGTTATTTTTTCTTAATGGAACAATGTATAATTTTTGCCTTTTTCGAATTGTATAGAAAAAATAAAGGTGAGTCACTTCAATGTTGCATATACCTATCGTTGCCGTTTTCGAAAAAGTGAGATGTCTGGAAAATGGACGTAACAGACAAACTAATTGAAATCCTCAAATCATATTTTTAGCCTTGATTTGGTATATCTTGGACTACTTATTTTCAGGTATGTAGTTCTACAATAATGTACAGGATGATTCCAAAGACCGGCTTTGTTTGTCTCAACTTCAATAGTGTATAACTTTGTTATTTCAAATGGAACAGCCTGTATATTTTTAGACTCGGAGAAAGGTTTTTCAATGCCTACCCAAACTGTATTAGGTTTCCCTATACCTAACTCTACTGATTTCGGAGATATTTGAAAATATTTTAAATTTTACCTAGATTGAAATTAAATCGAAGGTGCTGAATATGGAAATGCAATTTTTTTTTTATTTCAACCATCTGAAGAAAGTTGCTAATGAAACATATATGCCTTTAAATGACAAGTATTATAATAGATGTTCTACACGCCTACCAAATTCTAAATTCCCCTTTGCAATTCATCAAACACGATATATATTGCTTGTTACCTCACATTCGCCAGACTTTCTTTTTAACCAATAAAATCCCGTCTTGTTTAACCCAGGTGTGCCATTAAAATTTGGTGGCTTGCGTAACTCAACTTTACGATAATATTGACTCGAGATTGAGTGTTATATGAGGCTAATCGGGTAACGCGGATAACGCCTCCATAAGTTAGTAGAGTTGCATCTTAAAAAATTCAGTTCATAGAAAAGGTTTCTACATTTCGAATCAGTCAAATAGAGTCAAAATCAGTTATAGTATTCCAAACACCAAACTAAAAGATTCATTTTGTAATAGGCGGTGTTTCCGAATAGGTGATAGTCATTTGAGTACTTGAGATCGGTTAAACTTAACTTTCTTTTTTGGCTCCAAAGCTATCTTGAAAAATTGTATATCCGACCTGTAAAAGTAGTATGTGTATCGATAAAATACTAGTTTTTTACAATGTTAAGAGAATTTCTACAGCTTTAATTTTTATGCATACATACGGACTCGAAATTTTGCATAGTACTCGTACTCTCTTTCGTCGGAGAGTGCAGTATTAACCACACTGAAAAATTTTAAGAAACTAAAATCGTCACCTACTTTAACAGGCATATCAATATTTCGTGATCGCACACCAATGCAAATGCAATTATACAGGAATGCTAAAGCTGAGTTGGTGAATCGTCTTGGGAATGGTGAGCCTAACCTGAAGACCAAGTATAGTAATGGCATCCCTAGCATTGTCTCAACTTTAAACTGAAGTCGCCCAGCGGAGTGCCAACTGAACTTAATTTTTATTATCAGAATGTACGTGGGCTGTGTTCGAAAACTCATTTATTTCATACAAATGTGTGCGAGTTCATGTATGATGTTATAGTTATAACTGAGTCTTGGCTTAATGATTCTATATTTAATTATGAATTATTTCCTGATAATTATGAAATAATTCGAGCTGATAGGAAATTTGACTGTATGGGTAGGTCTAGGGGTGGTGGTATTTTGTTAGCTTTGATTCATGATATAAGTTCTTCTATTTTAAATGATATTGTACCTCTTATTGATATAATTTTTTGTCGATGCATGTATCAATCTTTTACTTTCTATATTCTCGCGGTTTACATTCCTCCAGATATTACAGCTTGTGATTTTGAACTTTTCTTTGATACTCTTGAGTTTGTCCGAGCATTCATGGACAGGGTATGAATGTGGGGGCGATGCACAGGTGATGTATACTAAATTTCACGATACACTTGTGAAAATGTATAATTACTATATGCCTGACAAAATAAAACACTCTACCAACAAATCTAACACTTACTGGAAAACCAAAGAAATCTACAACATGAAAAACAAATTAGATGCTCTAGATACTATATATAAAGTAACAGGAAATGAATCTATTGGCCAGACATATAAACAATATAAAGATGAATATGCTGCTCTAATAGAAAATACCAGAAGGTTAAAAATCAGAAATATATACTCCAATCGAGTAATAAACAAAAGGCAATATGGCGAGTGATCAATGATGAAAAGGGTAAAAAAATAACAAATTGAGTAAGCCTAACTGTAAACTGACCGGCAATGAACTGAACGACTATTTCACGTCAATTGGACGGACAACTGTTGAAAGCATTGATGCTGATGGCAACACCATTGATGTTACAACTTTACTTGAAAAGACTAAGAAGGGTCGCTCTAATACCTGCTTCCTATTTGAAACAATACCAGTGAAATATTGAATATAGTACAACATTTGAGGAACAAAACATCCAAGGACATCTAAGAAATGACAACTCTTTCGCTAAAGGAAATCATTCAGCCTTTAGTAAAATCTCTGGTTGAGTTGATTAATACTTGCTTCAAAGAAGGCGTGTTCCCGCGAGAATCTGAAATTAGCTAAATTTGTATCAATGCTCAAAAAAGGCGATAGAGAACATTTGGAAAATTATCGCTCTATTTCGATGCTTCCCGTGATCTCCAAGATATTTGAAACCATCATAAAAACCGAATAATATCCTTCTTTGATAAGTTTGATTTATTCTCTAAGTCATAATATGGATATAGAAAGGGAAGGTCGACCATAACAGCAATGATAGATATGGTTGAGAATGTTTTTGATGCTTTTGACAACAAACGGGCGGTGGAAATTATGGCGTGTGACTTAAGCAAGGCCTTCGACTGTGTTTCCCATGTCATTCTTCTAGAAAAGTTGTGGTATTATGGTATTAGAGGAAACACGCACCACATTTTGAAATCGTATCTGAGGGATAGAAAGCAAGCAGTGAGCTGGCAAAATAGTTTGTCAGAAGTAAAATACATAAAGATAGGGGTGCCACAAGGATCCATTTAGGCCCTCTGTTATTTATAATATATTTAAATGACATGCCAGAAAATATAAACAGTAGTGGTACTTACATATATGCGGATGATACGTCTATACTTGTAAGAGACACACAAGAACAGATCAAATACAGGAAAGATGAAGCACTTAGTTCAGCGCAAATATGGTTTAGCAGCAACAAATTAAAACTTAATGCTGATAAAACACAGACCCTTGCTTTTGGTGCCAAAAATCAGAACAACCAAACCATGAAGTTCCTAGGAATAAGGATTGATAGTGATCTAACCTGGCGGAGTCACATGGAGTCACTTTGTACTAGACTTACAAGGGAAGATCCCGAACCCGGAAATTCAAAAGAAATTGAAACTTTGGGAATATATACAACATATATAGGTGTGCTATACGCAATTTTTTTTTGTGCCGACATTCACTTTGAAGGGGTGAAACACCCCATCGAAAATTGACGGATTTTCAATTTTCTCCACACAACTCCAGTAAAAAGAAAGATAGAAGATAGGTGTAAATGCAATAGTTGCAGCATACATCAAGATCTTTCAAAATATGTGACTATCATATATACAGAGTGTTCCGTTAAGCCTTGCGCTTATACTGCAGATGTTTTTGTAACAATACAAAGAAAAGTTTGAGATATAATTTGTGTGACTTTTAATTCTGCTTAAAACTATGTAGGGTGTTCTAATGTACAGAGTGTTCCAGAAGTAAATATCACCCTATCCTTGGTTATATCTAACAGAACTTCATATATTATATTATAATATATATGTATATATATTATTAAATACTTATTGCAAGGAATGATCTCAATCCCGCAAATTTAAAATATGAAATTTGAGAATATGTAAACCACATATAGAGGTGCGATACGAATTTTTGCTGCAAAGTTAATGAAATTTACTGTATATCTTTGCGGTACTATATTTATTAGATAAGACATTGTTTTGTTTGATAATAACATCCAAAGTATTGGTTTTGGAAATATGTAGAAGACATATGTAATGCGCAATTTATTAATTTGATTTAATCACTCGCTGTTGTAAGAGGAAAAGGTTAGTTTTTCAGAACAAAGTTATATCTTACAATTAATCGATTTTATTAAGCGATAACAAATATATCAATATTTTTAACATTTTAAGCAATAGAAATATTGATAAGTATATCAATATAATTTATATGTGATTAGCTGATTAGTCATAAAGTATAAGATATATAGGAAATTTTTGTAGATAACACTTTGCATCTTTTGGTCATATTTATTATGTAGTGAAATACTGGCAAATGAATAATTATTCTGTATGGTGATGAAATTCTTCAAAGAAATGTTTAAAACATAGGAATTCGTTGCACCACGCACACCGTAAGATGGCCTGGGCACCGCATATGGAACAGCTAGCAGGATGTATAAAATCCTGTTGTCTAAAAGCAAAAGCTACCGGATTTTCAAACTTATTTGGTTTTTGATCAATGTATCCACTTTTATACCAAGCATAAGCAAATACATCGTGATACTTTTGTGCCGAAAGTTGGTTGTGAATAAGGGACTGTAATTTGATAACATTATTGCGTTCATGCAATACAATATCATAACCAAACAGTAGCACAAGATCGGAAAATTTTCTTACAAAATTTTTCTATATGCGGAAACCATATACATCTAGTGGTTGTATCATTGCCGTAGTTTTTTTCGGTATCGTCAATATTTCAACATGCTTGTCTGATGGTATACTCTTTTGCAATGTAGCAGGACAATGACCAGTCCAAGAGTCCAAGAATAACACGCTCTGAGCTCCCACATTTGGCACATACACACGGGTGAGCCATTCATTAAACAGTTCTTTTGTTAATTTTCCCGACGTTGAACCTCCTAACATAAACATTCCACGGTTCAAACAAAGACTGTGTTACACGCGGACCGAAACTACCACTTTGTTCTTTCATGACAATAAATAGAAGGGAAAGAAGTTTTCCAGAAGCTGATATTGTGGGAAGTATGGTATAACTATGTGTTGTTGCGGATATTGACTGCACAACTGCTGTAACCCTTTTTGAACCCTGCACAGCTAACGTGCGACCAGAATGAAGCTCTAGATTAAAGCCACTTTCATCGGCATTGAATGTATTATCTTCTCCGACTTGTTTTATGTGATCTTTTACATGGCTAACAAATGTTAAAGCGATTTCATTCAGCTTTTCGGAATCTGTACCATATGATCGCGTAATAAATTTATTTATTTTTCTTGAAACTATTCTATACGCTTTCTTAAAATTCCAGACCCAATGCCGGGATGCTTTAAAGTTTTCTGAATCTATTCCTTGATTAGTTTGCAAAGCCCATCTTTGAATGTGCAAATCATAAATAATATCACCCGAATCAATACTCTCTACAAACTTATTATAAACGGATTCCGAAATTTGTAGCAATTTTTCCCGTCGTGTGCCTCCCCGGTTTACTGTTTCTTCCCATCTAGAACAAATAAAAGAAAATAAAGACAAATCGTTGTTATATTAAATGGAGTTCACTGTTTACCTGTACAATTGTTGGAGAGTTGAAACTTTTCGAAATTTCTTTTGGACGGTTGCTAACGTTAGTCGCTTCGTTTTCCCACTTTTCCAGTATTCAACAGCTTTGGTTTTATATTCCAAAGTGACAATACCGCCTTCTTCTGGAACACGCTGTTCGTCCTCAGCTTCCATCGCTTCTAAAATTTCTTCGCGTGTAGGTGCGTATACATCATCTACGAAGTCTACGGAATGTGGTCTAACTGTATTCAAAAATTCTAGTGTTGTGTCAATTTCCAGCGAAAATGAAGTATCTTTTTGAACGTCAAGAAGCATATCCTTTATTATGTCGTGTAATTCCACTTCGTGGTTATTCACAGGTGTTGGATTATTGTTATTGGCAACGTCAAATGTTACCATGAGCAAGCGAATTACATTTAAAGTATTTACGACAACCATTTTCAGCACCACAGGTTTGTTACACAGTCAAACAATAAATACTATTAATGTCAGGTGGGGAATTTATATAAGCAACGTTATCATTTATCATTGCATTTGGTTGATTATTGCGTTTTTATAAAAACATATTTACACCATTAGATAAAAATTTCGAATATTATTATCACACAAAACAATGTCTTATCTAATAAATATAGTACCGCAAAGATATACAGTAAATTTCATTAACTTTGCAGCAAAAATTCGTATCGCACCTCTATATGTGGTTTACATATTCTCAAATTTCATATTTTAAATTTACGGGATTGAGATCATTCCTTGCAATAAGTATTTAATAATATATATACATATATATTATAATATAATATATGAAGTTCTGTTAGATATAACCAAGGATAGGGTGATATTTACTTCTGGAACACTCTGTACATTAGAACACCCTACATAGTTTTAAGCAGAATTAAAAGTCACACAAATTATATCTCAAACTTTTCTTTGTATTGTTACAAAAACATCTGCAGTATAAGCGCAAGGCTTAACGGAACACTCTGTATATATGATAGTCACATATTTTGAAAGATCTTGATGTATGCTGCAACTATTGCATTTACACCTATCTTCTATCTTTCTTTTTACTGGAGTTGTGTGGAGAAAATTGAAAATCCGTCAATTTTCGATGGGGTGTTTCACCCCTTCAAAGTGAATGTCGGCACAAAAAAATGCGTATAGCACACCTATATATGTTGTATATATTCCCAAAGTTTCAATTTTTTTGAATTTCCGGGTTCGGGATCTTCCCTTGTTAGTAAAGAAATATATATTATCTGTCAAATAAAAATGGTAGCGACAAAGGAAGCAGCCAAACAGGTTTATTACGCTGGCTTTCATAGTGTAGCAACGTATGGTATTTTGGTGTGGGGTATGGGTTCAGATAGTGATCGTATACTAATACTACAAAAACGAGCAGTAAGAACTTTATGCGGCATGCAGTACAGAGAATCATGTCGGGAAGTGTTCAGGCGCGAATGCATACTCACCGTCGCCAGCGTTTTCATCCTCGCCTGCGTTAAGTTCGTGCATCAGAGCCAACCCACTTTACGAAAAATAAGGACGTACATGCATATAACACGCGCAACAAAGAAAACTATGCTACACCCTGTCATAGACTCAGCGTAACACGACGTGGTGTGGACAGATGGGGGCCAAACTATATAATCACCTTCCGAAAGATATTAAATTATTAAATTTGGATAAGTTTTCACAAGCAGGAAAAAATCTTCTACTGAAGAAGACAATTTACACCACAAATGAATTTCTCAATGAATGTTGATTAAATGTTTGTTTTCTGTACGACTGTATGTGAAATGGTTTGTAACTTACCTTTCTATTTATTTCATATTACTTTGTGATAAAATTTATTTTACCTATGTATACATATATTTATATATTTTTAGCCAATTACCTTTTTGACATGTCATGTAGTTTTTGATGATTAATAAACCATTCATTCATTCATTCGGATTATATTACTACACAAACCTATTCTTCTAATTGCACCAAAACTCGAAGTTTTCGCAATTTTTGTAGATTAGAACACTTTATGCAGTTTAATGGTATTAAAAATTGTAATGATTGTTTACTTGACTTGGTCCTATCTAACTTGCAAGCTGATATCTCTGTGGAAAAGGAATTATTTCCGCTTGTACTTGTCGATCCTTATCATCCTCCACTAAATATATGCCTTCACTTTAAGTCTGAAGTAAAGCCTCCTCTGTTCCCTACAGGTCATACTCTCAGATTCAACTTTCGTAAAGCAAATTTAATACAACTCTATGATGATCTTCTTAATACTGATTGGACTTGTGTTAGTAGTTTCAGTGACGTTCATTTAGCAGTCAATTGCTTCTACGATGTACTTTATAACGTTCTGAGACGTTCAGTTCCGCTTCAATCTAATAAAAAGAGAAAATATCCTCCTTGGTTCAATTCATCAATTATTGCTAATTTAAAAACTAAGAATTTTTATAGCCGTCGTTGAAAGAAAACGAACATCTTGTATTATGAGGACGAACTCAAACGAATTCGGCTTGTTTGCAAAAATCAGATCTCTGCTTCCTACACCATGTATGCTCAACATGCGGAACGATCTGTAAGAGAAAATCCTAGGAATTGTTTGCATGTATTAATTCTAAGAAAGGCTCCTCTAGAATTCCAGGAAGGTTATATGATGACAACAATTTAGTTGATACTCCTGAAGATATTGTTAATGCTTTTGCAAATTTATTTCGTAGTAATCAAAACCAAAGTCCGGTTATGCTTGATCTTATTACATCTGGTGATGTATTACCATTTACAATCCCTTTTATCGCAGAAGATGATGTACTGAATATAATGTCTTCATTTTCGTCTGGATTTACTGCTGGAGATGATTCACTCCCTAGTTTTTGAATACGTGATGCTCGATACGTATTGGCGAATCCTTTGACTAGTGTCATTAATTTATCGATTAAATCGTCGACCTTTTCTGATTTGTGGAAGCGTTCTAGAATTGTTCTAGTATATAAAAAGGGTGATGGAACACAACTGAAGAATTATAGGGCCGTGTCGATACTTTCAAATTTTGATAAAGTGTTTGAACACTTTATATACTGGAATATTTTAACCAACATAAGACAGCATCTGTCACCTTCTCAACATGGATTTATTCCTGGGAGATCAACTGTTACAAATCTGATCACTATTTCCCAATTTATCTCTGAACAATTGGATAATCAGAAGCAGATTGATGTGATCTACACTGATCTATCCTGTGCCTTCGATACCATAAATCATGAAGTCTTAGTCCACAGGTTCAGTGCTTTAGGAATGAGCCCTTCTTTTAACAAGTTATTAGCATCTTATTTATGTATGCTTTAATGGATTGAACTCACAGGAATTCATATCTGTATCTGGTATTCCACAAGGGTCAAACTTAGGACCTTTGTTATTTGTGGTTTATATTAATGATCTTCTTCAGACGCCAGAATGTCCGGTTCTTGCGTATGCGGATGACATAAAATTATATTCAATTATTAATTCTGTAACTGACATTAGTCTCCTTCAGTCTAGTTTGGACGTTTTTGTTGTTTGGTGTTCTGTTAATTCTTTGACTATTAATGTGAATAAATGCTGTTCAGTATCTTACACCCGCAAACATACTTCTCTGTGCTCTTCATATAGTATCAATAATTTCACTATAGAAAAGTGTAACAGATTTAAAGACCTTGGTGTATTATTTGATGCTTGCTTTACATTTTCACCTCATATTGATCAACGTTGTTTGCGAGCATCGAAAAACTTAGGCGTCGTTATGCGCTGCGCTAAATATTTTACTGACTCTTCTACTCTGAAGTCACTATATTTTGCCTTTGTTCTCAGCTCTCTGGAATATGCGTCTATTGTTTGGGCACCTTATTATATCTGCTATCAATTGGTAATTGAACGTGTCCAACGCAAATTCTTGAAATTTCTTTCCTTCAAAATTGATGGTATGTATCCTTCCAGAGGTATTGACTACACATCGCTCTTGGACAGGCATAATATGACATCCTTATCTGAGCGCCGTAATGCACACGCTGCTCGATTTTTATATAAGTTGCTTCATGCTGGTGTCGACTCATCTCATTTGCTGTCCTTCATTGGCTCTCAAGTGCCTCGGCCATCTCCTCGTTTCTCTGTGACGTTTGCATTAGAAACAGCAAAAACTAATGTTTTGAGAAATGCACCGATAAACCGGATGCTCAATATTGCAAATTCATACTTTGATGATATTTTTGTTTAATTCTTAAGTTCTGTATTTTTGTATATTTTTATTATTATTATAATTTTTCTTTGGAATTTTTTTTTTTTTAAAATAATCCCTTTTCTATTTACAATAATATAATTAATTTTAGGTTATTTTTCTATTTGTCTAATTATGTTAATACGTGTAATTATTTCTGTTAAATTACCCTGTAATTGGTTTCCGTTGGGTAATAAAGTTCATGATTATTATTATTATTATTATTATTATTCGTTACGATAGCTACGACTTGTCATAGAGTTTTCTTTGTAAATTCCTTTGCTATCGTTACTTTCTTCAAGTCCAAAAATGATGGTAAGCCCATGGTCATTTTTCTATTACTTAATTGAGGTTAAATTCAACAACAAACAAGGAATTTACAAAAAGCTCGATGATAAGTCGTAGCTATCGTAACGAATACACGGTATGCAAAATTTCGAGCCCATAATCTTACTGGTTCTTCACTTACGATGGGAAAAAGGTGTAGAAGCTCTTAACATTGTAAGAAACTAGTATTTTATCGTTACACAAACTACTTCTAAAGAATATACAATTTTCAAAATAGTTTTGGAACCAATAAAAGAAAACTAAGTTTAACTGATCTTGAGAAAAAATACTGAACACCCTTAACCCTTATGTGTGCAACCAAATTTTCCTACGTCAATGTGCGACCGGGGTACCTGGGTACCCACCTCCAGTTTTAATTACTTTTTGAGTTCAAATGTGAACAAAACCATTATAAATCGATTCACTTAATTGAAAAACATTTTAAAAAGTAATTAAGTTATATTTAGATATAATTTCATTATAAATTTTACTACAATGGATCACAAAGTGGCGCGCCGAAAAATCGCACTTTGCTCTTACGTCCCAAAACAAAAAAACAAAGCTGTGATCTTACTTTCTTCGGCACATTACGACACTGCTGTCAACGACGATGCAAAGAAAAAACCGCATATGATCCAACATTACAATAAATATAAGATTGGCGTCGACACGATGGATCAAATGGTGACGCAATACACTACGCATAGGCGCACTGAGAGGTGGCCTCTTGCATTTTTTTTCAATATTATTGATGTCGCTGCTCTTGCAGCATACATTATTTATTATAAGAATAATAGTCTGCTCAAGAAAAAAACCAATGAGCGGCGTATTTTCTTGCGCCAATTGAGTGAAGAACTTGCGAAACCGGTGATTGAGGATCGTTCTTTGAACATTCAAATCACGCGACATCACTCGGTAAAACTCGCGATCGAAAGCATGGTAGGACCCTCAATCTCTGCTTCTACTTCTGCCATTAGAGGAACTGAAACTCGCGATAGTTCTGGGCGAAAACCAGTTACCGGCTCGTGCCATATATGTTATTAGTTAACTACTAAAAGGCGCAGGAAAACTCGCAAAAGTTGCAAAAATTGCGAGAAACCTGTGTGCGATGAGCACTCGGTGACTCAAGTTACGTGTGCAGACTGCGAAAAATGAATAAATTTTTATTGTATGCATACCATAAATTATTGTATTTGTTTATTTATAAACCTATATGACCCCAATAAAACATTTATTAATATTAACTTTGATTTACAGGTGCATATATCAAATTTTTCTCTAGTGGGTAGCCGGGTACCCTGGTTGCACCTTGGGACTACCTATACTTCGAGGTCATTTGTCTAAAGCAAAAAAATTTTTTTTTTCGAAATATAGCGATGTCAATCTCTTCGTAAAGATTCAAACTTCCTAGATTCGGAGGCTTAAGTTGAAAAAAATTTTTTGGAAAAATTACGAGCCAAAATGTAACGAGGAGGTACCCGGGTACCCGGTCGCACACATAAGGGTTAATGGATGAGCGTATCTGGAATCATTCGATAGCATTTTTTAGATTTACTCACAATGAGAAGGACAGTTTTCATCTTTTAAGATTAAAATGTAAAAAAACGAACAATAGCGTTCGAATTGGTGCACTTTCGTTGCGTCTGAAAAGTACGAATTCAAAATGAAAGAAGGGGGCTAAACTGAATTAATCTGCTTCTGAATTACGAAAAGTTTTCCGCAGTTTCGGTCATGATGAATGAACGGGCGAAACCTAAAAGTATCATTCGAGAGATTAATTTCTCGAAGATAAAATAATCGCTTTTAATAAAGAAACAGGAAGTGGCTTTCTTGACTGACGCACAGACTCGACGTTACTAATGACGGGCGAAGCAATTTGCCCCCTCGAGATTAATACGAAAAAGTTTTTAAGTTCCTATAAAAGCCGTCCGAGGGATAATTGTAACTTTTCCATCGGGATCGTGGCGAGAGGAGGCTTCACCCTACCATCTTAGGACGGACGGACGGGACGAGAGTTGATATTCTTAGTGTATCAAAGTTTTAAGGATACTTCTCGAAGCAATAACAGCACGTTAACCGTTTCCCTTCTCGATGAAAATAAAAGCGGAAAATCGGACTTGTCGGTAAGTTTTGGGAAATTCGAGACGCGACCGCTCTGATCTATTGAATTTGTTTCCTTCTCCAGAGCTCATTCTTATTTATGTGGATTCGCTTTAGCGCTTTCATAACAAAAACAAATCTGTATTTCCTCCGGGAAAGTTTGCCGAACGAAAAAGAAAACACGCGCTCTCGTTCACTTGTACTATATATTCGTGTCGGAGGCAATCTTCGATTCTAGTCGATATTCAGCAAAAACTTTCCTATTATATCAGATCGCGATAAATCTTAAAGCTCCAGATTTATGATTACGCCGTGAATAAACGACTAAATATTATTATTACGGATGGCGACGGCGAATATTTTTCATTTCTCGTATTTGTGTCCTTTCCGCCGTTCCACCGTATATATCACCCGGCTTTATATTCGACTGCGAATCAATCTCGAAAGGATTAAAGAAAAAAAGGGCGACCTACGATATCTTCGTTCGGCGGATATATTTGTAAAATGATCGCGAAGAGGAAGGAAACTTAATATATCCTAGGAGATAACGGATATAAAAGATATTTATTCGCCCCAGACGCCCTGGGCGCGATAAAATACAACGAATTGTAGAAAAACATTCTCGCTTTATAAGAGGCGTGCTCTCGGGGTAAGTCGGAAGAAATGCGCCGACTTTACTTTAAGAATCTAATAAATGATTATTGCTTTCCCGATAGCTATGGCTAATATGAAAGAATTATGTTCCGTCGAATGGCACGGTAATGCTCCCAAACGGAACGTTTCTTAAGCCCTCCCTTTGGACCATGAATAATTTCAATCGGGTAACGTGCAACCATATTCATGTCTTATAAGATTTCCGATAGGAAATACTATCCCAGCAAACGACGCTTGCGTTCTAACAATAAACTAATGCAAAGATGCCATAACGACACATTTGATAATATGTAAATTATTTCGCTTTGGTTCGGAAATTATAACTAATCCAAAAATCATGCTTAAAAAATATTAACTTTACATAAATAATCACATGTATATATATATATTTCGTGACATTTTTATACTTATCTTATATGATAGATCTCTACCACTAATAGGTCAATAAAACAAGGCTGGTTTGAACGATAGTTATATTTTCAGAACGTTTACAAACGTTTTCGGCATACCTTCTTCAGTGAAAATATAACTAGATAAATATATAAACAAAAATTTGTTTTTTATTGGAAACTATCAACAAAATGACTAATGACTAGGATTTCTTGATATAGAGGATGTGTAACCAACTTTTATATATATATAAATTATAAAAACTAAATTAATGTGTAAACATACATGCAAACTAAGTAAAACCTTATATCAAAAAATCTTTGTCGAAAACTTAACAATTCTGTTCAAGGACTAGGGAAAACCCAAATTTAAAAACCTAGCCAAAGGTTTCCTTCTTAAGAAATGCAAATGTCATTTTAATAAATTGCTATATACATTACTTAAATTTTGAATATCGGTTCTGAAATTAATAGTTTTAGTGTCTTTTTGTATATTTATCATTTCATATATTAGTCTTTTTTATAATTATTCTCTGTTTTTAATATAATTGTGTTTTCAAAATCAAAGTAATGCCCAAGATCTTTGTAATGCTTTGTTACAGCGGTCATTGCACCAAAATCATTATTTAAAGAATACTTATGGCTATACAACCTTTTCTTTAAATATTGTTTCGTCTGACCGATGTAACTACCATCACAGTCCTTACAGTTTATTTTATAAACTACATTACTTTGATTTTGTTTAATTATTTTAGATTTAGTATTAGTGAAAAGAGATCTGTTACTATAATTTGGAATGAAAGTAATGTTTATGTTGTTTTTATTAAATTCTTTTTTATTTTTCGCTTAAACCTTTTTATAAGGAATAGCGTTATAAGATTTATTGTTATTATTTTTAATTCCTCTATTGTATAATTTGTTAATTCTATTTTTTATTATTTTTTCATAAAAACTATTTGGATAATTATTTTTATCTAAGATTTCTTTAACTTTGTTTAAATTCTTTTCCCTAAATTCAGGATTAGCTAATCTAACCGCTTGATCAACTAAACCGGTAACTACATTAATTTTATGTAATTTTGATGTTTCTGAAAAATAATTTAAATGTCTTCCTGTATTGGTAGACTTTATATGCCAATTTGTTTTTACAATGCCGTTATTATGCATGACTGTCACGTTCAGGAAACTCAATGAGCTATTAGATTCCCTCTCATATGTAAATTTTAATCTATTATGATAACTATTAAATGAATCTAATATCTCATCAATACTATCCTTTCTTACGGAACAAAAACAGTCATCCACATAACGTCTGTAAAAACTTACACTAGAATTTAGTTTTGCCAAACAAGTTTGCTCTAGGTCCTCCATTACCAGGTTTGCGATAACTGCTGATAATGGAGAACCCATTGCAGTACCGAAAATCTGTTTATAAATTTTATTTTGATATGTAAAATAAGTAGAATTTAAACAAAGTTTCGAAGCTGCAATGAATTCCTCCTTTGGAAGATCTGTAAAATCTTTTATGGTACCATTTTTATCTAAAAGTTTTAGTGCTAAATCCACAGGAATATTAGTAAATAAAGAAACAACATCTAAACTGATTAATTCGTAATTATTAGGAATTGTTTGATTTCTAACCGAATCTACAAATTCCCATGAATTTTTCACATTATATGTAGTTTTACCTACAATATTGCTTAAAATTTTAGATAAAAATTTGGAAAGATTGTAAGTGGGGGAATTAATACAATTTACGATTGGACGTAAAGGCATATTATCTTTATGTATTTTAGGAATACCGTATATTCTTGGAGATATAGAATTTAGAATTTTTAAATGGTTACTTAAATCTTTAGAAATATATTTTTTAAAAACCAACTATTTATTAGTTTATTTATTTCATTTTTGAATTTATTTGTTGGGTCTGATAATAATACCGAATAAGTTTGATTATCTTCCAATAAGGAATTCATTTTGGCTTCGTAATCAATCTTATTCATAATTATGGTTTTTTCTCCTTTATCTGATTTAGTTATTATAATATCTTTATTAGATTTCAAAATTTTTTTTGTTTCATTAAAAGCTTTTTGTAAGATATTATTGTTACTATTATTATTTTTATTGTTTTCTTTATTTTTGTAATTTGTCAAAATGTTAACCAACTTATGTCGTAAGTTAGGTTCTAAGTTTTCCTCATAATTTTGAACGATATTTTCTATACTACAAATAAAATCATCTATCGGTATGACATTAAAATCTACAGAAAACTTAGGACCTAGACTTAAAATTAATTTAACATTTTGACAAATCTCTTTATCAGTTAGGTTGATTATCCAATCTTCTTGTAAAATGGGGTAATCAACCCCTGGATTTTTATTAATTGATTAAATTTATTAATATTGTTTTGTTTTATTTTATTAAAAGTTCTTTCATAGTTTATATTAGTTACATTAAAAAATTCATCCGAATCCTGTAACGACATTTGAATGACATTTCTAACATTAGAAATGTCATTCTCTAACATTTTAATTTTAATATAACATTCATTTACTGATAAATCTAACGTCTTTTTACAGAATTCGGATTTAATTTTGTTGAACTTACGTTTTATTGAATCATTTTCATTTAAAGAAATCTTAGATAAAAATAATTATCCAAATAGTTTTTATGAAAAAATAATAAAAAATAGAATTAACAAATTATACAATAGAGGAATTAAAAATAATAACAATAAATCTTATAACGCTATTCCTTATAAAAAGGTTTAAGCGAAAAAATAAAAAAGAATTTAATAAAAACAACATAAACATTACTTTCATTCCAAATTATAGTAACAGATCTCTTTTTACTAATACTAAATCTAAAATAATTAAACAAAATCCAAGTAATGTAGTTTATAAAATAAACTGTAAGGACTGTGATGGTTGTTACATCGGTCAGACGAAACAATATTTAAAGAAAAGGTTGTATAGCCATAAGTATTCTTTAAATAATGATTTTGGTGCAATGACCGCTGTAACAAAGCATTACAAAGATCTTGGGCATTACTTTGATTTTGAAAACACAATTATATTAAAAACAGAGAATAATTATAAAAAAGACTAATATATGAAATGATAAATATACAAAAAGACACTAAAACTATTAATTTCAGAACCGATATTCAAAATTTAAGTAATGTATATAGGAATTTGTTAAAATGACATTTGCATTACTTAAGAAGGAAACCTTTGGCTAGGTTTTTAAATTTGGGTTTTCCCTAGTCCTTGAACAGAATTGTTAAGGTTTCGACAAAGATTTTTGATATAAGGTTTTACTTAATTTGCATGTATGTTTACACATTAATTTAGTTTTTGTAATTTATATATATATATATATAAAAGTTGGTTACACATCCTCTATATCAAGAAATTCTAGTCATTAGTCATTTTGTTGATAGTCCCAAATAAAAAACAAAAGTTTGTTTATATATTTATCTAGTTATATTTTCACTGAAGAAGGTATTCCGAAAACGTTTGTAAACGTTCTGAAAATATAACTATCGTTCAAACCAGCCTTGTTTTATTGACCTATTAGTGGTAGAGATCTATCATATAAGATAAATAATCACATTCAAATCGTGGGACAGGAAAGACGGAATTTACACGAACTTAAAACTAACAAAAAATAGATATGAACGAGCTTGTTTCCTTTTAAAAGCAATAATAACAGTCGGTTTCGCGAAACGAAAAAGCGTAAAAGAAGCAATTACGCACTCGCACTTAAAAAATAGCGTTTTCCGTACTACCCGCTTCAGGAGCACGATGTTTGATGCGTTGAGAAAGGTATTGCGTAAAAAGAAAATTCCTACTTTAGATATGCAGTCTTTCTTACAAGCGGTTGCCGGGGATAAATCAAGTTTTCCTTAAACGTCAACGAGGTCTTGCAGCCTGAACAGCTCCAAAACATTATCCTCCTAGGGAGGAGAAACGAAGGTAGGTTGGTTCGTTGTATTGCAAAGTAGGCAAAAATCCTATATAACCATATCCAGGTTTCGATCTTTTTACTTCGCGAAATTCATGTATTAAGTACCGACAAAATTTTTTGAACGAACCTTCCAGGACTACAACGTTGATATTAGGACCGCATTATCCGCTGTCAACCGTGACTTTCCCGCAATAACGTTTCCCGCACTACCAGCTTGAGGAGGACGTTGTTTGATGCGTTTAGAAAGGTAGTGCGTAAAAAGAAAATTCCCATCTTAGATATGCAGCGTTTCTTACTAGTAGTTGTCGGAGGTAAGTTATGTTTTCCTTAAACGTCAACGAGGCGCGGTCCGATAGGTCTTGCAGCCTGAACAGCTCCATAGCCTCACAACGAAACGTTTCCTTAGGTTGTTTCGTCGGATTATGGAGCAGGCAAAAACCCTATTTGCTCGACTTCCACATCTAATTTGTTATCCTTAACTTAAGCGTAGTTCATTGACTAAGTACCGACAAAAACTTCGAACCTTCGAGGACCGGGATGTTGGCGTTGGAACCGTACGATGCGCTTTCAACCGTGACTTTCCCGCAAAAATTTTCCGCACTACAAGCTTCAGGAGGACGATGTTTGATGCGTTGAGAAAGGTACTGCGTAAAGAAAATTCCTACCTTAGATATGCAGTGTTTCTTACAAGTGGTTGTCAGGGGTGAATTAAGTATCCCTTAAACATCAACGAGACGGGGTCCGGTAAGTTATGCAGCCTGAACAGCTCCAAAACAGTATCCTCACAAAGAGAAAAAACGAAACGTTTCCTCGGTTGGTTCGTTGCATTACGGAGCAGGTAAAAACCATATTCGCTCGACTTCCATATCCAGGTTTCGACCCTTACCTTCGCGTAATTCATTGACTAAGCACCAATGAAAATTTTCGAACGAACCCTCGAGGGCTAGGACGTTGGCGTTGGAACCCCACGATCCGCTCTCAACCGTGATTTTCTTGCAATTCGATGCGACGCCGGAAGTTGTGACGGTCGAGACTCTTTCAAAATTGGTTTTAGTAAAAACTTGACGAGAGCACATGTGGCACATCAATGATAGTAAATAGAAATGTCAAAATGAAAAACTAGTGGACAGATAGAGTAAAAACAGCGGTCAGAGATAAAAAGAAAGAGTGAAAAAGACATTTGCAAACGGCGGTGTAAAGAAGCTATAAGAAGTACAAACAACGAAAGAATGAGGTCAAAGGAGTGGTAAGGGAACAATTGGGCAACAATTTGGAGAAAAATGAAGAACGCGCATAAATAGAACCAGAAGCTCTCCTACGGTACAATTAGGAACATAAGATGGAAAAGAGCAGGGAGGGACAATGTTAAATATAGATTATTTCTATTTTTGAAAATATACATCGAGACATTATAAATGTAGATATTTGTCAAAGTCAAAACGCCAAACTCCTTAAAAATACCTCTGCAGGTATGCCCGCGAGACAGGCCAAAAATGATTCGTAATAATTTTTCTGAAGTGTAAAAACACTCGATGCCGCTGCAGATAACCCCCATAAACATATGCCATAGCCTAAACGGGAAGCAATCCAGGCATGATAAACAGACGACATATGTCCAACACCCAGCACCTGTTTAAGATTTCTAAACATGTAACACATTGAGTTCATTTTATTAATTAAATTAGCACAATGAGGCCTCCAGCTAAAAGACACTCGTCGAAAGTTATTCCCAGAAACATCTTTTCATTAGAACTCAATAACGAAACTCCGCCAATAGAGATTTCCAGGCTCTTACAATTACGCTGTCTATTATGGAATCTAACAGCATTAGATTTAGCAACATTTAATAATAAAAATTCTTTTGGCACCATGTTGCAAACTCGGACAGGACGAGCTCACACCTTCCAAGCAGGAACTCATCATTCTTGTCCGAAAGCAGAAAAGAATTATCGTCGGCATACATTAATAGGAGGTTATCGTCGAAAAGACTCCCCAAGTCATTACAGAAGAGCAGGGAACAAAATGGGTCCAAGCACAGACCCCTGAGGAACCCCCAGAGAATTAACTCTTGTATCAAGAATTTATTGTAACCAACAGTCCGTCCACAATACACCTTAAACTCACGTACTGCCTTCTCTCCACCAGAAAAGATGTGACCCAGTCATGAGACACCCCCTGAAGCCAAAATCGTATAATTTGCCCAGTAGAAGCCCATGGTCAACGCAATCGAAAGCCCGGCTGAGATCACAAAGATTCCACAGGGCACTCCCCCAGCTCAATATAATGGAGCAAGCGCTCATAGAACGATATAAGGGCCGTATTCGTTGACCTGTTACTACGGAATCCATGCTGTTTATCAGTCAAAATCCCATTATCATCAATAAAACGCATTACCCGATCCAGGAAACAGTATTCAAAAATCCAAGAGAAAACAGACGTCAATGTAATTGGTCTATAGTTAGCTATTTCGCAACGATCACTCTTTTTTAAATACGGGGATAACCTTGCCAATCTTCAATTTGGAAGGAAAAACTCCATACAAAAATGACAAGTTAACTAAATAAGTTAGCGGTTCACAAAGACGATCCAACACATTTCTAATAACAAACACAGGGATCCCCTCATGGCCAGAAGAGGCCTTAGACTTTAGCTTTTGTTGCAACAGATAAACCAGTTCGTTAGAAGTAAATGGCTTTAGAAAGAGAGTTTTGCTGCAAAACCCAAACGAGGTGTTTGCAGCGTGTTTCAACCTTGAGAAATCCCCGGAAACACCCACAGGCTCATCAATGAAAAAGTCATTGAACATTGTTGCAACATCACTGGGCCGATCATAAACCTTGTTGTCAACAGACAAACAAATGTCCTCCATACGTCTGGACTTACCAGTCAACTCGGTAACAATCCTCCAAGATGACTTGACAGGATTAGAAAACCCCTCAATCCTTCTCTGATAATAACTACGTTTAGTCTCTGATATTAAGGCAGCATGCTTCAACTTAGAAACCCTGTAAGCTTCCTTTAGATTGGGATAGGTGTTTTTGAGTATAAAAGGTCCTTCAGTTTATTACTTGACTGTCTGACCTCATCAGTAATCTATCCTTTAACTCGACCGCCGGAAAATTTGCAGTGTTGTCTATACGGGGAAATGCACATCAAAGTAGTATAAAAATATATCCAAGAAGCAATCGAACGCATCGTCCACACTCTCGGAAAGATATACCCTCTCCCACAGTTCACCTCGTAACGCCTCTTTAAAATTCCCCACTGCATTGTCACTGAAAGATCTCCTGGAACGCCTCAAGGAGTCCGCAGAAAGACATTCCCTATCAAGCTCGATGTACACATGCGATGGTCAGAAACCATACTATCCGACACACAAACAACCATCCGAGCAATGTTTGTAAAAACATGATCAATCGTAGTAGTTGAGTGATCAGTCACCCTGGTTGGCCACCAGACTGTTGACCTCATACCGAAGCTCACAAAAAATTGTTTAGGTCGTTAAACCTAATTTTGTTGGTGTCATTAAAGGAATCTACATTAAAGTCACCAGAAACTATAAAGTCAAAGTTAGGATTATATAGTAAGTCAATTACATGGCTTAACGAATCAAAGAATATGTCAAGATCCCCATCAGGCTGACCTATACAGAACAAGCAAAACAGTTGTTTTGTTATTACACCTAATTTTGACTCCACATAATTCAAAATGTTTTTCTAAACAATATTTACTTAAATTAAGATTCGTACAAGTGATGCTTGATTTGTGATAAATGGCCACTCCACCCTGTCTAAAATTCTTTCTACAGTAAAAGCTACACAAATTATAATCCTCTATATACGAACTAAGAATAGAGTCGTCACTACAATGCGTCTCAGTAAAGCACAAAAGTCAATATTAAAACGATCAATATCGGACTGTAACATATTAATACTTACATTGTTTAAAGATTGAACATTTAGTAACAAAATGCTAGGATTATAAATTACTTTACTGATTCCACCCTCCGCGGATTTTTCCGAAAAAAACCACTAATACAGGAACCCCGAGGCCACAAATTTGGATTCATTGCAGTCCTAAAATGTTCTTCAAGTATCGACACTCTAAAAGATGCATAGATCTCCGATTTTTCGCAACAATTGGGGAGCATTGCACCTCAGGAAAAGAAGGCACAAGTAGCTTCACCAGGTCCTCCGCCGTTGTATTCACATTCACACGCGATACGTGTAAAAGAAGACAACATTATGGACCGATGGAGAGAATATAATGAAGATCTTTAGAAGAGGAGGAGGGCATAACCCCCGTAAAGTCTACAGCACGAAATAGAAATAACACAAACAGACGAAATAAGTTTGGAAGGAAGTAAGGGAAACGAAAAGAGAATTAAAATTTGGGGAAGCACCTAGATATGATGGGATCACAGATTACGAAGATGATGAACAGGATAATGGTAGATAGAGCACCAAGATATTGGACAACAGGTATAATAATACCAATTTACAACGAAACATAAAAGACTGTAGTAACTACAGAGGGATAACACTAACTAGCACAGTATCAAAGGTATATACTAGAATGTTAGCAAAACATATGAGAAATAAACTGGGACATATTTTAGAGGAAACGCAATTTGAATTTCGACCGGGTAGAGGGGTAAATCATGCAATATTTATAATGAAACAAATAGGAGAAAAAGGAATGAATGAAGAAGCACATTTATGCCTTATAGACAAGGTTAATAGAGAAGACATATGGACAATACTACGAAATAGGAAAATATCGGAATTAATAAGAAGAAGAATACAAAGTTCATATAAAGAAACAAAAAATGAAAACAAAGCAGAGCAAACCAGATATGTTTGAAACGAATAAAGGTCTCAGGCAAGGATGCGTTCTGAGCCCGATGCTTTTACACTGGTGTTAGATGAAGCAATGAAGACAGTTAGGCAAAAGGAATAAAAGCATATGAAATAGGCTACTAAAAAATGAAAAATATATAAATATCGGGGAAATGCTGTGCGGATGATATGGTTATAATGACAAAGGACGAAGAAACACTTGATATGAACATACAGACTTCCAGCGAAACATTGGAGAAAATAAACATGAATATCAGTATAGAAAAGACTAAGACAATGATAGTGGGAAAGAATCCACAGAAACATACGATGAAAGTAGGAGAAGAAATACTAGACCAAGTAAAGAAATTTAAATACCTAGGCTCAGTACCATCAGAGGAAAAGAGAGGAAACCATAAAAGAATGAACAACAGCTGAGACTGTTTAATAATGTTGTATAAAAATACATTTCTGAGGAAAAGAGAGATACCGAAAGATGTTAGATTAAGAGCATTTAAAAAAGTAGCTCTGCCAATACTTTTATACGGTGGGGGAAACATGGACCATGACTGAGCAACAGAAAAGAACAACTACAGAAATGAAATTTATGAGGAAAAATTGTGAATATAGCAACAGGATTAGAAACGTAACACTCAGAGATCATCTGAAACTGAGACCAATGGAGGAAAAGATTCAATAAGCACAGCTGAGATGGTATGGACACGTGAGAAAGATGCCAAACCAAAGAATAGTTAAGCAGATGTTTGTAGCCAGCACTAACAAGACGATGTCAAGAGGAAAGCCCGCCCTACCAACCAACCGAAGCAAATTTCACGAGTTTTGAGGCCAAACTCCTATTCTACACCTTCGAAAACATCTATACACAGAATTTCGTCTAATTTAGAGCATATTAATTTTATTCTGAAAAAATCGAGGTGGTCGGAAGTACGATTTATTGCACATTAAATTAAAGCTCTTCTCGTGCAGATTAGGGATAAAATAATTTCGGGTACGAGAGACGGTTCATTGAGGAAATATTCAATGAGAAAGCGAAAAGTGGTTCAGGACGAATTGCTTTGGTACGGTCTAACACCCAAACGAAGCAAATTTCAGGAGTTTTGATGTCAAATTCGTATTCTACACCTTTCAAAACATATGTACACCGAATTTCGTCTGATTAAGAACATATTAATTTTTCTAAAGTTCCAAAGGGGTACCCATTGAAATTTCGAAAAAATCGAAGTGGTCGGAAGTACGACTTATTATACATCAAATTAAAGCTCTTCTCGTGCAGATTAGGGATAAAATAATTTCGAGTACGAGAGACGGTTCATTGAGGAAATATTCAATGAGAAAGCGAAAAGTGGTTCTGGACGAATCGCTCTGGTACGCTCTAACACCCAAACAAAGCAAATTTCACGAGTTTTGAGGTCAATATCGTATTCTGCACCTTCGAAAACGTATGTACACAGAATTTCGTTTAATTTAGAACATGTTAATTTTCTTCTGAAGTTTCAAAGGGGTACCCCTTGAAATTTCGAAGAAAATCGAAATGGTCGGAAGCACGACTTGTTACACATCAAATTAAAGCTCTTCTCGTGCAGATTAGGAATTATAAACTCATCCGCACAATTTTGCTTCAAAAATAATAAATTCGCATCAATCGAAAGGATATCAAAAATAAACTGAAGGTTGTACGCCTCGTTACAAAATTCAGATTACGTCGCGCGATTCTATTGGTTAAAAGAAAGTTCCGCGAAAGCAAGCCACAACATAGAATTTGGAGATAAGTTCTATAGAGAATCCAAACGATAAATTTAGAGTGCAATAGTTTCCACGCAGATTCGATCAGTGCTTAACTTGCGTCTGATGTACCCTGTGCCATGGAGATGTGGAGCTATAGGAGTGGTGAGTGAGTGGCACGAACACCGCATGAAGAAGCGCAGCCTAACAAACGAGATGTTAAGAACACCGTTATCTTCGCTTTCACACCCGGTTGCCGCGCACCAATCCATTCTGGATCGATGATGGGTGATGTAGCGAGCATCACGCATTAGACAACCGCATCATTACCCCTTGTTCACACTGAATGCAGGTGTACTAAACTTTTAGCGTGACTGAATGGGCTGCTTGTAGTACCATGTAAGTTTTGAACATTAGTATCGCAATCGACTGCGGCCAGACACCCTACTAAACAATTAGGCAATGGGGAATCTCCCAAAAAGATTTCATCGAACCAAATATTTAGTAAGTATACAAATTATGTTATGTTTCCCAAATATTTTTCAAGATTATTGAATAGTTATCCTTTTCCTTGCACGCATAAGCAGTAGTTACTTTCTCAGGAAAAAGGGGCTACCCATTTTAAATCAATCTTTGAAGCCAAGCATATCGCATATCCAATTTTTTCAATTAACAATTGCTGGCTATGAGAACAAATATCACATCAGTAAACTCCTCACCACACAATTGTTTATAATAAAATCGGTGACACGTGTTTCGCTAGCTCGAGGCAAGCATCTTCAACAACCGAAGGTTTACACGGTTGTTGAAGATGTCACCGATTTTATTATAAACAATTGTGTGGTGAGGAGTTTATCGATGTGATATTTGTGTCAGTAAATTACACCACAGTCCTTGCAATCAATCACCTTTATTGACTATGAGAAAATATGGGGTTTTCTAACCCTTCACGCTTTTAATACATTTCCAGGTAGTATATAGCGCATATACTGACATCCAATTGGGTATAGATGAATTATCGATTATATATATATATATATATACAGGGTGATCATTTGAAAACTTCCCACCTTGAAGAACTCTTTAATTAATAAAATTATCAAAAATCACTAAAACAGGTCAATGTTATTTTGAAGGGGGACATTTAATAACCTATTCCAATCAGTTGGGAAACGTTCACCCTCCCCTTCAGCTACCCCCATCCCAAAATTTTAAATGGCACTACCCCATATGTGATACATCATTTTAAAGGGTATAAAATTCTCAATATTTTAAAGCGAAAGAAAATTAAAATCGGCCGAGCCGTTCATGAATTAGAGACAAAAATGTATTAAACCGGAAAATTAACTGACAAACGTTGACGATATCGATAACAATCACCTATTTGCAACACAACAGTTGCAAATAATTAACTACAACAGTGCAAAATAAACTTTCATTAATTAACAAGAGTTTACAAATTACCTAAAACTAAAACTCAAAAACGTAAACAATTAAATTTATCGTAATAGATGCTCGAATTGCGCTCCATTGGTTGCTAGGCAATGATAAAGCCTATGTTCAAACTCTCTTCTAACATTTTCGAAAACTCGCCGCGGAATCAATCGGCATTCGGATGTTATTCGTTGTTTCAGTTCGTCGATGTTGGCTGGGGGAGTTTTATAGACGACGGATTTAAGGTGGCCCCAAAGGAAAAAGTCGAGGGGGAAAGGTCAGGAGATCTTGCTGGCCACTCTACTGCTCCTCTTCTTCCAATCCACCTCTCTGGAAACTTGTTATTCAACCAGTTTCGAACTGGTACCACAAAATGTGGTGGGGCACCATCTTGCTGAAAATAAACTTGATTTTCATCCAAAATTAAGTTTCCTTCGTCGTCTACTTGATTTTCTATTGCTTCCGTAATCAAGGGATCTATGACATCTTCCAACATATTGAGATAAATAGTACCATTTAAATTTTCATTAATAAATAACGGACCAATGACCGAGTCCCCCAGTATACCAGCCCACACATTAATTTTTTGTGGCCACTGAGTATGCGTTTCTCTAAATAGATTCGGGTTTTCATCATTCCAATAACGACAATTATGACGATTAACATAGCCATTCAAAAAAAAAGTACATTCGTCACTGAAGCAAATATTTTGAATTAGATTTGGAGTGGTATTTATCATCACAGTCATTTGTTCACAAAATTGAAGTCGTCTATCGAAATCATCTTCATTTAGAGCTTGGTGATTTTGAAGTTTGTATGGATGCCATTTATGAAGTTTTAAAACTTTCTGAACAGACCCATACGAAAAACCAGTTATGTTGCACACTTGCCGAATTGAGCTCGTATGATTTGCAGCAAATTGTCCTAATATTTCTATTTGAGAGTCCTCATTCACAATTCGAGGTTGTGTCCTTTTTTATTTGCTACTGATCCAGTTTCTTTAAATTTTCCTACCAAATCTAAAACGTATCGATGGGATACATGGTTATTTGGATGTCTTGCATTAAATTCCTTGGCTGTTCGTCGAGCACACTGACTTTCAGCTCCATAAATGAAAATTATTTCAATTCTCTCTTCTAAAGTGTATGTCATTTTAGTGACACAATTAGCACAAACGCTACCCCAAATCGAAGGAATCTAAAGTTATCTGAAGCGGCGATATTTAATTCCTGAATTCTACAACAATTGACACTTTGAACTTGTACGACGCACGTTCTTTTGTTTCAAAGAAAAACGTAGGTAGATGGCTTGATCAACCACTCAAAATGGGCATTATGAAGACACGTAATCTGACACGTAATTAGATAGATTAAATAATCAGGTAGATTAAATAAGTGTTGTGTTCATAAATAGGTGATTGTTATCGATATCGTCAACGTTTGTCAGTTAATTTTCCGGTTTAATACATTTTTGTCTCTAATTCATGAACGGCTCGGCCGATTTTAATTTTCTTTGCTTTAAAATATTGAGAATTTTATACCCTTTAAAATGATGTATCACATATGGGGTAGTGCCATTTAAAATTTTGGGATGGGGGTAGCTGAAAGGGAGGGTGAACGTTTCCCAACTGATTGGAATAGGTTATTAAATGTCCCCCTTCAAAATAACATTGACCTGTTTTAGTGATTTTTGATAATTTTATTAATTAAAGAGTTCTTCAAGGTGGCAAGTTTTCAAATGATCAGCCTGTATATATATAGCGCATATAGTATTGATGTAAATAAATGAAATGAAATGAAATGAAGGTAAGTCAGATTTTTCTTGCTATAATTTTCTAATTAACAGTGAAACTCATCTGATACCGAAACGTATGACGGTATCCCTAATTGAAACGCAAACCTAAACGTTTTAATCCGAACTGGGCGCGGCGCGTCCGACGGTCGTTAATTCGAATTTAAAACTAATTAACCCGTACGCTCGTTAATGGTCGGCCGTCGTTTTTCTAACCGCTCCGAATCGGAAATGAATCCGAAACGAACGACCGCGTCCAAGCGCTTCGCGCCGGCGACCACCTGCGAAATGGGAATATAATGGGCGCCGAATACCCGCGCCAGGACGTCCGGTCAGAGGTCCGAAGCCCGTTCGTTTTTACGGTCTAATCTAAAGTTAAGTGTAACTTACGAAACGGTAATTATCGCGAATATCTCGCAGAACCGATTCGAAATTCGATTAGGACGAGGTGAAAATGAGATATGTATGTTGTACATATGTACCTATTTGCCTGGATCCTGTGGAATACGGAATGATAATATGAATGTGTACGAGGGATGCCTTTTAAGTTGTAACAAAAAGTACAAATGTCACATCGGTGACACACAATTGTGTGGTGAGGAGTTTACCGATGTAATATTTGTATCAGTAAATTACGCCACAGTCCTTGCAATCACCTTTAACAATAAGTAGGAAAGAATATTTTAGGACTTTGCTCGAAGAAGGGCGCGGCTCCAATTTTTTAGAAAAACGCAATGAACATTGTATAAGTTTTAATAGAATAAAATGTAGAGGACTCTGTATAAACGACCTAATAAATTTAGGTTCGTTAATGGGCAGTTAGCAAGTAACCGTGCAAAAGCTTACAAAGTAAGCACAATTTCAATATGCCAATAATCATGTAGGAAATTTTGACTGCGTCAATCGCAAAACGTAATTGGAATTGACACAGCACATTTGTCACTTCGGTTTATACGGTTGTTGGAGATGCTTGCCTCGAGCTAGCGAAACACGTGCCACCGATTTTATTATAAACAATTGTATGGTGAGGAGTTAACCGATGTGATATTGTGTCAGTAAAATGGATTTTGATACGTCCTTTATATTTAAATATCGCGATCTTAAGATATGTAAAAAGCAGGCCTGGAAACGCTCAATGGACCCCAGAAATTATACCATGAACAAATAAATAACACACACTTTTTACTTTGTAACAATATCACTATATTTCACTTATTTGTGACTGCAGTTTCGACATACCATGTCATTATCAAACGAAACTGCAGTCACAAATAAGTGAAATATAGTGATATTGTTACAAAGTAAAAAGTGTGTTTTATTTATTTGAACCATGGAATATCACAAAAGTAACGGCCAAAAGCGTTAATTATACCATGAACTATAACTTGAAAATCCCTAGTTCAGTGCATCGTTTTCCAACGTTTCCATATAGTAAGAATAATACCTAATCTATTTAAATAAAATTGCAATTGATACTATATCACATCAGTAAACCCCTCACTACACAATTGTTATTTAAAAATTCGGTGACACGTGTTTCACTAGCTCGAGGAAAACATCTTCAACATAAAAATTCTACAACATGCATTTTTACCCCACTTTTTACTGTGACCATGTGCATGCACAAATATTTTCCCTCTCGGTGACGGCTAGGACGCCTTTCACCCCCGTTTTATTATAAACAATTGTGTGGAGAGGAGTTTACCTATGTGATATTTGTGTTAGTAAATTACACCACAGTCCTTGCGATCACCTCTATTTACTATCAAAATTGCAATTGAACAAATTCTGAGATCCAGTGCATATTAAAATTTCCTAAACTTTATTTTATGTAATAAATATAGTACTCGAGGAAAAGAACAACTCGTAAATAAACCACCTCTATCACAACTACGAAGAGTCGATCGCGTCCTACCCCAATAGCAAACACATGACTCACAAACGTATTGTGTGTCATCGTTAAAATTAATTAGCGTTAGAGAGAGCCGGGATAAAAGCGAAACGACGTAATACGGGCAGAGATTAGGGAAGTTCAGTTCCGAAGCGAAAAAGTTTCACCGGGTCTCCGGGGAGTGGATAATTGAAATGTGAGAGCGCGTGCATCTCACATCTACACACCACACGTTTTATCCGACTGAGGTCGGTCGATCGGATGGGTCGTGATGTGTATTACGAAGCGGCTTTTTACCATATCGCCTCATATAACGCCCCTCCATTGGAAAAACATTCACCGTGGCTTTACATCGAACGTAATGATTACGAGGCTCTAATGAAATGGGCGGCGCGCGATCACGTCGAATTTAGCTCTTTGCCCGAGTATGGAACGTCGGAGTTGTCGTCGTCATCATCGTCATTGTAGTACCTAACCGCGTTTTCACTTCGCATCGGAGCGATGAATAATGTTCGTTGGAGAACCGAGATTTACCGTGCGGATAAAGAAGTGGATTAATGGATCGCAGATGTGTTCTAAATTGGGGGTTCATTGTGCGACTTCATAATAAGTTTTCTATGATTCTTTGGCTACTGAATACTGAGGACGTCGTTCTTTTCTATTTTCGTAACTTCGTCCTTAATCTAAGAAGGAATCGAAGAATGGGCGGATTACATAATAATAGAAATGCGCAATTAGTACATTATGGCCGAATTTCGTAATTGAACTCTCATATGTACGAACATCTAACACCTGAGCTTATATAGAGCTTCTATAGAAATGAAAACTACTTCACACAGTCGCACTGATGAGCGGTATGACCGCGAAACGCGCGTCTGCGAATAGTGAAAGTAGTTTTCTAATTAAGCACAATAATAGAAATCGTTCGTTGACAGTCGAAAGGAAGCTGATCGCATTCTTATTCGAAATTGGTGATTGCAAAATACGAGGGCTCACAGTGGGGATTTTACGGAGAAAATCAAATTGTCAACATACTATTAATGCAATATGCACTGGTATTTTTAAATTTCGAAATAAATGTTACAATCAAATCAACAAGAATTACTTTGATCTGACTACTAGTTTTCTTTTAGCCGTTTCAAACTCATTACTTGTATGTTTTATTGAACTGATTGAAATTAAGGAACTATTACCGGTTTCAAGGCTAAAAAGTGGCACATATTTAAACTTTTCCTTTCTTGTTTCTTTTGTTACAAAACTTTATACAAGCTTTTGCCTTTAATTTGTACATACTTTGGGAGTATAATTTTTTTTTCCTTTTTGTTTTGACCGAGCATTATTTACTACAGGGCGCCAAAGTCGAGTCCTCGAAAATGAGACCCTCACACTGCGCTGAGATAATCTCAAAATTGGCATGTCAGAAACAGAAATTTCAACAAGTATTTTAAAGAGGAAGATAGTTTACATCGTAATTCACCACCTATTTATAAGAAATTAAAAAAGAAACAAAATGGCGGCTTTGTAAAAAAGAGATGTACAAAATCACGTTTTCTGCCATCTTTCTTTCCTTGCCAAATTGTTTTTAGCAATTTTTCTGCAATTTTCTGGTGAATTGCGGTAGACGAGATCAAAATAAACAAACGGACTGAGAATGAAAAAATCCATCTAGTGGTTGCGGAGAATAAGTCGGGGCAGTTTGAAAAATGCTACTTTGAGTAAAACGCTTTTAAAGTTTCCGATTTTCTGCTGCCTTTTCCGTATGGATTTTTACCCACTTTTATGTTTCTGTGCACTTCGCAATTTGAACTGACCTCGTGAGAACAAGGCAAGACTATAACGGCGTCAAGACGCAGGTTCGTTTAATAGAAGCAGGTACAACAGGCGGTATATAGGAGAGGGAGAAGAGCAGTTGCCTAACTGGGCAAACTGCCGGTAGCGCGCCGGAAACGGGCGCGCATTTAAATTGCTACAACTCTCTTATTTTTTCAAATTTCACTACAAAATTTTAGGAGGTGATTTCTGGGGGTATAAGGGTTCATAAAATGTTATTAAAAATCTTTTTTTTAATTCTAACCGGTACTAGTCCCTTAAACCTGAGAATTTCAAGACGAATATATTATTTCATTGCTTGAGCTGACGTCTTTCTTTTTATTTTTTATTTGAAATGGGATATTTCAATATGCTAAGGTTGAAGAAATAAACACTGCAGAGGCTTTTATTTTCTGTTTAAAAATATTTTTATGAACACAGAATCAAAGAGCCATATTTCTCCATACTCTTGGACCTTCAATTTTAGCTACATGTGCCTACAGTTGGAAACCGCTACCAATATATTGTCTAATATCAGCTTTTACTTTTTAAATCAAGTGCACCTAGGTGCACTTTTTTAGTCAGTTGCATTTATAATGGAACGCTATTAAGATCTGTAACATTTTGAAGGTAGTTATTACAAACAATTACTTTATAGTTATATACCAGGTCTAGTAGTATGAAACCGGAATTTTTTGTAAGAATAAAACGATTGTTATTCAAAAGTGATAAAAAATATTTTATTCAAAATAACTTCCAGTGGATTGTACACATTTTTCCCACCTCTCCGGCAATTTATGGATGCCTTGCCAAAAGAACTTTTCTTCTTTCGAAGCGAACCAATTATCAAGCCCTTTTTGTACATTTTCGTACGAATTGAAGCGTTGGTTAGCGAGAGCGTGACCCATCGATGCGAATAAGTGATAGTCGGATGGAGCCAAGTCTGGGGAATAAGCCGCATGCGGTAGTAATTCCCAATTGAACGATTCAATTGTTTCCCTGACCGGTTTTGCTGTATGAGATGGGGCGTTATCGTGCAGCAAAATCAGTTTGTGCTGCCTTTTTGCATATTCCGGTCGTTTTTAGTTATTGCTCGGCTTAAATTTATCATTTGCTGTTGGTAGCGTTGAGTGTTGATGGTTTGACTAGGTTTCAGCAGCTCATAATAAATACCACTCTTTTGGTCCCACCAAATACAGAGCATCGTCTTCTTTCCAAAGCGATTCGGTCTTGGAGTTGATGTCGATGGTTCGGTTGGATTCAGCCATGATCTACGACGCTTAGGATCTTCAAAATAAATCCATTTTTCATCACCTGTCACGATTCGATGGAGAAATGATTTTCTATTGAACCGGTTAAGCAGCATTTCACAAGTGGTTCTTCGGTTTTCTTGCTGTCTTTCGTTCAATTCATGCGGAACCCATTTTCCCACTTTTTGAATTTTTCCCATAGCTTTTAAACGATTGCAGATAGCCTTCTGCGATACATTTAATTGATCCGTGAGTTCTTGTTGAGTTTGAGCATCGTCTTCATCCAATAAGGCTTGTAACTCTTTGTCTTCAAACTTTTTTGGTGGTTTTACGCGTTCTTTGTTACTAACCTCAAAATCACCACTTTCGAATCTTTTGAACCACTCGAAGCACTGTGTTTTACCGAGAGCATGTTCACCGTATGCTTCCACAAGCATTCTATGCGACTCTGCAGCAGTTTTCTTTAAATAGTAACAAAAAATGAATGCTGTCCGCAAATCGTAGTTATTAGGCTCGAAACTTGACATGTTTGAGGTTATAAAAAAATATACTAGTGTACGGAACGTGAGTTAATGTTTGTTGACACTCTTCGTCAGCTGTTAGAAGAAGACGATAGCTATGTAATAGGGGTCTTATGGTGATTAAACTAAACGCTGACACCATCTATAGGGAAATTCCGGTTTCATACTACTAGACCTGGTAGTATATATAACTATAGTATAGTTAAGCTCTTACTAGTAGCTATTAATAAACTACGGATTGTGATAATTATTATGAGTTATATACACGATAATGGAAAGTTTTTCTATTTCTTACGCGGTTTTATGCTCGAAGCTTATGGAATGTGACCAAGACAGAACAAAATTAAAACGGTTTTTGGAACAATCGTACGTTGGCTTAAGCGAAGTTAGAATAAACGAAATTTTGGGTACAATACACAAACGTTTCTACTCTCAATTTAAACCAAGGTGACAGGATTATAATCGTATGAAGCCGCGATTTGAAAAAAGAATGCAAATCGGCTTGAAGGCACGTTCAAAATTGAGTTTAGTGAGGGTGAATGTTCTATTAGTTCTATACTTGGTCGGACACGGAAATCGTTTGTGGAGTGCTGTGATCGCGCCAAACGATACAAAAAAGCCGAAGTGCATGCTATATTTCCTCAAGAAGTGATTAATTTTTCTTCTAGTATTTCACAGACGGAGCAAAAAAATTGTACAAAAAAAAACTTACATCGGGTATGTTTACAAAGCTTGAACGTACAAAAGAAAAATACGGATATCTAATGCATTGGTTACAAAGTGAAGGGTATGACATACTTGTATCATACAAAGTACTCGCGAAAGAAAAACTACCAGTTACCCTCAAGGCATTGGTATTAGTGAAAGTTCAGCTAGTGTACCTCTGCAAAATCTGTTGGACCATACTGCTAAAAGAATCCTAGTATTTGTGTTTGAATCCAGGGCAGAAGTTTCAATTTCTCTGGTAGAAAGAGACAACCAACTTTCCAAATACTTTAGAAAAAGAAGCACTTTACCCTAGCTTGGCCCTCCTGGTAGATAATTTTGATTATCCGAATAATATACAGTGTGTCCCGGATTGACTTCGCTATAGGTATTATTGATTAAAAGTTTTGTAATCTCGTTTAAATGTTTTGGCATGCCGCCTTACTTTGTGTGAAAAGAATTTCAAGCATATTTTTCAGTTCAAATAAAGTATAATTTATTATTGGAAATAGAATCGAAAACGATCAGTTTACGATCTAGTTACGATATTTACCGTTGCGATCGAAGATTTGACTTAATTGATCGTTCTAAGGGTGGAGGGGTTTTGTTAGCTGTTTCTAATAAAATGACTCACCAATACGTAGACGTTACTAATTTAATTTCTCTAGTTCCTATCATTGACCTTGTCATTTGCAGATGTACTTGGTAGTCGCAGATTTTCTTCCATTGCGCTGTCTACATTCCACCTGATATTTCAATGGTAGAGTTTGAATTATTTCTCTCTGCTTTCAAGACATTCTCTTTCGATAAAAAGATTTTGATAATCGGTGATTTTAGCATACCTAATTACTGTAATGATTAAATTAACTTTCAGAAAGTTACTACTTTCACTTACTTTTGCGATACTGTCAATCTCACACAGTGTAATACTGTACGCAACTCCAATAATCGAGTTCTCGATCTTGTATTACTTAGTATTGATTCTAATATTTCTGTTAGCCCTTCTGACTCACCATTGGTGGCGGAGGACCCTCAACATCCCTCGCTAAATATTTCCTTTTCGCTTCCACTTGCGGAACAGCCAGCTAAATTTCCTATTGCCAATAGGCCCCGCTTAAATTTTAAAAGAGCTAATTTTCCTGAGCTGTACAATAACATTTTCTTAACTGACTGGAACTTTCTGGAAAATGCCACTGATGTAAACGTAGCCACTGATTTCTTCTACAAAATCTTATATAGTCTCATTGACGCGTCTGTCCCAAAATACGTAGCTAAACATTCACATTTTCCACCTTGGTTCACAAATGATATAAAATCCAATCTTAAGATTAAAGAAACTTACAGAAATAAATGGAAAATAACTGGAAATTTACACTACCCGAATTGCTTTAAGAGACTACGTAACTTCGTCAAGCTTCAGATTAAAGACTCATATTCTAGGTACTTAATCGACATTCAGAATAAGATTAAATCCCATCCTTCTGAGATTTGGAAATACATCCAAGCTAGATGTGGCACGACTAGAATTCCTGGTATCGTAAAAGATGACAACAACGAATTTAGTACACCGCAAGATATCGTTGATTCTTTTGCTCATGTGTTCTCTAGTGCTTTTGCTCCTTGCACCAAGAGTGAAGTACCTGACGTACATTCTAACAATTTACCATTATGTATGCGTTCTATTACTGAACAGGAAGTTTTACAAGCTTTATCCTCGCTTGCAAATTAAACAAACAGTCGGAGATGACGGTATCCCTGCCCTACTTATCAGAGATTGTCGGTATGTCCTTGCAAAACCTTTCGTGACCATATTTAACATGGCACTAAGTTCCTGTGAATTTCCCAGTCTTCGGAAAAGAGCTCGAATCGTACCTGTACCTAAAAAGGTGATTTCTCAAACGTGTCAAATTATAGGTCAATATCTATAATTTCAAATTTTGCTAAAGTCTTTGAATACATAATTTGTGATCGTATATATTATAATGTAAAATCCTATATCAACATGGTTTTGTCTCAAAGAGATCCACTATTACGAACTTCGCCACGATTACTCAGTATGCTTGCGAGATCGTCGATTGTGGGGGCCAAGTTGACGTAATATACACAAACTTTTCTCGAGCGTTCGACAGCATAGACCATTCCATATTATTAAAAAAGTTGAGCTCCTTTGGGTTATCACCTAGCTTAATGAATCTTATCAAATCATATTTAGATCATCGTACTAACTACGTATTCTTTAATGGATATCGCTCTTACGAATTTATATCGACCTCCGGCGTTCCTCAAGGATCAAACTTCGCACCCTTATTTTTTATGATGTTTATTAATGACCTTCTTCAATCGTCGACTTGTCCAGCCTTAGCTTATGCAGATGACCTTAAGATATATAACTCTATCAATAGTGATACCGACGTAGTTCTTCTGCAGGTAAATATTTCCCTTGTTGCAGAGTGGTGTGAATTTAACAAACTGAAATTGAATTTAAATAAATGCAGCACGTTCACATTCTCAAAGAAACTATTCTCTCGAAATGTGAACTATTATATTCATAATCACGAACTTACAAGCGTAAGAATTATTAGAGATCTTGGTGTCACATTCGATGAGGTGCTCAAGCTTCAAAGTGCATATTCATGAAATATGTTCATCGGCCTGTAAATTGCTGGGTTTTATTTGTAGAACGTCGAAACATTTTAATGACAATAACATCATTAAGTCCTTATACTACGTATTTGTGATTAGTAAGTTGGAGTATGCGAATCTAGTAGGAATCCTTTTTACTTATGTCACTCCATTTGGCTGGAAAAAATACATCGTAAGTTTTTGAAATACCTCTCCTTCAAATCTGATGGCCTTTATCCTGAGCGTGAGGAACTTCTCCCGCGCCACACTATGAAGTCCCTAACTGCGCCAAGTTTTTATGTAGTTTGCTAAATTTTAAAGTGGACTGTGAATTTCTACTTTCGCGAATAAAACTGAATGTTCCACGTTCAACCACTCGCTACTTAACCACTTTCTATACACCGACACCACGAACTAACACATTGCTAAGATCTCCAATTCATACTCTAATAAAATGTGTGGATAAACATTTTGAAGACATATTTAATGCTTAAAAATAAGTTAATATAATAATATATATATATTTTTCTCTTTCGATTTTTACTAATTTTGTATTTTTCTGTATAGGTATATGTCCATATATATAGTTTGCTGAATTATCTATGATTGTATTTTATTGAATTTTGTCCTGTAAGTGGGATTACCTGTTGGGCAAATAAAGCATATTATTGTTATTATTATTATTATTATTGTTATTATTATTATTATTATTATTATTATTATTATTATTATTACGAAGTAAATTGGCGTCAAGTAGCAACATCGTATCGTTGGATTGTACGGTTCGATTTTTCTCGTGTACGGCATGACAAATCTTCGAAGCTACAATAGCAATAAAGAAAGCGCGAACATTAACGACGCCATTTCTAGCTCCTCTTAAGCCGAATTTATTGTCGATCGATAACATTCAACGTCGCCGCGTAATTACGCAAATAAACGATTTAGAAAACGTTTTCCACCGAAACGGGGCGCCCTCGTCGTCCTATTTCGACGTCGCGGTGTCGCGGGCGTCGTTTCGCCGGTCGCGTGTAGCGCCAACAACGTAACGTTCTCGCCGCGAGCATAAATCAGACGCTATCGGAAGCCTAATCTCCGTACAAATAATAAACAAGTCTACAGCGACTAGCTATGAATTCCTCACGAAATTGAGCTTTTTGTGAAAGGGGTAATATATTTCTATCGTGTTCGAAATTGTATAATTCCATTTAACATGGCTTGTTAAGATACCGAGTTCCGTGACCGTTTAATAAAGTTATTATTTTGCATAATCGCGTTAAAATATATCTGTGGAATTTTTCGAGCGTAATTAACCGGATAAGGCGGTGCATTTTTGTGCTAAGGCCGCTTTTTTCCCGATACCCGTTCGATATTTACATACGTAATGTGAGGTGTGGATTATGCGAAACCGGAAAGCATTGATTTGGTATAATTTAAGCTGTTAGTTTTGAATTTATAGAGGTATATCTAGCATAAGTGGACATGCGATATGATGATTATATGATAACGATGGTTTGGCTTAATTTGAACTAAACATAATCCGTCCCCGAGGTGCTTCGAACAAAATCCTTTCCAGTTTTCTAATTGCACCTATGCAGCTGCTCATTATGATATCCCTACATCACCTTATCTCTGTCTTTTTGTGGAAATAACTTCTGCACCCATAAATTTGCGCGCATATAACTAAGTCGGGCATATACTACAATACGAATTGTTTCTAAAAAGGGGCTCGTTTCATTAAGAAAACTTCGAATACTGACAACCATTTTAACACACTCATTGTACATCCATGAAGTTTTTCATATACGCACCCAAAACTAACCCCATTTAGCAGTCACAAATGACTACTCCCTTTTTGGCCAAACGAATTAGAAGAATTGTAAAACAATAAGGTTACTAGACAAGAACAAGAACTTTGTTTCAGAAAGGTAATGATAATAATAATAGCATTTATTAAGTGCCCAACTGTAACAACTTATACAAGCACTGCAAAATAGATATACAAATGTGGATAAAACAACACATTACCCAAATTTCCGGGAAATGAAATTTAAAAAACCAAACCTAAAGTTAAAAATTGGTGTGTGTAGATTTGGAATTCAGTGGAATTAGGTTGTAGAAAATCTTTTTCGGATGTATTATTTTATTCGTTCTTATACATTACATTAGGATGATTCGGAAGTCATTATGATTAGGATATATAAAATCTTCGTATTTCGAAGAAAATCGAAATGGTTGGAAGTATGACCTATTACACATCAGATCATCTCCTCTCGTGCAGATTACGGTTAAAACAATTTCCAGAACGAGAGACGTGTTATTAAGAGAATATTCCATGAAAGCGTAACACGTGATTCTGGACGAAGCACCCTGCATGCTCCAAGATCCAAACGAAATTAATCCTATCGATTTTGACGTCGTCATATGCACCAAGTTTCATCTAATTTTGAACATGTTCAATTTTTCCGGAATTTCCAAAGGGGTACCCCTTGGAGAACTCCTGCTGCAAAAAGACTGCGAAGATGGAAAACTCCATCTTGTTTACTACTGGAGTAGAAACAACTACAGACGCGCAAAAAAGTATAACGGCTATGAGCTAGAGGCGTTGGCAGTAATCGAACCTGTCAAAAAATTCAGAGTCTGTAATTACAAACCGTGTCCCGTGTATTTTAGTAGAGAGAGAAACCGGCAAACAAGAAGGATTGCTCGATCGGTTTGAGAAAGAAGAAACACTACTCCAGGTTTACCATGTTGACCATCTAGCACCACTACTGCAAACTGGTAAAGGCTATAAACATTTGTTAGTGGTAGTCGATGTATTTAGCAAGTTTACATGGATGTATTCTACAAAAACAACTTCCACCAAAGAAGCTTTAGAAAAGCTCGAGTTACAAAAGACAACATTTAGTAACCCCAAGGTAATCATTTCGGATCGAGGAGCAGCCTTCATCTCCAACGATTTTAGAAAATATTGCGAGGACCAGAACATCAAACATGTGCAAATAACAACCGGCGTGCCAAGAGGAAATGGACAAGTAGAGCGCGTTAACCGCACTCTTATCCCCGTCCTCGCTAGGCTTTCTTTTGAGAGACCTGAAACTTGGTATAAAAATGAACGAAAGGCACAAGAATCACTAAATAGTACCTATCAACGCAGTATTGATAGGATGCCTTTCAAATTGTTATAAGGCGTGGAAATGAACACAGCAGAACACATTAAGATAAAAGAACTCATCGAAGCGGAACATGCCAAAATATTTTCAGAAGAGAGAGATGACCAAAGAAATCACGCAAAATACCAAATAAAGATTGTTCAAGAAGAAAACTGCAAAAACTTTAACAAGCGACGGAAAGCAGCCAAGTTATATGAAGTTGGTGATTTACTTACCATTAGAAAAACGCAGTTCCAGAACATGCCGAAGTTATTGCCTAAATTCCTGGGCCCGTATTGAGTTGTAAAGACTACAGGACAAGACCGCTACGATGTAGAAAAGGTTGGACGTCATGAAGGCCCAAATCGTGCTACTACCAGCGCCGACCATATGAAGCTCAGGAATACGAGCATATATAAATATAAATATATAGTAAAAATGTATTTCGACCGTACTGTATAGAGTAGAATATATAAAATCGAGCGAAAAACTCTATTGGGGTGGTCGGTCCGTGAAATAAAAAGTCTCATTTGTTGTTGTTGTTGTTTGTTGTTGAGGTTGACCAAATGAGACCTTTTATTTCACGGACCGACCACCCCAATAGAGTTTTTCGCTCGATTTTATATATTCTACTCTATAAATATATATATATATATATTGTAAATTATTTATTAGTGAAATTATTGATTGTAATAGAATTTTTACAAGTGTGGTCATTGACAGTAAGCAGATAAATAAATGTTAGCGACATTTTACATATAAATAGACTGCTAACAAATATCGAAGTGGTTGGAACTATGAACTATCACACATCAAATTAAAGCTGGTTTCGTGCAGATTACGGTTAAAACAATTTCCAGGACGAGAGACGTGTTACTAAGAAAATATTCCATGAGAACGTGAAACGTGATTCTGGACGAAGCACCTCTGCGTGCTCCAAACTCCAAACGAAGCTAATCCCATCGATTTCGACGTCGGAATCGTACTCCATGCCTTTGGAAACGTATATGCACCAAGTTTCATCTAAGTTAGAACATCCTCAATTTTTCCGGAACTTCCAAAGGGGTACCCCTTGGAGATTTGGAAGAAAATCAAAATGGTTGGAAGTATGACCTATTACACATCAAATTAAAGCTCTTTTCGTGCAGATGGCGATTAAAACAATTTCCAGGACGAGAGACGTGTTACTAAGAAAATATTCCATGAGAACGTGAAACGTGATTCTGGACGAAGCACGCTGCATGCTCCAAAATCCAAACGAAGCTAATCCCATCGATTTCGACGTCGGAATCGCAATCTACGCCTTCGAAAACGTATACGCACCAAGTTTCATCTAATTTAGAACATCTTCCATTTTTCCGGAATTTCCAAAGGGGTACCCGTTGGAGATTTGGAAGAAAATCAAAATGGTTGGAAGTATGACCTATTACACATCAAATTAAAGCTCTTTTCGTGCAGATGGCGATTAAAACAATTTCCAGGACGAGAGACGTGTTATTAAGAGAATATTCCATCAAGGCGTGACACGTGATTCTGGACGAAGCACGCTGTATGCTCCAAGATCCAAACGAAGCTAATCCCATCGATTTCGACGTCGGAATCGCACTCTATGCCTTCGAAAACGTATACGCACCAAGTTTCATCTAATTTGGAACATCTTCAATTTTTCCGGAATTTCCAAAGGGGTACCCCTTGGAGATTTGGAAGAAAATCAAAATGGTTGGAAGTACGACCTATTACACATCAAATTAAAGTTCTTTTCGTGCAGATGACGATTAAAACAATTTCCAGGACGAGAGACGTGTTATTAAGAGAATATTCCATGAAGGCGTGACACGTGATTCTGGACGAAGCACGCTGCATGCTCCAAAATCCAAACGAAGCTAATCCCATCGATTTCGACGTCGGAATCGCACTCTACGCCTTCGAAAACGTATACGCACCAAGTTTCATCTAATTTAGAACATCTTCAATTTTTCCGGAATTTCCAAAGGGGTATCCCTTAGAGATTTGGAAGAAAATCAAAATGGTTGGAAGTATGACCTATTACACATCAAATTAAAGCTCTTTTCGTGCAGATGGCGATTAAAACAATTTCCAGGACGAGAGACGTGTTATTAAGAGAATATTCCATGAAGGCGTGACACGTGATTCTGGACGAAGCACGCTGCATGCTCCAAAATCCAAACGAAGCTAATCCCATCGATTTCGACGTCGGAATCGCACTCCATGCCTTCGGAAACGTATATGCACCAAGTTTCATCTAATTTAGAATATCCTCAATTATTCCGGAATTTCCAAAGGGGTACCCCTTGGAGATTTGAAAGAAAATCAAAATGGTTGGAAGTACGACCTACCACACATCAAATTAAAGCTCTTTTCGTGCAGATTATAGCTGAAACAATTTCCAGGACGAGAGATGTATTATTAAGAGAATATGCGACGAGAATGTGAAATGTGATTGTGGACGAAGCACCTCTGCATGCGCCAAGATCCAAACGAATTTAATCCTACCGATTTCGACGTTGGAATCGCACTCTACGCCTTCGGAGACGTATATGGACCAAGTTTCATCTAATTTACATCTTCAATTTTTCCTGAATTTTTCTTATAATCATGGTAAGCATAATGAAACTGAGGTTATTGATATGAGTGGTATTTTTGACGCAAAACTAACTTTCAATGATTGTATGCAAATACAATCATTGATCGGTTACGGTTACGCTTATGCTTACGCTCGAGCTGGTTCGGTGTCCCTTAAGAAGTACTCACTGCAAAAGAAAAGCTTTAAGTATGTAATCAATGGCTCTCGGTGTAACTCTTGGCTTTCATTATTATTGCTTTTCTTCTTCAACCCCCATTTACCTTCTTCACACCTTCATAGATCATTCGGAGAATTCTTCTTTCCCAAGCCGGTGAACCGCAAGTGAAGGGGCGGAAATCTAACCGTACGTTACTCTGAATGTAAACATTTTTTTGTTCCATCTCCCACGATCTTGACAAAAATCAGTTCGTCGCCTTCGGGATTTGCACCCTTTATCATGTACTGATTGTTTTTTCCTAAAGATAAAAGTCAAATAATACTGTGTCCAGAACGTATTGTTCTGAAACCGCAAGTTTAACACTTTTATCGGATTTGACGTGTTAGTCTTCAGTTCTGTTTAACTGATTTCAAGAATTCCATTGCAACCAAAAAATTTGTCATCTGTAAACTTTCATTAGAAGGAATTCCCCATTGAAATCAGCTCTGTAGAATCAATGTTAGATAACGTCCATATTGGGGGACTACTCTGCTGGTCAGTTTGGTACTGAGAATAGCAATTTAGCTATCGAAATGCGCAGTTAAGACTATTCGAATTGATGTATTGATTTGATTGATTTCTCGCTAACTGTGGAATGGAAAATTTGCGAAAAATTCACACCAGTGAATGATTATGTTAGAATTCTTGGAAATTTTTTCAGAATTTTCGCATCGTTAGTTCAGTTTAAATTGACGAAAAACGAATATTACATAGAATAGAAATTTCATTTGGTTTGGGGGCAGTTTCAACGTGGAAATCCGGGTACGCCCTTTATTCAAGCAGTAGGGTACAAATTTCTCTTCAAGCTTGATGCATTATTTCGAAATTCTTTATAAGGGATTGCAAGGAAAAAATATTTTATTCCATCATCCCATTTCCGTTTTAATCTCCGTGAAAAGAAAATCCGACTAACTTAAATTTTGATCCCGTACTACCAACCTCATACATACACAATGTCTACCACATTTAAATAAAATAAAAATCGCGAAGAAAAAAACTATTCACCCAACGTCCTCGCAAAAAGCTTATTTGCATACAAACAACCTATACGAAGCAACACACGAAAATCTGAGTTTCGGTTTTTTGTCGCAGGTAGACCTCGGATGCGAGTATGCGCAAACACGCCGTGCAGAGTAATTTCGCTAACAAACTCGCCGCCTCCACTACGCGGTGCTTAATAGTTACAGCCGGCATAAACAAATAAAAATACGATAGTCGCTATCTTTCGCTTATTTTCATTATCCCATTTTCGCGCGTTCGCGGTTTCTGCCGGCGTATCGCGCGGTAATGTAATTAACTTTCCGGCATTCGTTTCGCCGATACAATCGCCGTTTTCAATTTGCCAATGCGCCGCCGCCGCCCGCGTTGTACCCGAGGAAATTTATGCCTGCGAGTGTTTACGAAACGGCAGCCGTACAAGTCGAACAGGCGTATGTATGTACATATAATAAATTCGAGGTGCTTTACGTGAATTAGTTCGAATAATTTTCTAACGATTCGAATTGTTTGTATGTTACATAAATACGTACGTATTTGCTTCTGTTTTAATCTTTAATCTTAAACGAAGCAGTTTCTTTCGCAGTAATCTTTGATCTTAGTCGATGGAAAATATGTGAATAGGGTTTCTGTAATACTCAATACCACGCTAATCCGCTAATGTGACTTTTGCATCAGCGATAGCTTATTGGGTTTTCCTACGCAACATTTGCAACTTTAGGTCCTCATCAGCACTCTCGAAATTTTTATCGTTCAAGGGTGTTCGGTACTTATTTTCAAGATCGCTTAAGGGATAACACCACTGTTCTGTTTTTATAAACTTAAAAATACTTTGAACCCTTTAGAATATGGGACGAACTCGTCTTTACCGGAAAACAAATTTTTTCCATCAAATTTCACACCTTTCCCCGACGCGCGTCAGAAGCGCCTCCGTAGCGCGCCTGCTTCGAACCGATCGCCGGCTCCACATACTTGCTTTACCCTCGAATTTCGAATTTCTGCAAAATACAGTAGATGTCGTTAATGGTCTGCGTTCAAGTAGAAACACTTTCAACCAAAAGTACGTTATACCGTCAGTATTGCTAGAAAAGTGTCAGCATAGTTAGTACAGCGTATACAAACAATTTATTCGTTATCTCCGAGTGCATACGCATCACAATGAGTGACAAAAAAGTGTACCAGGGTAAAAAAGGGACAAGAACATCGTATCCATCGCGGCGTCGGAGTAGTATGTCATCAAAACGACCGTTGAATAGATTTGAGGTTGAGAGCGATTCAACAGGAGTCAGTTCTTCTGCTAAGAAACTAAAATCTTCTAATGAAGATTTTGATGTGAATTATGAAATCGGAACCAAAGCCACTTGCCATAAGACTTTTAATTACCAATTAAGGAACGGCATTACAAATATTAGTCCACATAGCGTGAGTATTGTGTCTCATCTGCAAAGCTAACTTCCATGTTGCAATTTTTAAAACGTGTGAAAGTAAAGTTCCTTTTATGCGAGTTGATGATTATTTAGATTATACTATTAAAATAAAATGGTAAGTATTTATTTTTATCTTCATTATATTTTATTGGTGTTTTTTAAAAGTGGCTTAATTTCCAGCAATCTCAATTTCATTTTTGGCACTTGTTATATTATAACGTTTAAAACGTTAGTTGGAATAGTTTTGTTAAAAACTATGTAGTATAGTCAATTAATTTCAACTTTTTGTTTTATTTGAGGATTCCCAAGCAAGACAAAATTCTTCTGCCGCCAAATTTCGACAACAACAAAAATTAAGCTACAAAAAAATGGCTAATATTTAAAGCAGCTTTCTGCAACACGACGGAAGTGCTATATCTATAAGTGTCCAATTTAGACCTGCCCTTATTTTTCAAAATGGCGGCGCATAGGAGAGTAGGGTCCAAAAAGTTTCCATTTTATGCCACAATGTTCCATGTAAAATTTGGGCTCGATCCGACGACTCTAAGTGGACCCAAAATTGAGTTGAATAATAAGACAAGGTTTTATTATAAGAAATTAGGAACTTTATTCGGCATTTTTGGAAAAAACTCAATTTTGGTAACAGTTTTGTTAATATTTCGTAATTTTCTTATTTTTATGTTATTCTCCAATAAATTACACGTGAAACACGCGTGACGCGGAAAAATCACGTCACGCGCACATCTCTAGTGGCATTGTTATTTAGCACAACTGCGTTGCTGCTTACTTCTGAATTAGTTATTACATTTTCCTGCAAAATACCGTGATCTGATTTAATTATTGTGGCAACCCGTGTCGAGACACACACACACACAACCAGGCCAAGAACGAGAGAACAACTGTCAAACGAATGAGTAGACGTATGAGAACAGCCAACCAGTGTGTTACTTAATTGTGCTAAAGAAGTAAACCAAAATAATAAAGTACCAAAGTTAATTGTTGTAAACCAAATTATAATTGTTATTATTCTGGGTGAGTTTATAGGTTGTTACAATTATAATGTCAGAACCATCAACATCAAAACCTGCATCGGCTTCTGCATCAGCCATTTCCTCGGTAGAAACGCGTCAAACCGTTCAATCGCTCTACAACATAGAGTTAGTGGGCAGAACAGCGCATCAGATAATCGGTGTCAAACTGCCGTCCAATAGGCAAGTCCTACAGGTCTTCTTTCATAACATGCGTTTTGTGAAACTCGACGCAAAGGAAAGTGCAAAATTAACGCTCGATGCAGTGTATATTTTCTGGCAACAAGCACGAATTCCAACACGATACGGAACAAGATGCGCGGAGAAATTGTTGAAATTGTACAATACGTGGAAAGATATACAAAAAGTGCCCGCTAGCAAGAGATCTGTGGCTTGGAAACAAATGGAGCTTGCATTTACCAACGATCTGGACAATTTGTTTGATATTGCGACTGCAGATACCCTAAAAACCATTCGAATTGAAGAAGATAAGAAGTTTATCATTCGACAACGACAACCAGGACGCCCGGCATGCATGATTGGCTGCGATATGGTTTTATTTCTGCGAGAAAAAGAGCATCGGAACGAAAGGAGAAAGAGAAGCAGAGAAAGCGGAAATTTGAAGAAATGTCCAAGCCGAAAGATAGTGGTTCGTATTTGGCTTTATGTCATTTTCTATCTTATTGATTTATGTAATACATAACACATTTTAAACTTTTTGCAGCCGGCCAATATACAGAATCGAGTGATGAAGGTGAGGTTGAGGTTATGAAAGGAATTGATGAAAAAGCTCAGGACGTGGGTGAAGCGATTGAGGAGACCACTGCCGATGCCGAAACTGGTGACATCGTTGAACCGCAGAAAAGTGTACAGAAGAGAGGGCGTATAAATTTTCTAACGCCACGACTTGCTTCTGCGCTTGACCACGCCAAGCTAACCGATCCAATGGCAGCTCATGTGTTGATAGCCTGCGCCGATGCATTGAATTATTCCGTAGACGAGCTGGCTATTAACCGAACAACGATTAATCGATATCGTCGAGAAAACCGCCGGAAGGCAGCAGAAGTTATCCAGACCGAATTCGTAGAAAACGTAATTTTGTATTATTTATATTTAGCGATATAAGTACTTATAAGTCATTCGTCTCTTCCCCTAAACAGCTAAGTATTAATAAGCCGCTTGTCGTACATTGGGACGGCAAAATGTTGGTTGACCTTGTAGGCAGCGCAAAAGTTGAGAGAGTTGCGGTTATGGTCAGCTATGATGGGACATCGAAGTTCCTTGGAGCACCTCAAATAAAATCTTCAAGCGGAAAAGATTCAGCTGACGCTGTTTACAATCTGTTGGTTCGTTGGAACATTGCCGATCGAGTTGAAGCAATGTCATTCGACACGACCTCCAGTAACACTGGAGCTCTTAATGGCGCTTGCATTATCTTGCAGAAACCACAGTATTGCCATCGAGAACTGGTGCACTTGGCCTGTCGCCATCATATTTACGAAATCGTTCTGCGCCAGGTTTTTGAAGTGAAATTGTCGACAAGCAGCGGTCCTGAAGTTCAATTGTTCGAGAGATTCGCGAAAGTCTGGAAGAGTCTTGACCAGACTGCATTCCAGAATGGTGTCGAGGACGAAATCGTTGGTTCAAAAATTCCCCCGATGAACAAGCTGCCATTAGAAATTACTGCAATCAGCAGTTGAAAGAACGTCACCCTCGTAATGATTATAGAGAGTTTCTCCAACTGGTTGCTGTTTTCTTGGGTGAAACACATTGTGGTAGCTTCCGTTCTCCTGGCGCTACCAGCAACGCGCGAGGCATTTATTCTCTCAAAATTTTCCTTTTCCCCAACCATTTCACATTGACGGCCAGAGAACTGAGTGGATTGCGCGACGTGTGCATTTTCTTGGCGCGAATCTACGTTCGTGCATGGATTGGTTGTACAAATCCAATCAATGCTCCAAACCAGGATTTCAATTTCATACGAGATTCCATTAAATACACTCAAATTGATGCTCCAGTTTCTGCTGCCATATTGAAGAAGATGAGTAACCAGATGTGGTATTTATCAGCAGAACCAATGGCTTTGGCTTTCTTTGACTCGAATGTTTCTCTTCAACAGAAAAGAAAAATGGTTGAGCGCCTTGCATACGATGAGCCTATTATCAAAGTGGATCAAAATCGGGCCGTTTCAAAACCGCAAACATTCGCGAACCATAGCTTGAGCGACTTCATTTCAAACAAGACTAACAATTTCTTTGTGCGGTTCTGTTTGTCGCCGGAGTTTTTGGAATTTGACCCATCAACATGGGAAACCAACGAGAGTTTTAAAGAAGGCCGCGTTTTCTGCAAAAATTTAGCCGTCGTTAATGACACCGCTGAAAGAGGAGTGAAGTTCATGAAGGACTACAATCGGATATTGACCAACAAAGAAAACGAAAAGCAATTCTTATTGCAAGTTGTTGAAGCTTATCGCAAAAAATATCCATCGTTCAAAAAAGCATCTTTAGTTAATGTTTAAGATATTGTAACTTTATTATTTTTTTATCAGATTTTTCTGAGTAATAGCTTAGTGAAAAGGTAATTTAGTGAAGAATAACATAAAAATAAGAAAATTACGAAATATTAATAAAACTGTTACCAAAATTGAGTTTTTCCAAAAATGCCGAATAAAGTTCCTAATTTCTTATAATAAAACCTTGTCTTATTATTCAACTCAATTTTGGGTCCACTTAGAGTCGTCGGATCGAGCCCAAATTTTACATGGAGCATTGTGGCATAAAATGGCAACTTTTTGGACTCTACTCTCCTATGCGCCGCCATTTTGAAAAATCTTCATAGAAATAAGGGCAGGTCTAGTGTCCATCAAGATTTTACCGATGCATTATCACCATCTGCGTCAACGTCGCGGTCGTCATTAGAACATCTTGAAGAGGAGGGGAATTTCAGTATTATCAAACAATTCGCATATTTACGAAAATTCCGATTCAGACAAAGATGCTAAAACTGAGACTCAACTTGATACCGAAATAAATGAACTGCTAGGGCAAAATAATATTGTAACGTTCGCTGATCCAGGCTTATGGCCTGAATTAGTAATGTGTGACGTTTCAACAATTTTGGTGGAGCGGTACGAAAGCACATTTATTCATCAACAGTGAAGTAGTTGAAGTATACCTAAAAATATTGCACCAACAAGATTTACGCACTTGAACTAGAACCGAATTCCTAAGACATTCGGAATATCCCTCGTACATTAAGCATTACAAAGTAATAACTTATCGTTCAAAAGTTAGTAGCCAAGTCTTAAATACTTCGAACTAATTAAAAACAATTTTTTTTTTTTGACGGAAGATATCACCAATAAGGTGTGTACGCTTTCTACAAAACCGCTAATATATACGATTTCGATTAATTTTCAACAGTACCGGTGACACTAATTACACGTCCGAGATTAATACATACAGCATAACTGTATGCGTATAGGAGTATATAGAACGCGAAAGCAGCAATATGAAATTTTTCCCTCGCCGGAACGATACGAGTCGAAGATAAATTGCGAAGTAATTGCGAACCCGCTCATTACGGTATAAATGGCTCACACTCGCGACTCGGATGACTTCCTGTGGAACTTTGTTGTGGTAGTCGGACGTTTATCAAAAGGCGAACGTAATTTCGCTTATCTGATCGAGTTCGTACTTTGCGTTAGAAAATTACTGCGAAACGGTAATGGATTCGGAGCGTATGTATTCAATGAGGAATTGTAAAATCGTTGTTATAAATTGTAACGTGTACATACTATAATAGTAGTTTTCGTCTAAAAATTGATTGCTAGATGGAAACCTAGCTTGAAAATTGCGCCTCTTGCAGTGGTTGGAAAGCGTTGCTTTACAAGGCTTAAATTGGAGATGATAATGAACATGTTATTCTGCTTCTTCATGATTACACTGGTAAACAATGTTTCTTGTTTCTTGGGCGCTGAGTGATGTTTCTTATGTACTTTTCGATGCTGATTTTAAGTGCGTTATCGGAAATCGTCCATCAGGCACTAGTCTATCTCACTGTCTCAATTTTTCATATAACATTGATAATCATCTATTGCGTAGTGACTCTGAGATTATCGATTTGGGTGTTGTTTTTGACGCAAAGTTAACTTTCACTGGGCATGTGATGAACTTGTGCCAGTCTTCCAGCAGAACATTGGGATTTGTTATGCGGTCAAGTAAATATTTTAGTAATCTTGATGTCATGAAGAACCTGTTTTTTTGCACTTGTACCTAGCAAACTTGAATATGCGTCTATTATCTGGCACCTGTGTACACCCTCTGTCCCAAAAGTAACCGCAATGCGTCTATAAATCAGAAACCAGTGGCGTCATCTCTTGATAGTTGATTGATTATTGTAGTGGGACTCTTCCTTACCAACCTGACAAATTTTTATGACATTTGGTGCATAGTCAGCTGATACATCACGCATCCTGTGAGAGTGTTTTTCGTAAACGGTCAGAAAATGAGTCACGAACAACGAGTCAATATTAAGTTTTGTTTTAAACTTGGAAAAACTGCAACCGAGACGTATGAAATGCTGCAAATTGTTTATGGCGACGATTGTTTGTCGAAGAGGCAAATGTTCGAGTGGCATCGACGATTTCGTAAAGGCAGAGAAGATGTTAACGATGACGAAAGAGCCGGTCGTCCTTCGACAACTTTGGCCGAGGCAAATGTGGAAAAAGTGCGCGAATTTGTGAAAATTTCGAAGAAATCGTCAGTGAGATTTATGGAAATGGAGCTTGGCATCCCTAAAACAACTATTCAGCGCATTTTGACTGAAACCCTTGGTTTGAAGAAAGTCAATTCGAAGTTTGTTCCGCACAAATTGACCGACGACCAAAAAACGCTTCGAATCGAACACTCCAAAGACATTATTGCACGAGCCCGTGCAGATGAAAACTTCTTGAAAACGATTGTGACTGGTGACGAGACGTGGTGCTTTCAATACGAACCAGAAAGCAAACGTCAAAGCGCAGAGTGGAGGTCACCAGAAGAAGGAAATCCGAAAAAGTCACGAATGGAGAAGTCGAAAATCAAGTCAATGCTGATTTCATTCTACGATTCGAAGGGAATTATCCATAAGGAGTTCGTTCCATACGGCTCAACGGTTAATGGTGCATATTACCTCGATGTTATGAGGCGTTTGCTGGGTCGCATTCGTCGTGTTCGGCCCGAATATCGCGAGCCAGGCAGCTGGAGATTACTGCACGATAACGCACCGTGTCATCGAGCAACGATTGTCACCGATTTTTGGCGAAAAATGAAATATATTCGATACAGCACCCACCGTATTCGCCTGATCTGTCCCCATGCGATTATTTCCTGTTCCCTCGTCTTCATTTGAAGCAGAAAGGAGTTCGTTATGCATCCGTAGACGCCATTCAAAGATCGACGACCGGCATCCTAAAGGCCATCCCAGAGATCGACATGAAAAAGTCGTTTGAAGCACTCGTTGACCGTGCAAATCGATGTATTGTAGCACATGGAGAATATTTCGAATAAATACAATGATTTTTGTGGACATAACATACATAGCATGCTTTATTTCGAACTATTGCGGTTACTTTTGGGACAGAGGGTGTATACTTCTTACGAGCTTCAAGTTGAATCTATCCAAAGAAGATTTCTTAAGTTCCTGACCTACAAGCGTGATGGGGTGTATCCCTTACGCGAAATGAACCGTGGTGGGCTTCTTCTGGATCATGGAGTTGATTCTTTAAGAACTCGGCGAGAAAAATGTGCAGCTAACTTTCTAAGCAATTTATTGCACAATAAAATAGGATATTCCTGCATACTTGAGATGGTTAACTTTCATGTGCAACGGGCAGGATCCAGGCATTGTACAACTTTCCAGCTTCCCAAGTGTAGAACAAACATAATGATCAGCAGCCCAATTTACCATATCAGCAAATGTGCTAACAGACTCTTTAGTGATATTATGCTCGATACTCGTCTGTAGCTCTATAACATGTGGACTTGCAAGCAATTGTGTTTTTATTTATTTTTTTTGCATATGTATGTATGCATATATTTTACTATGTCTATATATATTTCTATGTATATATACATATATATGTAAAAACTTTAGTACTGCATATTGTGTTTTGGTATTTCATGTATAATTTTCACTTTTTGTTGATGCGTCCGTCTTGGAGTTTCTGTTCGGCGCTTAATAAAGTATTATTATTATTATTATTATTATTATTATTAGTTCTTCGCAAATGCATTTTTCATTATTGTGGGGTAGTCTTTGTTCCTCCACCAACGAGTATGGTTCAGCATGAAATACATGTCTGGCACCTTTGCGAAGTTTTGAACGTTATTGCCCTTGTGCTCGGTCTCCAACCGAATACCTAGAAATTAAAAGCTCCTCACAGAACAATATGGTTACCGGAGAAATAAATCCCCAACGACTGCGATGGTTGAAGTTTTGATATTTTGACAACGAGACGCTGGATGATCGCCAAAAGGTGAGGGTGAACCATTCAGAGCTTAGCAAGGCCTTTGATACAATTGTTGTTACAACATCCTACTGCAAAAGCTCTAATACTATGGAGTGAAAGGTCCTCCATTACAACTAATAGAGTTTTACCTCTCAGACAGAGGGCAAATAGTCAAGTGGAAAGAAAAAAGACCCATAACAAGAACAACTACAGTAGGAGTACCACAATACTCGATTTTGGGACCACTATTGTTTATCATTTACACAAACGACATATCCAGCTATATTAAAGATGTTCAGATGATCTTCCATCTTGGCCAGGAATGCAGCTGTAGATAAAGCCAATCACAGGTTTGTTTCCAATAAATTAAAACTAAATAAGAATAAAACATAACATCTGACTTTAACAATCAGATGGTGGATCTCCGGAAAGTCTACCTGCCACCTCTACATATTAAATTCGGATTGATAACGGCAATTGTTTTAGCTTTCTTCTTCTTCTTCTTCTTCTTCTTCTTCTTCTTTTTCTTCTCGTCAATCCTTATGCCTTTCAGCGTCGGATTATTTCTGGATCTTACGACGATTTAATCCGTTCCTTCCATCGTGTCCGGTCAGTACTGATTTTCCTCATTTCTTCTATGGTCTTCCCTCGCCTTCGTCCTAATTCGTTTACTCTATCAATCAATTTTTTCCTTGGTCTTCCCTTTTTTCTTCTCCCGTTATTTTTGGCTTCTATTATTTTCTTTGTTAAACTCTTTTGCTTCATTCTAATTATGTGGCCGTACCAATTCAGTTGACATTTTTCAATTCTTTTTAGTGTATCCTCTTGATTTATCGTATTCCTTATCTGTTCGTTTTCTATTCTATCCATTTTTGTTTTCCCCACGATCTTTCTCAAAAATTTCATTTCCATAGCTGTTATTTTGCTTTCGTGTTTTTGCTGTATTGTCCAGGTTTTAGCTGTCTAAAAGACAAGTTTCCGCGGCTCAATGGCGCAAAAATCGGCGAAAGGACATTCGTTTACCCTTAACCCTTCAATGCATGACTTTTTATATTTGTCCCAAAAAAGTAAGTATGTTGTGTTTTCGATGTATATTCAGGACAAAATGAAGAAAGAAAAATCATAATACAAAAATAAATTTATTTATAACAGAAAATATAATTGTCCCATATTTGGGACATTATGAGTATGTATACCTTATAACACGTTTGCGGTCTATCTTTTGTGAAAGTCTAGGAAACGATTTCTGTCTTTGTTGAGACAGAATGAAATATGTACCACATTTTTGACATTTATTGAATGACTGAAATTTACATCCGGGCAACTTGCACCTATTTCTCACGTCGCCGTCGTATAATGGAAAATGGTCGAAACTATCTTGACGAACATTCGATGGCGGTATATGAGCAACTGCTTCCTTATGGCGTTTATTGTCACATTCTGTTTTGTATATTACTTCTTGGTCCTCCTCTTTTTGACATATTAGAGCCTTTTTTACCTAGTGCATAAGCTAGCTCTGATCGAAATTCGATCAAGGTCAACAACTTTTCCAGTTCAACATTTCTCTCTGTACATATTTTTATAGGGTAACCGAGAATTGATGATCACAATGTCAATTGATTGGTAAAAAATGCGGAGATATCATTTTCTGGAACGCATTTTTATTCTATATCTCCCAATGAAGTCATCCATAAGATCTACCCCACCCGTAGGTTTATTGTACTGACAAACTATATTGGCACATTCAATTGTAACTTTGGTGGTTTCTTTTTCTATCAATCCGTTCAATCGTTCTGTTTGGTTCTATACCAACAAATGAGGATAAAAACAAAACAATTTTATTATCCTTCCATACCATCGAAAAAGTATCAATATCCATACAAGTGGAAACAAATTCTTCAGGGTAGCCTCTTGGCTTATTTTTCACTGAGTTTTCCAACGATAATATGCAATTTGGGATTCGATTCCCACGAACGGTTCCTAGAGACCATGAACTCCGATTTGTTAAATATGCTATGATTTGCATACTAGTATAATAATTATCAAAAAATATTTTATGATTAGCGTGAGCTTGCAGTTCACGGTATAATCTTACAATTACATTTGCCTTCTAGCACCCACATCTCCTTCACCAGGCGAACGATGTGCCGAATTGTTTTCTATACCTTTATAAATTTCTATTTTATATGCAAAACCAGATGTACCACACAAAACAAATAATTTGAAGCACCGTTTATGGGAGTTTAGGGAAGGTATTGTTTCAGATGATGCCTGGCTTTTGTAGCGCAAATCTGTTCATCTATAGACAAACACTCTTCCATGGGAATACTTAGAAATTTTTCACCAAAAGCATCCAAAATAGGACGAATGTTATGTAATTTATAATATTCTATCACCTGGTTTTCATTGTCATTAAGATGAAAGTATTGTTTAATTTTTCAAACTTAACATTAAGAGGCATTGTTTCTGTGACAGTAGGGTTTCTAGTAATATTATTCCATAATATTCTTATATTTGGAAGAGGTATTATGGATGAAAAGATACAAATGCCTAGAAATCTCTCAATATCCTTGCTACGAACACAGAAATTGCCGTTAAAATTTTTTGTGTAAATATAGGTATTAGTTTCCTCGACGATCTTAGTTATAAGACTGTCTGGAAAGAACTACTTAAAAGATTCATATGGAGTATCTAGCATACATGCAGTAGGTAATTGATAATAGCCTATATATTTATTAGGTTTGTTCGTAGAGTAAATTGGAAACCGTTGGCAACTAATATTCAATGCGCATGCCCGACTGGAAACAGTTGCCAATTTGTCCTAAATTTAATGCTCTAACGAACATAAAAGAGAAGAAGGAATGTGTATTTTGTCCTGAAGGTGGCGCAAAACTCAGTTTTTGTAGGTCCTTTGAAGCATTATTTATCTAAATATAGTAAGAATGTAGAGAAAACAACAAAAACGACACATATTCACAAATGAATATCGTCAACGTACAGATGTGGGACAGATCATGGAATGGATCACCAGAGATTAACAAGTAATCTGGGAGTCAACATTACTAAACTTGGCGCTTGCCATTGCGCATGTCGCAAACCAAAAATTTTCAATTCTGTAAGAAATTATTCTGACGGTTGCCAATCGGTTGGAAAATGAATAAAATTCACTCTGCGAGCGCCGGATTTCTAGTCATCCGTTTGAAATTTTACTCTACGAACACAAATATATAAATACGCATGCTTCTGACGGTTACTGATAGTTGCTGATTGCTCTACGAACAAACCTCTTATTTACTACAGGTACGCGTTTTCTTTCCACGTAACCTTTCTTGTTTCTATTTTGTAGTCAATCGTATTTTCTTCATCATGGATACTCATATTATTTGAAGTTGCTTTTTTCCTCGACTGATACTGATGATGGTCCTTGGGAAATAGCAGGTAGATCAATTTCAATACAATTTTCATCATCCAATTAACGGCTCTGGTGTTTCATAACTTACGAGAGTAAACCGCGTTACGTTATTTTTGACCTTGCTTGTATTTCGCGATTTTTCCTATGTCCCCATGTTCCGTTTCTTGCGCTTTATGCAGCGCTCCGTTCTCGAACTTAATGTTCTTGTCGGAATCTGTAAGTTTTACTTTAATTTCTAACTCCTTGTTTGATTTATGAAAATTTAGTTTGAGTTCGAATTTATGTATGATGTTGTTTCTCTTCCGTTTTGTGGCTTCTTCTCCTTTTTAATCATCAGTATTTGGATTCTTGGTTTTTGCTCGATCCCGCGTTTTTATATAGCACCGTCTTGGTTCTTCTCGCCCCACTCGCTCGCCATTTTTCGCTGGGTAGATAGCAGGTTTTAGTCGTACATTTCATTTTTCGGAAACCTCCTAATTGGATTGATTTTGGAGAATTATATATGATGGAGAGGTACCCGCCGTTTTATTCCCACTGGGAGATCTAACCTCTATCGAGCCACGTACGGTGAGAATTACTTCCAAGCCGCCCATACTTAGGCATGTTTCGATTTTATTTAGTACTGTTTATCTGATTGGTGATTTTGTTTTAGACTTTTATTTTATTTTTTTTTTTAGACCGTATTTCTCATTTACCTACTTTCTTCGTTTTACTTCCGATTGGAATCAATTGGGATAGGAGTTTTTTTGGGTATCCTGTTGCACTTCCCCGGGATTGCTGGCTGTTTTTTTGGTGACCATTTCGATTTTTTGGCGGTTTAGGACTGGCACCGAAACTACTGACGAGAAGCTACACGTTGCGACCTTCAAACCGAAGACGACATCCACACACAGCTAAGTACCTCGTCAGGAGCCCAGCTGCACCTTTCGTTATCAGTAACTTGTGAATTTTAACTTCAAATTTCGATCGAGACTACGTTTTTTTAATATTTTAAGTATGTTAAGAGTTTCGGCTATAGAAATAATCAGTATAAATAGCGAAAACGCAATTTAGTTATTATTAATACTGTTTGTAAAAGATTTGTACAAACACGAACGACGCTGACGTCAACGGCACTCGGGTTTCTCCACGTCTCTTTCACTTTTAACCGTTTAATAATTCATATTAGTAGATAGTTCGAGTTTTTGTTTTTCTTTTTAATCTTGATTCGCTACGTCTATTTATTCCTACAGGCCATGTAGGCCCATGACTTGTGCTCTATTCTTCTGCCATTTCCCTCACTATCTTTCTCCATTCCATTCTATTCTGTACCATCCGCTTCCAGTCTACAACTCCCCTTTCTCTCAAATCGCTCAAAACCGCTTCCATCCATTTTCTCCTTGGTCTTCCTCTTCTCCCTCTTCCTCCATGTCCCTCTGTAAATACTTTCCTGCACTGACTTTCCTGCCCCATCCTGCTAGCGTGTCCCAACCATCTTATTCTCTGAGCCTTGACGTGTTTTAGTATGCTACTATGTCCATATAGTTCCTTTAATTCCTGGTTTGTTCTTCGCCTCCAGATTCCATTCTCCATCTTCGTCCCTCCAAAGATCTTTCTGAGCATTTCTCTTTCCCATATCTCCAACTTATCTTCCATTTTTGTCAGATTCCATACCCCACAGCCATAGGTTACTGTGGGTCTAACAATTGTCCTATAGGTCTTTATCTTTGCAGTTCTTGATATCACCTTTGACTTAATCACTTTCTTTAGCATTCTCATTGCCTTACATCCTTTTAGAATTCTTCCTTTAATTTCGTCATCCTCTTTACACTTATTCGATATGACAACACCCAATTATTTGAACTTGTTGACATTTTCAAACGAATACTTTGTTTTATCTGTTTGGAACTTTGAATATCTCTTGTCTATAGTTTGTTCCTGCCTCATAACCATATACTTCGTTTTTTGTTCATTTATTGCGAGACCAAATTTCCTTGCTTCTTGTTCCATTTTCCCAAAAACTTTCTCCAGCTCCTTCTTCGATCTTGTGATTATGGCTACATCATCCGCATAGGCCACGATTTGGTGCTTTTGATGGTATATATTTCCCTTGGTTTGGATGCCACTACCTCTAAATATTGCTTCCAGCACAAAGTTGAACAATATCGTCGATAACGGGTCTCCTCGTCTCAGACCTTTCCTACCCTCAAAGCTGGTCGAAAGCTGTCCTTCTGCCATAACTTTGCTCTCTGTGTGTGTCAACGTCATTCTTACTAATGTCCTGAGTTTTCTGGGGATTCCAAGTCTCATCATGGCTTCGTAAAGTTTATCTCTACTAACTGTGTCATACGCTCTATTGAAATCTATGAACAGGATATGTAGTCCCAAATTTTGTTCGTAACTGTTGTTTTGTATCATCCTCAGTGGTGTGTCAACGTGATAACCGATAACATCGGCTCCGTTACATCTGATATTTAAAGTAAAGTGTACAAGTTCTAAAGCTGAATTTAAGTGTGCCAAGTAGGTGAATAAGAATAGCTAACAAAATTAGTGCGATAGTGAAAGAACTTCATAAAAGAATAGTATTAAAGCACCAATAACACAATAAATTGGGAGGTTAGAGATAAGATAATAACAGGCGACACGACCTTCCAGGTCATCCGGCCGAGTATCACAGTGTCAACCGGCAATAGAAAACAGGTAAACACGGGCGGGGCAAAGGCCAGGTTATTAGAAAATAATTTTATAACATTATAATTGTGTAAATAAGTAAAGAAAGACGAGAGAGAAATAAACATCGATATAAAGAGTGCACAGATAAAAATAACACGATCCGAAGAGTTGACTTGTCCTGACTTTTTGCGCAGGGAAAAATAAGTAAAAAATAAAAAATAAATATAAACAAAAAAAAACAAATAGAACTTACATAATGGGTGATAAAGGTAGTGGTGAGAGTGATGAATACACAACGGATAAAGGTAAAAGAAGAAAAGGGATAGGAAGTCTGGAGGAGCACTTCGGAAGAAGCTCTAAAACTAAAAGATCACCAATCAGAAAGGAAAAAGGAGAAGATAAGTTATCAATAATTATGGAAATGATTCAGGATGTGAAAAAGGATCTAAAGGAAGACTTGAAAGCAATAAGAGACGATCAGAATGAATTTAGGAAAGAATTAAAATTAATTAGGGAAGAAAATGAGTTACTTAAACAAGAAAATAAGGCAATAAAGGGGGAATTAGGTATTTTAAAAGAAAGAATGGATACGAGGGATCGAGAAAAAGGAGAAACAATATAATTATCCACGGAATACCGATCACATCATATGCGGAAGAAGATATAAAGAAAAGAATAGATGTACTATTGAAAAAAACGCTGGAAATAGATGTAGAAATAAAAGGAGCAAAGAAAGTTGGTGAAAAGATTTGCCTCCTACAATGAAATAATAGTAACGACAAAAGACAGATTATGATTAATAAAAATAAATTAAAAAATGTTAGAGATACCAGAATTTACATCAATGATGACTTGAGCAGGGAAGACCGGGAAATTCAGAAAAGAATCAGAACTGTCACGAGGGACGAAGTAGGAAAAGGCAATGTCGTGAGAACTGGATATAGAAAAATATGGATAAATGATGGGGAATGGATATGGGATAATCAGAAGGACGCACTAGTGGCTAAGGGTAGGACGAAGTTAGATACAAAGAACTCCTAGAAATAACAAGGACAAGGGATTCTATAACAAATAATGACCCGGCAATGATACAGGACAGAGTGACAGAAAATTACATTAGTAATGTGGTGACAACGAACGAAGATAAATACCAGAAGGCGAAGGAACGGAGAATAAAAATGGATCTTGCAAGTAAAGGTAGAAAGCGAGCAGTAAGACAAGAATATATTAACCTAGGAACATAGAATGTGCGAAGTATGTACGAAGAAGGTGCGATAAGGAACTTAATAAATATTATGGAAAAATACAAGATAGATATACTAGCCCTACAGGAGACAAAACAGAAAGAAAATGGAGTATGCAAAATTGGAGACTACAACTTCTTCAATAGTGGAGGAGAAAAAAGGTATTTTGGGGTTGGCTTTTTAGTCAATGACAAGTTAAAAGATGCAGTCGTAGGCTTTGAAGCTATATCCGACAGAATCTGCAGATTAAGACTGCAATTGAAATATAGGAAACTGAGCCTACTCAACATACATGCCCCAACGGAGGATAAAGATCTTACGGCGAAGTTTTATGAGGAAGTAGGGATTAAACTGGAAGAAATACTAAGCTACGATGTAAAAATTGTGATAGGTGACATGAATGCAAAGGTGGGCAGAGAAGAAGTGTATAAGGAAATAACAGGTGGGAAAAGCAAGCATAGAGACTCCAATGATAACGGAAATCTGCTAATACAATTTGCAGAAGAAAATAAATTAAAAATTAAAAGTACGAGTTTCGACCATAAGGACATACACAAAGCTACTTGGTCCTCACCCGACGGAAAAACTAAAAACCAAATAGACCACTTACTGATAGAGGACAAACATCACCAGAGTGTTAAGAATATGAGAAGCTATAGGGGAGCTGAAGCGGCTTCGGATCATTTTCTGGTGATAGGAAAACTAAAGCAAGAGTTGCCTAGGAAGAAGGATACGAAAACATCATACATGCAAAGGTACAATTTGACGAAAATTCAAGATGAAGCCCTTGTTGATAAAATGGGAAGGAAAATAAATAGTAAATTGAATATATGCAGGGAAGCGACCGACATAGAATGTGAATGGAACCAGATAGTAAGAATAATAAAAGAAACGATGAAAAATAACCTAGAGATAAGGAAAGCCAAGCTAACTAAGGATTGGTTCAATGAGAACTGTAAAGCCGCGTTAGAAAAAAGAAATAAAGCGAGGATTGTATTGTTAAATACAATAACAGAGGAAAATAAGAAGAAGTACAAAGAACTAAAAAGGGAAGCAAAACATGTGTGCAGACAAGAAAAAGAAAGTATTATGTTGATAAATTAAATGTAATTGAAGCCCGTTATAAAGGAGGAGAAATGAGGAACTTCTATCGGGAAGTGAAAAGCTTGAAAGAAATGGGAAGGGGGACCACACCATATTTAAAAGACAAGAATGGCTGTCTGATTAGTAGCGCCCAGGACAAATTAAATAGATGGATCGAATACTTTGATGGAATATTGAATACGAGAGGACAAATTTACCCTGGCAATTTAGATGAAATGGAATATATGGCAGAGTTAGACGTCCTGCAACCAACAGAGCAGGAAATTCAGGAGGAATGCAAAAAAATTGAAAAATCATAAAAGCACAGGGGATAATGGCATCCCATCAGAAATTTTGAAGTACATCGGAGGTAAATTACAAAAAGAGTTTGCTCGTTGATCAAAAGAGTATGGAGAGAGGAAATTATGCCCCTAGAGTGGAATAATGCTATAATATGTCCTATTTACAAGGGAGGAGACTTCTGCCAAAACTACAGAGGTATAACTTTATTGGACGTGGTGTATAAAATCTTGGCAAGAATTATTGGGAAGAGATTAGAAAGGTATCATAATACCTTAGTAGGTGAATACCAAGGAGGATTCAAGAAAGGCAGATCAACTGTAGATCAAATATTTACATTGAAGATGATACGTCTATTTATTACCATTTATTAATAAACGACGTTGGGGAATTTTGGCGCCTAACGATTTGTTTTTCTTTACTTCTTCTTTCATTGTACTTTTTTATCCATTCCTAACAATTTAAACGGGAAGATATTTCAAAGTTGGTGAGTACTTGCTCCCCTCTCCCTTCTACGTTCAGGAGTTCCGGATGAAGAGGCCGCAACGTGGTGGCATCTGTACATCTGTATAAGTAAATCGGAACCCGCTCCCGTCTCCGCTAGCTAGTCCGGCCGCCCGAGGATCGTTTTGGGTCCGAAAGAACAGCAAGTGTTGACTGACAGACTGTTGTTTTTTTGTTGTGTCCTCCTTCCCGTATAGGAATAGAATTACACGACCTCGAATTTTTATTTTCAATTTTCTGTGCGTTACGCCACGCGCGTACCAACCACTCTTCTTCCCCATGATCCATGCTAAATGTTTGTAGTTCGCGGTCGTTCTCACTGTCACAATTCATCATCAGTTTCTGATTCACTTTCAGAAGGAACGCTGTTCAAAATATCCCAAGCATCTACGATTATCTCGCTTCGTCTTTTACTTGCCAGACACACAAATTTGGAAAGCAGACTCAGTGGAATCAGTGGAGAGAATACCATAAAAAATACTCGAGGAAACACCCAAAAAGTGAAATTTTGTTGACCAAGTGTTATCAGAAATATCTTTCGAGTATTTCCCGGGTGGTGACTGATGAGATTAGTTTCTTCTCGTGTTTTAAATTTCCAGGTGCTGCTCATCTACTTTCGCCATCTCCATCCAATTCACGTCTACGGAAAATTTAAAATTTGGAAGTGCGGATATTCCTCGGAATACCCCGTCAAAAAAACCGTCTCACATTAACTTAACTTTCAACGAGGAAATTTCGCAGACACACGTGAGCCCCCCAACGAGGTGATATACGGGAAAGAAATCGCGAATCGTTTCCATCTTTTGACGATGCCGAACCGAAAAGCTGGCGGTTTTAGTATTTGAGGAACGTGTGACAATTGTGACATGACGACTTCAACGAAACGTCTCTTCTTTCTTATAGCATCTGTCCATGAATAATTCAATTCCGTTTTCTATCGGGGGACTCGCTCGTTTGCTTTTGTTCTCGACGGTATCGACGATGTTTGTTGGAAACGCCAATCACGTGTCGTGCGCCGCATCACAATAATAAAAACCCATCGCGTCGTTCGTCCTCTATGTCCCCTTTTCGAACCGTCTTCGACGACGAGCGACGCGTATATACGGATCTCTCTGGTTTTTCGTGCGTGATATATCGTAGTAACGAGAGGAAGGGAAAAAACGCGAAAGGAAAGGAAAGGTAACCGGTTAAATTGACTAAATGATGGCGAAAGACGGGTCGGTTTCTTGGCGATAAAAGAGTCGGACACGTGAATAAGTTAATACGTTTACGGTTTGACCGGTTTCGATTTGGTGCCCGTTGGACTTTTATTTTGAAGCAAAAAAGAGCTCCTTAAATAGAAAAATACCCTAGACGTTTATTACAGTCTAAATTTAATGTTTTGGTTTATTTTAAATTTCGAGACCTTCCTTTCTAAATTCTAAATTCCCTTTCGTGATTTGTCAACTATTGCATACCCTGCTCGTTTCGCTGACGAAATCAAGCGGGGAGAAAAAAGGTTGTATAAAACATATCAGTACCACGAAACGCAACCGACAAACATGAACACAATGAAAACGAAAAATTATAAAAAAGACTTGCATCCTTTTTGGTTATGAATCAAAATTTGTAGTTTATAAACTGGCTCACAGCATAAAAGGCTTCGCTTTTGGTAAGGTCCTTGGATCTTCTGAATTGTTCCCTTTTATTCCTATTTTTTCTTTATTCTTTTTTGTACATCATTTTACTCAATATTTGAACTCACTCTTATATGAAATAGAAGACCAGTTTATTAGAGTTTAATAATAATAATAATAATAATAATATTTATTTATTACCCAACAGAATAAATCCAACAAGGGGCAATACAAAAAAAGAAATATGGATAATACGGATAATACGGAAAATTAATACAGTGCAAAAGTATAATGTATAATAAGGTGGTGATAGTATCAATTACAAATCAATATGAAAAATAGAATACAATGAAAAAATAAAACATCTCAAAACAGAGATTACAGGATTATGTATATCGAATATTGAAGTTCTTAGCGGAATGAAATAAAGGAGCTTTCAGAAGAATATTTGTTCTTGGCGTAGGAACCATGATTAAGTCACCCGATCTTGATTCAAGGCGTGGCACCAGAAATTTGACCTTTGACAGTAATTCCGGGGCATCCAGCTTACCATAAATCAAATTCACCATAAAGGAGGCACTGATGTGGATTCTACGCTGAGCCAGTGATTGAAAACCGTGTCTCTCTAATAGATCATTATAATCAGTATTTTGAATCGGGTAAAAACCGTCCTGCTTGTACGACAGATACTTCAAAAATCGTCTCTGTATTCGTTCTATTGCTTTGGAATGAACACTGTATATCGGAAACCAGACCGTAGACGCATATTCCAATCTGCTGATAACCAGAGCGTAGAAGAGTGAACATATTGTATTCAAATTGGTAAAATCTTTACATGTTCGAATAATGAAACCCAGTGTTTTATAGGCAGAAACAGTAACGGCAGATATATGCTCAGAAAATGTCAACGCCGAATCAAAAGTGACACCCAAATCTCTGACGGATGACAAGCAAGAGATAGGTATATTGTCGATATGGTAAGCTGAGTTTATTATGCTTACTTTCCTAGTATATCTAACGAAGCAACATTTTTCGATATTTAGAGTGAGCTTGCTATCAGAACACCAAGAAAAAATTAAGTTTAAATTTTGCTGTAGAAGATCAACATCCGAATAAGAAAGTATGTTATGATAGATTTTGAGATCGTCGGCGTAAGCCAAGACAGGACATTGAATCGATATAATGAGATCATTTATGAACAGGTTAAACAAAAGTGGACCAAGGTTCGAACCTTGAGGGACTCCTGAGGCTGATACGTAATATTTAGATTTGAATCCATTGTAATAAACGTAATTCTGGCGGTTTGTTAGGTATGATTCAAACAAGGCTAACAATGCGTTATCGAAGTTAAACGAGCTTAGTTTGTGAAGTAATATTTTGTGGTCAATACTGTCAAAAGCTCTAGAGAAGTCAGTATATATTACGTCCAGTTGCCCACCCAAATCCAATGTCTCAGCTATAACCTGCGATATAGTGCACAAATTGGTGACGGTTGATCTACGTGAGGTAAATCCATGCTGACAGAAGGACATAGAGGATTTAGTGAGAAATGCGACTTGTTCATAAATCAACGACTCGAATACCTTCGCAAATGCAGAAATAATTGCGATGGGACGGTAGTTTTTAGGATTGCTGGCATCACCTCTCTTAAACACCGGACAAATTCTTGCTATCTTCCAGGCATCTGGAAAGACGCACGTGTGCAAAGCTTTGTTGAAAATCACGCATAACGGTTCAGCAAAAATCGAGGCACAATCTCTCACCACAAAACAAGGTATGTTGTCATGACCAGCAGAGAATTTATTTTTCAGTCTCTTAATATGGCGTATTACATCGTCAGTGGTGATGGAGCGCATGTGCACCAATGGATGGTTAGATGGCACGTCAGATAAACCATTAATTGTGTCACTCTGCAAAAAGGCATCCGAGAAAACAGACGCGAAAGCATCTACAATGCTTTCCGGTGTATTATATTCTTGGTTAGAATCACAAAGTTTGCTAGGAATTCTACTCGAACATTTCTTCGATCTAATGTAATTCCAGAAGGAACGGGGGTAAATCGATAATCTATGTTGTATATTTTGATTGTAGATATGGTAAGCTGTGGAGATCTTAGTCTTGACGGATTTCCGTAGCCTCTGAAACTCACGCCTAAAATGCATGCTACCAGTTGTTTTCCATTTTCTATAATAGTATTTCTTTATTGATAATTCGTTCTTTATATCTGCCGTAAACCATAAAGGATACCTCGAAGTATTTTCAGCTGCCGTCAAAGGCACAGACAGCTCGAGGATTTTGAATAGTTTTACATAGAATTCATAAACTACTTCATTTATATCAGTATAGTTATGCAAAAAGACCAATCAACAAGCAACAAATCCGAATAAAGTTTATTATAATTTGCCTTGTAGAAATTATATCTTTTGTTTACATTGGAAGGAAAGGGTAGAGATGTACACGTTGGCATAAAAGTGAAAGACATACTCAAGGCTGGATGATGTAAATCCTCCAAAACCAGTGGAACCGAATCATGTTCAACTTTAAACAAATAATCACAATTAGACAAAATCAAATCAAGCATCCGACCATTATCATTTAAAATGTGATTGAATTGTGTAAGATTTAGGGATGTTTGATGTTTACGTCATAGTTTCTATTCTTTTCATCGTTTGCGTATTTTAGTCTCAATTCTTGCAGACCGGACACCTCGAGGCAGACGAGGAACGAAAGTACCGAATTCGTACGGAATCGCAATGAAATTGCCCCGTCTGTTTGACGTACCGGCGCGATCAATAATCGAAATCACCACCTACAAATCAGCGGCGCCCTTTTCAAATCCTGTTACCATCAATCAACGTTTCTAACACCGTTTTATCGTGATAGTAAACCGTATCTGCGCTCTGATGTCGGTTCCATTTCTACGTTTATGAAAAATGCAAAAACTTGCTAATCAGCGCACAACGAAGGACAATTCTGAGAGTAATCTCTGCATACCGTAATATCTCTGCAAGAGCTTTACAAGTAATATCCGGACACCCACCTATACAGGCTGACTTACAAATAGCGAGTCGGACTGTAGCTCCCACACTAATCTTTTTTTTAATTCTCTTTTGACAAGATAGTGTATTGTAGTATGGTAATACTCCATTAGTAAAATTACCAATAAAAAGATGTAAATTTTATAGAAAGCATTCTTTAAGAAATAGAAAAGCGTTGTAAACATACCACGCAAAATTCATACTACAATTGTAGTAGTAGTATTGATTGTAGTATGAATTTTTAGTTAATATTATAGTACTTACTAGTAAGGATTGTAGTATGAATTTTTAGTTAATATTATAGAAAGCAAAAATTATTACAAATAATATTTACAAAATTTTAGTATTATATTAACAAAATAATGAACAATACAATCAAAATATATTACCTAGTGTGTATCAGTGTAATTTGTTTTCTAATTCCTAACTTCTCCCTCCCTCTTGAGTTCTTTCTTCACTTCTTTTCTTTGGTCCTTTCCTTTTATTGAATTCATCTTTTCTTGGTCTGTTCGTCGTTTGTAAACAACAACTTCTTTTTTTTTGTGGTCTGCTTCTTTTCAACCCTGGTATTTTCTGTAACTTTTTATCTGACTTTTTCGCCGACCATCCCATTCCGTCGCTTATAAACCAACTTCATTTTTTTCGGCACGTCGTTATAGCAATTTGGAATTCTAGATTTTTAATGTCTCAAGTGTATGTGTGTGGTATGTTTACAACGCTTTTCTGTTTCTTAAAGAATGCTTTCTATAAAATTTACATCTTTTTATTGATAATTTTACTAATGGAGTATTACCATACTACAGTATGGTTATAAAAGCCATAATACAAAATTTTGATCTTCTCTAGCCATCCGTAGACGTACGTTTCGCGGTTATACCGCTCGTCAGTGCGGCTTTGCAAGAGCTGTAATTTCGTATACAAATTTTATGTATGTATATATCGTCTGAACATTGATGTTTGTACATGTACAAAGATCAGCTGATGTTTTAAAGAAATTAAACGCCGGATATTCTATCAAAGCAATAGCTAATATTTTTCACGTGCATAGAACAACAATAACACGTATCAAGGAAAATAAACCATTCATAAAGAAGTTTATCACACAATCTGAATGCGGCCCAGGTAAAGGAAAGACGCTCAAAGTGTCCTAGTTTCCGAAAGATGGAAAAATCCTTGTTCAAATGGTATGCAAATCCAAGAGCAAGAACCTTACCAATAACAAGTGACATGCTGAAGGAGAAAACCAAGTTACTCCATGAAAAATCCAACGCCAGCAATGGTTGGGCTGCGAACTTTAAAAACAGACATGAAATCCGAAGGCTCAAAATATGTCTAGAAAAATTGTCGAACAATTCTATCAATCCGTTTTCGGATCAGCTCAGCAGGAACATGGTCGATATTGGTTTATCAAAGGGGCAGATATACAATGCTGATGAGTCTGGATTATTCTGGAAACTTTTACCTGATAAAACTCTTGTGCGTTCAAAAGAAAACTTAAGCACCAGTTCATAAAATAAGCAAAGAAATGTTAACTTTTCTCGCATGCACTAATGCTGCCGGAAATCATAGAGTTAAATTAATTTCTTTTGTCTAGAAAGGAAACAAAAATGCTTGGATGACATTGGCTTTCTTTGAAGAATGATTCCACAAAACATTTATTCCAAAGGTACGTAAATTTTACCTCAAAAGAACTTTTAATGTAACATTTCTTTTAAAGCAGGTGAAATAGTTTCTTCATAGCAAATACCTACCGCAGAAAGTACATCCGCTCATAGATAATGCTCCATGCCACCCAAAAGATGGCGAGTTGAAGAGCCATGATGGCCAAATATCGGTGATGTGCTTTCCTCCAAATCGAACTGCTCTAATACAACCCATGGACCACAGTGTTATAAAACTTACCAAGCTCAGCTACAAGAAAAGCCTTTTAAGTTATATTGTCGATCGTGGACAAACTATTGATGATCTCTGCAAAACATTAATCTGAAAGATACAATATGCTGTTTAGCTAGTGCATGGAATGCTCTTAAGGAAAATTCTATTCAGGTTAAGTTTCAAAAACTATTCGAAGAACCATCTGGGTGGGATAGTGAAGATATCATTCCTCTATCAGAGCTACGTTTACAGCTAGTTGATGATGCATCGAATGTTCAGAATATTACAACTTTGCTTCAGGAAATAGAACCATTACAGCAAACGACTCGTTTTGAAATCGAGCAATGGATTACTGAGAACACTACAGATACTACAGCTCTAAATGAAGAATACTCTATGGACGATGACGAAGTTGTCGGTGAAGAAGTTGATGACGTGGTACTTAATTTGAAAAACATTACATCGGAGGAAGCTACATCAGCATTTAATATTTGCTTGGAACGGGCAGAACAAAACAATGCGTCCTTAGAAGATCTTGTGACATTCCAGAGGCTTAGAGGCAGCGCAGTACTGAGTAAGCAAGTCTGCACAAGACAAATGCGAATCGAAAATTTCTTTAATATTACCTAAAAGGTGTAAATATTTAAAACTTTACAAGTATATTGAACGAATTTATGAAGCAAAATAAATGCGGTGCTGCGACAACCTGTATAAACGCTTTTTAATTGTGTGAAAAATAAAAGTCCGGTACTTGCAGTAACCTCAAAATTTGTGCCGAACCCGGTTTTCATTGCGAGCAAGAATCGAGTTTCTACTGTATTTAAGGATTCTAGGAAAAATAAGATGTTTTTCAAATCATGGTTTTAGCCTTGATTTGGTATATCTTGGGCTACTTATTCCCAAGTATGTAATTTTGCAATAATGAAAATGGTGATTCCATAGATCGGCGTTATTTGTCTCAATTTCAATAGTGTATAACTTTGTTATTTTAAATGGAACATCCTGTATATTTATAGATTCGGAGAAAGGTTTTTCAATTCCTACCCAAATTGTATTAGGTTTTCCTCTACCTATCTCTTGACAAGTATTATAATAAATGTTCTACATGGTCGCCATTTTTCTCTTTGCATTGTATTTTTGATTAATCGTAACCAATCAAATGTACGTATTGAGGTGAAAATGGCTCACTACTTGTCGAGGTCTCAAATTTTAAATTCATTGAAAAGTTGATTTGGAAGACTAACAATCAACCCAACAGCTTTCTTTCGTCTCCATCAGATCAATAATCTAGCACTTCATAAGCTCAACAGTGCGCAGTTATAAAAATTTGATTATTTAGATGTCAACTCGCGTGGCAATCACGCTGATTAAATACTAAAATACCATTGCAGCAAGTGAAGTCACAACATTAATTAAGACATTAAAGCAACACGTCACGGAAATAATTTTAACAACATATTTTCTCAAGGCAAGAAAATTCCATACTATCGGATTCAAGCATAGCATACGAGTATTGTTGGGAGACACATTTTCCTCGCCCACATGAAGTCATATCGATTCAAATTCTATCCCCTTAATGGGGGTAGTACATTTGTACGAACATTCCTTCACGCTCGATTGACGTGTGGCAGTCACTCGAACAGAAAGAAACGCGAATGAGAGCGAGGAAGAGGAGACAAAAAAGGAGAAAAGGCGACGAATCTCGTTATGAGATTGAAATGTGGCATTCGGAGCTTACGTCGCCGTTTCTACTAGAACACAGCGTCGAGAGATAAAAACCGTCCCGGACGAACTCTTTTCTGCCGCTTGCCTGTTGTATTATTCCGCTACTATCTGCCACTGCTACTCCCCGAAAGCGTCAAAGAAATGTTTGTCGTCCCGTGCAACCACTTTAATTAGATGTTTTCTTTCTTTCTGCTTCCGTCTCCCGCTTCCCGCTTTGCGCGTTTTTCTTTTCGTTCGTTTTATTCGCCCGCGGACGAACTTGGCCATTAATTTAATAAAGCCGCGCGTATCCGCGAGCTTAACGCGTAAGTTTGTTAGTGGTACTTTCTTTATTCAAATTTACCTCACCTGGTGTAACTAGCTTCGAATTAAATTGGAGAGGTGAGATGACGAAATGAAGAGATAGGAATGTAGGAAAAGAGTTATCGGGACGATTGAATTAGTGAAAATTAGCTCAAACTAAACCGATTTAGATACTTTCAAATACACATCATCATCATCATCACCAACTGAAATCTTCCAAATACACAATCTACAAATAGATCGCCATCATCAGGGCAGAAAATACTTACAAGGGAAGATCCCGAACCCGGAAATTCAAAAAATTTGAAACTTTGGGAATATATACAACATATATAGGTGTGCTATACGCAATTTCTTTTTGTGCCGACATTCACTTTGAAGGGGTGAAACACCCCATCGAAAATTGACGGATTTTCAATTTTCTCCACACAACTCCAGTAAAAAGAAAGATAGAAGATAGGTGTAAATGCAATAGTTGCAGCATACATCAAGATCTTTCAAAATATGTGACTATCATATATACAGAGTGTTCCGTTAAGCCTTGCGCTTATACTGCAGATGTTTTTGTAACAATACAAAGAAAAGTTTGAGATATAATTTGTGTGACTTTTAATTCTGCTTAAAACTATGTAGGGTGTTCTAATGTACAGAGTGTTCCAGAAGTAAATATCACCCTATCCTTGGTTATATCTAACAGAACTTCATATATTATATTATAATATATATGTATATATATTATTAAATACTTATTGCAAGGAATGATCTCAATCCCGCAAATTTAAAATATGAAATTTGAGAATATGTAAACCACATATAGAGGTGCGATACGAATTTTTGCTGCAAAGTTAATGAAATTTACTGTATATCTTTGCGGTACTATATTTATTAGATAAGACATTGTTTTGTGTGATAATAATATTCGAAGTTTTTATCTAATGGTGTAAACATGTTTTTGTAAAAACGCAATAATCAACCAAATGCAATGATAAATGATAACGTTGCTTATATAAATTCCCCACCTGACATTAATAGTATTTGTTGTTTGACTGTGTAACAAACCTGTGGTGCTGAAAATAGTTGTCGTAAATACTTTAAATGTAATGCGCTTGCTCATGGTAACATTTGACGTTGCCAATAACAATAATCCAACACCTGTGAATAACCACGAAGTGGAATTACATGACATAATAAAGGATATGCTTCTTGACGTTCAAAAAGATACTTCATTTTCGCTGGAAATTGACACAACACTAGAATTTTTGAATCCAGTTAGACCACATTCCGTAGACTTCGTAGATGATGTATACGCACCTACACGCGACGAAATTTTAGAAGCGATGGAAGCTGAAGACGAACAGTGTGTTCCAGAAGAAGGCGGTATTGTCAATTTGGAATATAAAACCAAAGCTGTTGAATACTGGAAAAGTGGGAAAACGAAGCGACTTACGTTAGCAACCGTCCAAAAGAAATTTCGAAAAGTTTCAACTCTCCAACAATTGTACAGGTAAACAGTGAACTCCATTTAATATAACAACGATTTGTCTTTATTTTCTTTTATTTGTTCTAGATGGGAAGAAACAGTAAACCGGGGAGGCACACGACGGGAAAAATTGCTACAAATTTCGGAATCCGTTTATAATAAGTTTGTAGAGAGTATTGATTCGGGTGATATTATTCATGATTTGGACATTCAAAGATGGGCTTTGCAAGCTAATCAAGGAATAGATTTAGAAAACTTTAAAGCATCCCGGCATTGGGTCTGGAATTTTAAGAAAGCGTATAGAATAGTTTCAAGAAAAATAAATAAATTTATTACGCGATCATATGGTACAGATTCCGAAAAGCTGAATGAAATCGCTTCAACATTTGTTAGCCATGTAAAAGATCACATAAAACATGTCGGAGAAGATAATACATTCAATGCCGATGAAAGTGGCTTTAATCTAGAGCTTCATTCTGGTCGCACGTTAGCTGTGCAAGGTTCAAAAAGGGTTACAGCAGTTGTGCAGTCAATATCCGCAACAACACATAGTTATACCATACATCCCACAATATCAGCTTCTGGAAAACTTCTTTCCCTTCTATTTATTGTCATGAAAGAACAAAGTGGTAGTTTCGGTCCGCGTGTAACACAGTCTTTGTTTGAACCGTGGAATGTTTATATAAGGGCTTCAACGTCGGGAAAATTAACAAAAGAACTGTTTAATGAATGGCTCACCCGTGTGTATGTGCCAAATGTGAGCTCCCACATTGAGCGTGTTATTCTTGGACTCTTGGACTGGTCATTCTCCTGCTACATTGCAAAAGAGTATACCATCAAACAAGCATGTTGAAATATTGACGATACCGAAAAACTACGGCAATGATACAACCACTAGATGTATATGATTTCCGTATACGGAAAAATTTTGTAAGAAAATTTTCCGATCTTGTGCTACTGTTTGGTTATGATATTGTATTGCATGAACGCAATAATGTTATCAAATTACAGTCCCTTATTCACAACCAACTTTCGGCACCAAAGTATCACGATGTATTTATTTATGCTTGGTATAAAAGTGGATACATTGATCAAAAACCAAATAAGTTTGAAAATCCGGTAGCTTTTGCTTTTAGACAAAAGGATTTTATATATCCTGCTAGCTGTTCCATATGCGGTGCCCAGGCCATCATACGATGTGCGTGGTGCAACGAATTCCTATGTTTTAAACATTTCTTTAAAGAATTTCATCACCATACACAATAATTATTCATTTGCCAGTATTTCACTACATAATAAATATGACCAAAAGATGCAAAGTGTTATCTACAAAAATTTTCTATATATCTTATACTTTATGACTAATCAGCTAATCACATATAAATTATATTGATGTACTTATCAATATTTGTATTGCTTAAAATGTTAAAAATATTGATATATTTGTTATCGCTTAATAAAATCGATTAATTGTAAGATATAACTTTGGTCTAAAAAACTAACCTTTGCCTCTTACAACAGCAAGTGATTAAATCAAATTAATAAATTGCGCATTACATATGTCTTCTACATATTTCCAAAACCAATACTTTGGATGTTATTATCAAACAAAACAATGTCTTATCTAATAAATATAGTACCGCAAAGATATACAGTAAATTTCATTAACTTTGCAGCAAAAATTCGTATCGCACCTCTATATGTGGTTTACATATTCTCAAATTTCATATTTTAAATTTGCGGGATTGAGATCATTCCTTGCAATAAGCATTTTATAATATATATACATATATATTATAATATAATATATGAAGTTCTGTTAGATATAACCAAGGATAGGGTGATACATTAGAACACCCTACATAGTTTTAAGCAGAATTAAAAGTCACACAAATTATATCTCAAACTTTTCTTTGTATTGTTACAAAAACATCTGCAGTATAAGCGCAAGGCTTAACGGAACACTCTGTATATATGATAGTCACATATTTTGAAAGATCTTGATGTATGCTGCAACTATTGCATTTACACCTATCTTCTATCTTTCTTTTTACTGGAGTTGTGTGGAGAAAATTGAAAATCCGTCAATTTTCGATGGGGTGTTTCACCCCTTCAAAGTGAATGTCGGCACAAAAAAATTGCGTATAGCACACCTATATATGTTGTATATATTCCCAAAGTTTCAAATTTTTTGAATTTCCGGGTTCGGGATCTTCCCTTGTTAGTTGCCGAAAAACGTATTTGGACTGGACTAGCGGATATTAGAAAACAATTAACGTTGGAATATGGCTCGATTTGATGAATATCCAGGAAAACATCTCGAGCAATTATAAAGGGTTTGCCGTAACTAGTGCGTGAAATTTACTTACAAAATTATAGGAGATAAAAAGTAAGTCAATGAGCTTAAACGGAAAAACAATTAATCGAAAGAAAGTTGCAAATAAAATTGCAGTTTTGCAACCCCTGAATTATGTATCGCCGAAGAATAAAAAAATGGCAAAAATCTGGATGTAGTGTGCAATATCGGATTGAAGTACTAAAATCGGTGATGAAGAGTAAGTTCCAACAGAGACCTCTATTACATGCGGGCGCAAGAGCACGTGAGCATGTTATATATTAGAATGATAAGAAAAGTTTTCGTTTATTCGGTAATAAACGATTTTGATAATGCTTGCCTGGTTGGGCAACTCAAAATATAGGTTTAGGACCACTAAATTATCTATCCCCAAATTGTGTTTAAAAAGCGTGCCAGTCGCTGTACTCTCTATTAGATACAGGCATACGATCCGACCATGAAAGTAAACAAAACACGCCCTATAAAAAGAAATACTTGCTACCACGCTTAACATACGACCCGGATTTTACTAGCGTTGACAAATATGACTTACAACCCGTGTGGTAAACAAACACGAATCATTTGACCTTGCTCCAGATATGACCCGAATTTTACTAGCATTTACGTTTCTACGTCTAAAAATAAAACATCCTACTTGATTGCATACTGACGTTGGTGCTCTGATCGGTCCTTGTAAAATTTGCGAAACTTCACAGATTAATTGCTGGTTTCCCGCAATAGTACGAGCCCTAATCACCACGTTTAAAGTAAGTGATTCTCAGAGTATTGAGCAGCACTGTTGCTGTTCTAAAGTCTATCTCTGAGACGGGATAGAAACGGATTCCGTTTCGAATGTTGTAAGCTTTTCCCGTAGAACTATTGGGAAATCTTCGATGATAGACTGGAATCGTCAATATTTAGCCTTCTCGAGGGTGACCACGGATTTCGCCATTTGGGCAACAAGCGTGCTGGGGGAGGAAACAATCGCGTAGGATAAAGAGGTCGAGATCACTGTCGTTGCCACTTTCTCTCCTATCAAGCAGGTTTACATTAATCACCGGCCTTAAACAACAAATAGAAAGAATTTGAGAAATTAAATTAACCTATCTCATAAAGTTGAAAGGGAAACGATCTCACCTCGTTATATGTTGCTAATTCTTGTACGTTGAACGACAGGTCCCTACACAAATTTTTTCGAAGGATGTATAAGAAAACCTTGAGTATTTAGTTCGTCTGTCAAGATCTACCACAAGAGAAACAATTGAATTGTTCATTATGAAGGAAGCAAAAGGAAATGTTGTATTGGTCATGTATATCAAGAATCTGCAAGAAAATGCAGAATCTTCTGCCGGTAAGAAACCAATTCGGCTACTATTATCGAGGGGGCTAGAAATGAAGACTTTTCCGAATCGACTACTAATTTCGAGAGGTCCATGAGATGTTGTTCTTTGATTCTTGGTTGTTGTTCCTTCATTACGCAAAAATGTTGCTGCAGGGCACGTTTTAGTGTTCAATCAAGTATCAATTTGAGCATAATCTTGGCTGGAACATGTTTGGAGATCGAGCCCAGGTACGACAATCAATGCGACGCTGGAGTGGAAACTGGGAGGCCAAAAATAGCCAAAATTAACCCAAAATTAAAGACAAGAACATCAAAACAAGGGACACAAAAGTATGGAGGAAACTATACGACAAGAAAAAGGAGTAAAAGAGTAGAAGTGGGGATCGATCCGTCCTAGTGAATTGATCTAGAGGGCTCTAAGGAGCGACAAATCCCCGAATAGGACGTTCAGCCGCTATAATAATGGTTGCATAATCTATCTAGTCCAAATTCTCGACTTTTCTGAAAATTGCATATTGATAAACGCAATTACAGTCAAATTATCAGCTATAGTAATAGTTATTAAACATTTTGGAGTGCCCAGCTAGAACTAGTTGCACAGTATTAGCCAAGTCATTTAATTTTTAGAAGCGGAAGCCGAACATTACAAGAGATGTTCATGCAATGGACATAGACAATAAAAAATTTAATCGATTTTTCATTTAGCGCATAACCCACCAAGTTTAACATGCATAACTGTTACATTCTCATTGGTTTTCACTTTCCATGGTAGAAAATTTCTTCCACTTCTGAGGAAACAGGCTGTAAAGGCAGCAAAACCTCAGCATCAAATAGTGAAATTTTGTAGGAAGCTACTATCAATATGGTAACGTAGATGTATAGATCTATTCCACGGTCCGTGATAGTGATTGCAAGGGCAGTGGTGTATTTGCTGACGTTATATTACATCGGTAAACTCCTAAATAATTGTGTGTATTTAATTAAATTCCGTGACACGCACTCTGCTAGGAACGAGGCAAGCATCTTCAAAACCGTTTATTACCGAATGAACGAAAAATAATCTTAAAATTCTAACATGCGAATTAACATCTCCCACCGTTACTCGTGCGAGTGGTCCAACGTAGATTAGATTATTTGAGGTGGCACTGATGCCTGTTCCACTGCGACCTTTCCAGGTCTATTGTGGTCCTCATGCCTCCTTAGAGTACGTTCTCTAGCTTTATTCCTTTAATTAGACTTGACAGCTTTGAGAGCGGTTCTTCCGCATATACATATATTTCTAAAAGCGGACTTGAAGCACTTGCTCCGTAATGCTGTTATATGCCTCCATAATAGAGTCCTGGTCTGCCTTAAGCGTTGCCGACTCCATCTGGGTGGCTGGATAGTCGTTGCATACTACCACGATCCTCTCCAAAGCAGCCTCCTTGAAGGTTAAACCTTGTGGCCCCTTGCTTTTCGGAAGACCTGCGGGAGTACTACCCTCCGACCTCGTTTTTGGACTTCCGTCCTTTCTTTACGTTTAGTAGCCTCCGCCGCCTGTTGAGGCCTAACTTCCTTATCTAGACTACCCTGGCGCTTTTTGCATGCCTAGTGAAGTTGGTCTTGATTATGGCTCTTTAGCCTGTATGAAATCTTGGCCCTGTTTCACAAGCTTTTGCACTTTAGCCTTGGAAATTCTAGATAGCGTAGCTATACGAGGAGTAGCTAGGGATTCTTATGCCTCCTTAGAGTACGTTCTCCAGCTTTATTCCTTTAATTAGACTTAACAGCTTTGAGAGCGGTACTTCCTCATATACGTGTATTTTTAAAGCGGACTTGAAGCCCTTGCTCCGTAATGCTGTTATATGCCTCCATAATAGAGTCCTGGCCTGCCTTAAGCTGTGCCGGCTCCATCTGGGTGGTTGGATAGTCGTTGCACACTACCGCGATCCTCTCCAAAGCAGCCTCTTTGAAGGTAAAACCTTCTGGCCTCTTGCTTTTCGGAAGACCTGCGGGAGTACTGCCCTCCGACCTCGCTTTTTTGGACTTCCGTCCTTTCTTTATGTTTAGTAGCCTCGTTGAGGCCTAACTTCCTTATCTAGACTACCCTGGCGCTTTGTGCATGCCTAGTGAAGTTGGCCTTGATTATGGCTCTTTTAGCCTGTATGAAATCTTGGCCCTGTTTCACAAGCTTTTGCACTTTAGCCTTGGAAATTCTAGATAGCGTAGCTATACGAGGAGTAGCCAGGGAAGCATCTGTCCGCCCGATCAGAGTCCCGCTTGATCGGGTAAGGCTAATTACAAGGGGGTTTCGCCTGGTGCCCCCAGGGGAACGTTAAGTACCGCACACCCCTGCGGCCACGCAACTCTCGGCACGTTACCTTAGACCTTAGTTTGGGTTTTAGCTCGGGTACCTCGGGAGCGCTAAATTCCCGAACTCACTTATTAAACTTGTTAACAGTGAGCCAACGTAAATGGCCCCTATAAATAACACTTCAACTTGATGTGTGTGTCTAATTCTGAACGTAATTTCTACAAAATATGAAGAAAGAGAGAAAAGGTACTTGGTAAAGGTTGTATTCCAGTTTGACTAAGAACCAGTTTTAAACTTTGAAAAATTTTGTATGTACCGTTATGTGACTAATTTCGGAAGTATTTTGACTATTCGTTGATATGTTCTGTTTTATAAGTCGCGAAGAAATGCGTCTCTATTGTCCCAACATCCAGAAGAAATTTTAAATAACAAATTACACACCGGACGAAAAACTGATGTTATCGAATAGGTTGAGCAAGGGGGCGTTTAAGATGGGTCCACTATCTTTATTTAGAAGATTTGTATTTTCACGTGTGTGTATCGCTTCATACACGTCTACTTGGCGCGGATGAATTAACACATTTTACAAATTTAAAATTTCCCATTTTTATTACGTGCCCAGTGTCGTGCATATACTTCGCGATACTCGAGGAATCGATTCTACCATAACGGTAATGTGCCACATGTCCTTTAAATCCTGTAGCATAGTGCCTGTACTGTCCTATATATGCTTTATCGCATTCGCTATAACCAGTTTTATAAATTCCCGATGGTTGTTTCAAATCTGTTTTGTTTTTCGGTTTACCTAATTGATTCTTTGAAATGTTCTTAGATCTGGAACCCGCCTATGTGTCTAGAACATTACTAAGCCTTTTTAAAATCATAAGATACATTAGTTTAATTAAACTTCTTTCGCAAGCTATCATAGATACAAGAGTCATTGAATGTCTTATGTGGACTTTGTTTTTCATTCATTATGACCTTTTTCCAACGTTTCTTACGTAATAACTATGGCTGCAACCTTTCTCATATACTCTGTATAATTCTGCTACAAGTGATGGTAGGAGATGTTTAATTCACATGATAGAATTTTAAGAAAAATTTTCGGTCCTTTGTGTCATAAACGGTTTTGACATTTCTTGCCTTGCGCTAACGAAACACGTGTCACGAATTTAATAAAATAATTGTGTGGTGTAAAAAGTTTATCGATGTGGTATGGCGTCTCTATGTACATTCCGTATTTAAAAATACAATTTGCAGTTTCTCAAAGTGTTAGAAAAGTATCGAATATCATCACGTCCATTTACGTACCTTGTAACTTGTAGTTACAACATTGAGGCAGTCGACCCTAATAAGTACACGCATACATCCTGCCACAATCGTATTCGCCTTAAACGATGAGCTCGTGTTTGCGCATCTCGCGCGCGAGTCACTCGAAAGTATCGTGGTTCGCGGAGTAAATCCTTTTACATCGGTCTCGCACGTCCGAATAAAAAGCGACCTTTTTGCGATATCGGAATTACGCCGCTGTTGTGCCGAGAGCAGGGCGAAATTAATGTTCTCCGTATAGGATACGTCGCTATTTTAGGCGATTGGAAATTGAACGAGCTTACACTTGCAGCGGGACGTATTTTGTAAGAAAGAAGAAAAAAGCGTTTAATCGGAAAGCGAGAACGAAACCAGAAGGAGGAAAGGCGACATACATGGAGACGAAAGTACGTGCAAAAATAGCAAATTTGTTCTTTAGCGTTGTAATTCGCAATTAATTACGAATTTGTGTCCCCGGGTTATTAAACGATCCGATTTTAACTTGGATTTATCTTTTAACGAAGCCGAAACGTTTGCCTCGAACTCAATTAAAATAGGAAAAGAACCTGCGGTAAATACTTTAAGAAATACTTCGAAGAACGGCAACAACGACGACGACGATGACGACGCCGCTGGCAACCGTTATAGAGATGTTTCATTATCTGGATAATAATTCTTGTCGTAGTTGGAGAGTAATGCGTTCAAAGTAAAGCGTACTTTGCATACCTCGACCGTGCTATAACTCTTTGGGGCCTATTTCTGAACTAATAAACAATCCCCTAACTACGCCGAGTTGTTTGTTAACATTCACGCAAGCACAAATAGTCTGAGGACAGAATGAATTACACGTAGTACCGAGATGGGGCTCCATCTGTTTAGGAAATTGCTATAAATTGTATGTTTTGATGAAGAACTATGATCTTATTGCGATGTGTATCTGATACAGACATAGAGAACACAGAGAATGATTGTCTACCACGTGACCAGTAATTTTTCTAATGTTATATCCTGATAGTAGATGGCGCGACAGTCAATAACAGTGTGGGTAACTGGGAGTTTTTACAGAATGACATTATGGTATCAGATTGCACTTAGGCCATAAGTTACTGTATAAATACATATATACTAAATAAAGTAGTTAAAGAGTGTAGTGTTTTGCTCCCCCGCCTTTACGTCATCGGCTACCTAACATCTAGATCTGGGGATTTTTGTGTTCATAGGTTTATGGTATTTGGATATCACTAGGATCCTACAAGCGTTTGACATAGCCGCACAATCTTTATTAACAATGTATTTTTATCATACATTTAAAGTAACAGAACTGTACTTTTCAGTGCATTGCTGAGTCAAGTGAGAATATCATATACCATGAAATAACAATAATTATTTTAGGTTAAATTTTAAAACGTTTACAAGTGAACAAGACGCATTGATTCTGTTGGCGCATATTTTCGAAGCGGTACCCGAAATGAAGATGGTACTTGGACATACTCACTGGAGCTTTGAATTGAGTAATACTTGGAAAGATTTCCAAATGAAAATAATGTCATATGAAACATTTTCTCGCCATAAGCATACACTTGTGGAACTTCTTGAAAATAAACGTTGCATTTGCAAAAGGGTCATCTACCGATTGACCAACTGTATTAAGTGTAGATGTTGTTGATGACATTCAACATCGAATGGAGCAAAGTCCTACGAAATCTCTACCCAATTTATCTGCTCAGATATGTATGATAACATATTTCATTACTTATTACAAAAGAATTTAATGTTTCCTTATTTTGTAGGTATGTCTTAGGGAAGTTGCCGAAAGGCTTTGAAGAGGATTCTGCATATGCATCCATACAAATTACAATTACATCCACGAGATCATCAAGGACGTATTCAATTTAGTCAGTAACGTAGTGAAAATTTAAACGACGTATTGGACGAACCATTTATGTCAGATGAAGCATGGTTCAATTTATCAGGCTATGTGAATAGCCATTATTATAGAACATGTAGAACGGAAAATCCACATACTTTTATCAAAACCAGTTTATACCCTGTTAAAATTGGTATATGGATGGCATTATCAAGACGACGTATTGTGGGGATTATATTTTTTAATGATACAGTAACTACTAAAAGGTATCGAACTAATATTTTACATCCATTTATCGAACAGTTGCACGATGATGAATTGAGGGAAGGATATTTTCAGCAAGATGGAGCAACAGCTCATACTGCATTCGATACATTGGAATACCTACGATAGGTTTATGATGATTGTGCTGTTAGTTATGGAAGATACTACTACTAGAAAGTGTTGGTAGAAATTAATGGGAATTGCAGCCAAAGGATGAGAAATAAATAAAAGACCCTCATTTGGTACCTCCAAGCTTTCGAATTGTCTTTCATTCTTCATCGAAGAGGTCTTCCTAATAAGGACAATAATAATCATTAGCACCAGCAGACCAATCACAAAAGATGACTTACACGAGAGCTGAAAACACAGCAAACAAACAGAATGGTGTTAGGACTAAACTACTTAACAACATATTACACAGATTAAAATTATCATAAAATTAAATTACATGTAATTAAAGTGAACTAGGTGACCCGGTAAACTTTGTTTTGCCCAAAATTTTTTTGACTTTTCTTTTTCCTAGCAATTACGAACAAACCTGCAGAAGGAAGTGTCCAATTTGGTCCAGTCGTTTTCAATGTTTAAGCATCCGAACAAACCACGATCCATTTTTATATGTGCAGATTGAAAACTTGTTCACACACACATAGTACACGAGATTATTCCTCTAAATTCTAAACTTCTTTTCTAGTTCTCGAATTGATGACTCTTTACTTGCGTCGTATTCAGAATAGCACCCTAATTCCACAGACCAAATTTCTGGAGTTAATTTTGTTCCTCTGTAACAACTGTGTATTTATAATTAATGCTAACTAACATAAACAGATTTTTGGCACACCAATGGGGAGCTCATTCAGCCCCATCTGGCTCTGATTGTCTTGGATCATCTGTTGGAGAAGTGTTTACCACAATTGTCTTTCGACCTACGATTCATGTACAAGTATGTGGACGACCTACTCTGTTCAGTATCCTCTAATAGTGTGGCAACTACATGTGACATTTTCAATTCTTTTAATGAACACATTCAATTTACTGTTGAGCTGAAATCTGACGACACAGTCCCCTTCCTAGACACTAGAATCATACGTTATCCGGATCAGAAGATTAAACTGGGTTGGTACACTAAAACAACATTTTCTGCTGCTTACATCAGTTTCTATTCTAACCATCCGATGAATGTGAAACTTAACACCTTGACAGAATTAATAAACAGGTGTTGATATTGTCAGACACTCGATTCGGAGAATGGAGCAAACAAAGATTAGCTCATATATTCATTAATAACGGATACCCAAAGAGTGTTGCACATAAGATTGTCTACTCAAATCTTATTAACCCCGTACTTACCTCCTCCAAGGATTATCAGGCTGCCTTGCCATTCGTTATAGATATCAATGCCAATGATTCTATATTGGATTATTTTGATTTACAATTACTTTATCCTCCATCACCGCCGTCTGAGAGAATAGATAATAATCCAATCACACGCTACTTTAAATTTCCATACTTGCAGTTTTTGTCAGAAACTTTTACAGATCTTTTTAAAGACCAGAAGTATATAAAATTGGGGAAATATACAATAACTTCAAGCCCTCGGCCACTTATTTTCTAATACCAAATCTTAAATTCTGCTTGAATTAATGTCGAATGTGGAATATAATATCCCATGTGGATCTTGCAACAAATCATATGTTGGCACGACAGGTCAGTTTATAAAAAATCGCGTTGCACAACATAAAAGGGACTGCGACCAAATAAATAACTCCAAAGCAGCTCTATGCGCCCACCATGGGGAAACAAGACATTGCTTTAATTTCGACAATGTAAAAATACTGGACGTAGAACATCACCACAGAAAACGTATGTTCCTTGAAATATATCACGTGCAACCAAATGATAACTGCTTGAATTTTAGAACTGACACCCAAAAGGGCATAGCCGGCTTTCCATGTTGAAACTGTCCGCAAACGAAATAAAATTTCTTATCCACTATTCGAAAGCATTTGACCTATATACGTTTTTGCCAAATTTTCAACCCGATAGCCGCCATATTGGACGAGTAATGGCGGATTATGTCATATTCTTTCGTCAGGTTTAGCTGAACTAACGATCCGAAATTTCTGAAAAAATTCACAAGAGTGCTATACATGATAGTACACTCGTGTGAATTTTTCGCAAATTTTCCATTGGAGAGTTCGCGAAGAAAACAATTTGTAATTCTTTACAATCAATTTTTTCATTGTTAATAGTCTCGTTCAACTTTGAATTTTTATACTACGGATGCGTCTCCTAAAGATACGTATTCCATGATTTTCTCAGATTTTTTAAAGGGGTCCACGATACTGAAATAGATTAATATCTTTGAAAATCGACATTTATTATGGTATCGGTCAACCAGAGTAGGACGCAAATACTTTTTATCGCTTAATAGGTGACTCATTCTACAAGATTCCGTTGTTTAGTGAACTAAAATCGATTTTGAACAATTTCAAATAACGAGACTTGATTATTTGTCAGATTTTATGCCAGTAAAGTTTTATTAAACAATGTATTCCTTGAGCGAATAATTATACGTTCATTCGATTGCAGAGGGCGTTCGGTTAGGCTAGTTTTGGTGGAGCAGGTCGAAAATGATTTTCATCGCTCAATAAGTGACTCATTCTCCAAGCATTTCGTCGTTTAGTGAATTAATATCGATTTTGAACAATTTTAACTAACAAGATTTAATAATCATACTTTTTTTTGACTTTATGCTTCTTTGTCTTCACCGAAAAATGTCAGGGTCAAATACAAAGCAATCAAGATGTTCGTATTGCAATATTTCGTTTAAGAAATGCCCAGGATCGAAGTTGGTGGTAAAAACTGATTCAGAAGCAAGCGCTCTATCGAAGTTGCTTGAACGAAAAATTGATGTTAGTGACGTTTTCTGCAACAAATGCCGCAAAAATGTATATACTCAAGGATTTAGAAGAAGTTGCGAAATTATTGATTGTCCCAACGCTACTACTTCATCTGACGATGTTAATGATCCAACTTTTCTTCTTGCGGAAAAGGATCCCAAACAAGAATCTCAAAACATTGTTGACATTCAATTATCTCGCGTCGTCTCGACACACAAATACTGTTTTTTGTGCGGATCATCATCAACGTTAACTACAGTACCGTTTGAAGCTCGAAAACAAGTTTCTACCAAAACACAAACCTTTATCCCAAAAGGAAATAGATCTTGTCCGAAACACCTCTTAAAAAATCGTTTGTTTGAAAATGAGTTGCATCAAATACGGATTCATTCAAATTCAAGCACAATTGATGTCGATGATTTACGCCATTTTCTAACGGACTTATCAATTCAAGAAGAAAGTACTCTTATTGATAAAATAGGCGATTATACCTTGTCATAAGAAAAATTCGCGTATTCACTGGTTTAAGCTGGAAATTCGTGACATGCTAACATCATTGAAGCATTCCACTTCTCGAAGCCCAACTCAAGCAATAGTAACTTTTTGGTTTAAATTACGAACGGGCAATTCGAACAAAGTAATTGCTTCTGTACTTGGACTAGAACGAGAAGAACAAGTATCGGATTACAGAGATTCAGTTACTAAATCGTTGAAGGACGTTCTACCAACAAAGTTTGGATTCCATGTACTTTCGCGCGAAGAATTGATCTAAAACCAAACTTCTGAAATGGCAAGAAAAATATTCAGCATGAAAAATGAATTGGCTTTAATTTTTGATGGAACCTACGTTCAACATGAAAAAAGGTCCAACAACGAATATCAACGGAGATCATACTCAGGTCAAAAGAAAAAACCTCTGTGCAAACCATTTACAATAGTCACCACGAATGGATACATCGTAGAAACTCTTGGACCTTTTTCAGCAATTCTCAATGATACCACTATCATGGAACAGATTTTAGGAGATCCTAACGGTCTACGAAATATCCTCAAACCTGGAGATATTTGTGTCGTTGATCGTGGTTTCCGCGACGTAAAAGATAAATTACAAGAACTAGGTAAAGTAATGAATAATGACTGACGTAGAAATATATATATATATATATATATATATATATATATATATTATATAATGCTCAGTTTTCAATTTTTGTTTTTTATGTATATATACTATTGATTAATTGATTAATATTTCACGATTTTTGTATTCATTTTCTTCGTAGTTCAGGATTAGAAGTTTTTTGTTTCAGATTCATTCAATATTCACGAAATTCGTTTCTTTTGAGTTTTTGCCTTATTTTTATATATACATATAGTAATTTTTACGTAAATTGTTCGTAGGATTTACCGTACAAATGCCTGTACTAAATGGTCAACGGAAACAACTAACTACCACAGAGTCAAATAATTTTCGATTGGTAACAAAGGTTCGATGGGTCCTTGAAGCAGTCCACGGAATTTTAGGAGAAAAATATCATTTGCTCCATTAACCAATTGATAATAAACTGTTGCTGAAATTCAATCATATTGTCGGATAACTTGTTTTTTGAATAACAAATTCGGTAAACGTTTAAATTCTGATACAGGAATTGTTGATAAAATTCTTACTCAAATGCAATTAAAAAATTATGTTGAAAATACATTAATGCAAAGAGTAGAAGAAGAAAAATTAAGCAGGCGTAAAGTTCCATTCAAGACGGTGAGTTCTTCTGACATATTAGACTTCCCGGAAATGATCGAAGAGGATTTGACGATCTTTTTTACCGGTTCTTATCAATTACATCAAGCGGTTTCCTATTTGGCAGAAATAATGGACGCAGACAATAATATTGGAATAAGTTATGTCAAAGAAACTCCAAATATTATCAAAGTTGAAGTTAAGTCGAGACATGTTAGAAGTAAAACCTATGAAAGTTTTATCGAGTATGAGCCAAACTCTTTCGGCTAATCTGGAATCAAGCAATACAACTGTGAACGTCCTAATGGCAAACGTACAGTGGGGTTGTTGTTCTCATGTAGCTGCCATTGTTTATTATTTATCTCATGCCCGATACCTTTCAAAAATTGTGAAATCAGCAGAAATATTGAGCAAATTATTTATTGCTGAAAACGTACCAGCGCTAATCAATGAAGACAGCGACGATGACTGAGCTAGAAATAACCACGTTTATCTAGAAATAATATTGTTATTAACGATAATTCTTAGTTTGGTATAATAGCATTCAACAAATTCATTCTTATTATTATAATCACAATTTTTGGCAAGTATAAAACGTTTTGTTAATGATTTCAGTAGCTTTTGAATAGCGAGTCTTGGACGGAAGTGTTGGATGAATCAGATACAGATACAGCATTTAATATATTTGATACTATTATACAAAAACATTTTAAACATTGTTTCCCTATAAAAAAATTGTACAACAAATAAAGGCAATATAAATAAAACTCCGGAGTTGGTTGAATTGGAATGGCATCTTTCATTAGTGGGTAATTTATGCACACATTTTCCTAGTTTTAAAGAAACTTTTAAAAACCTCAATCTTCGATACAATCTCCTTTTGAATGAACTTAAACACAAAAGTATAAATGAGCGATTGTCCAAGGCAAGTAACGGGAATAAACAAATGTAGAAGGTAATAAACGAGGAGCTGGGCAATAATCAAAAGAGGAATCATAAAATACAAATTATTCAACATAATAGAAACTTAACTGATGAGGAGGCCGCTTCAAAATTTAATAACTTTTTTGTTATGACCTCAAATAATTCGATACCTTTCCAGAGTATAGATCAACAGAGTTTATTTGACTTCGAAAGTAGAATAAATGTATCAAATTCTTTCTTTCTTCCTCCTCTTAGTCCCAGTGATATCGAGACATATGTACATACACAAATTAAAAAATACAAATTCAGCAGGTTTCGATAATATTTCAAATAATTTATTGAAGAAAGTTAAAACGTACGTATCTGTTCCATTAGCTCACATTTTCAATTGTTCTTTCCAGGAAGGTATTTTTCCTGATAAATTAAAATATATTACAGTGATCCCACTTCATAAAAAGAATAGCAAAGAAGTAATTGAAAACTATCGTCCAATTTCACTCGTGTCCAGCGTTTCAAAACTTATTGAATTAATTGATAACGATAATATTGTTAAATTTTTGTTTTCACATAACGTGCTCCACTCATTTCAACATGGTTTTATGAGGGGCAAAAGTGTTAATACGGGCACTGGAAGATTTTGTCAATGCAATAGTTTGTTCCCTAGATAAACGATAATTACCTGTGGCATTGTTGATAGATTTTACGAAAACGTTTGATATGGTTGACCATGATATTTTATTAAACAAGCTTTCTATTTATGGTATACGGGGTATTGCACTTCGATGGTTCAGGTCCTACTTGACTGGCAGGGCTCAGTGTGTCCGGGTAAATAATACGAAGTCTGAAAATTTGACAATCGATGTGGGAGTTCCGCAGGGATCGATTCTGGGTCCTACGCTTTTCCTTCTGTTTATAAACGATCTGGTTTATCACATGGAAAAAGATTCAACGAAAATTGTTAATTATGCAGACGATACAAATGTATTGATATTTGGCCGCAATCGGGATGATGTTTCAGTAAAGGTAGACGAGGCTTTTGGACTAATACAAAAGTGGACAATACGTAATAAACTTAAGATAAATACCGAAAAAACAAAAATAGTTGTATTTGGCAACTCGGAATTGTATCCGAACGGGATTCTCCTCAAGGAGAGTAACACCACGCGCGCTCTCTGTCAATCGGCTTCGGTTTTGGGCCTTACAATTGATAATAAATTAAAATGGCGTGAGCACATAGATGGCTTCTGCAAAAGGCTATCAAGCGTTAACTTTGCATTAAGTACATTGTCCCCTTATTGCAGCATGGATGTCTTGATGGCTCAATATTTTGCATGTTTTTAGTCCCTTATAAAATACGGAATAACGCATTGGGGTCGATCAGACATACAGCGGATTTTTGTTCTGCAGTTGCGAGCTATACGGACCATATGTGGTATGTCCTCACGCGACTCCTGCAGAGACGCATTTAAGAATTTAAAAGTATTGACATTACCCTCTTTATATATCCATGAGCTATTGTGCTTTGCCTATTCGAATAAAGAAAAATTTAAGAGTGCTGATTATGGTTATAACACGCCATACAAAAATGTCAATTTAGTTAACGAACAGCATAATACAGCAAAATATCAAAAACAGACAAAGTACAATGCTTGTAGGTTCTTTAACCATTTAACAACTCAAGTAAAAAATATATCTACAGTTAAGATATTCAAATTCCATATGAAGGAAATGCTGATAGATCGCGTCATATATGACATCGAGGATTTTTGTGTTCTCCTGGTAAAGTGTTATGAACTATTATGAACTAAGTGTTATGTCCTTGAGTGTACCGCTTCCGGAATGATTTATACGTCATCTTATGTAATGTCATTTGAATGTTCTTTTTTTCTTTCTTCTTTAGTCATATTGACTGTTTTCGTAAATGCTTATGTATAGTGACATGTATGTATGTATTTATTGAAAAGAATAAATTTATTATTATTATTATTATTATTATTATTAAAAAATGTATTCATCTAATAATAATATAACTATTCAGTCGTACTGTATAAGACAATATTGACCTTCTAAATATTTTATGTATTTTTTTATTTTCATAAAATTTTTTGGCATAAAATCTGATAAATAATCAAGTGTCGTTATTTCAAATTATTCAAAATCGATTTTAGTTCACTAAACAACGGAATTCTTGCAGTTACCTATTAAGCGATAAAAAGTATTTGCGACCTGCTTTGGTTGACCGATACCATAATAAATGACGATCTTCAAAGATATTAATCTATTTCGGTATCGTGGACCCCTTTAAAAAATCTGAGAAAATTATGGAATATGTATCTTTAGAAGACGCATCGGCAGTAGAAAAGTTCAAAGTTGAACGAGATTATTAACAATGAAAAACTTGATTGTAAAATATTACAAATTGCTTTTTTCGCGCACTCTCCAATGGAAAATTTGCGAAAAATTCACACGAGTGTGCTATCATGTACAGCACTCTTGTGAATTTTTCAGAATTTTCGGATCGTTAGTTCAGCTAAAACTGACGAAAGACGAATATTACAAAATCCGCCATTACTTATTCAATATGGCGGCTATCGCGTTGAAAATTTGGCAAAAACGTATATAGGTCAAATGCTTTCGAATAATTGATAAGAAATTTCATTTCGTTTGGGGGCAGTTTCAACATGGAAACCCGGTTATGCCCTTTAACACGTTCAATGCCATTGACGGAAAATTCCGTCGCGTTCGTATACATTCGGGTGCCACCGACGGATTTTACCGTCACCTGCCTACTGCTGTTTCCCAGTCGTTCAGTTGTGTCGGCACTGTGTGTGGTTATGGTAGTGTATAACGGCACTCAGCAGAAGTATTACGACGTGATTTTACGTGCGCGGTTCTGATTTTTTTCCCGCCATTTTTGACCAGTTCTGTTTTGAAAATGGAACAAGAAACTAACGAACCGGGGCCATCCCAGCCTTTAAAAAGGCCCCGATACCAATATTATACAGAAAAAGAACTATTAGACATATTGGAAAATAGTGATTCGGACTTAGATGGAGACGAAAGCGATATTTGGGAGCCAGAGGAATCAGATCAAGGTGATAATTCAGAATTTGAAGAAGAACACCAGGAAATTCAAAATGAAAGTCAGGCAGACCTCGAAGTGGCGGCGGATGAACAAGAGATCGTTAATTGGGGAGATAATCCAATCGGAATGGTTAGTTACCCATTTACCAAAGTTGAGGGCTTATTGATTCAACCGACAGAAAACACGCCAGTAGGATTTTTTCGCCTTTTACTAACTGACCAGTTTCTTTCAAAAATCGTACAGGAAACTAACACTTACGCAACTGAGATATTCCTACCTGCGGGGACTAAAGAAAAATCCCGCATAACCGCCTGGAAAGATTTGACGCAGCAGGAATTATTAGTTTTCTTAGGAGTATTCCTTCACATGGGAAATGTGAAAATGCGTAGACTGCAAGATTACTGGAAGAAAGATCCTTTTTTTCATCAAGAAGCCATTTCGAAAAGTATTAGTAGAAATCGTTTCTTATTAATTTTACGAGCATTACATTTTTCTGCCAATCCCCAGCCTGGAGAACAAAATTCTGATGATAGGTTATATAAAATTCGCCCGGTAATCGATGCCTTCAATAATAGAATGGCTGAAGTATACTACCCAAATCGAGAACTTTCGTTGGACGAGTCGATGATTTTGTGGCGAGGGAGGCTCGTCTTCCGTCAATATATCCGAAACAAACGCCACAGGTACGGCATCAAGTTATATATATTAGCCACGCCATGTGGAATAGTGCAGAAATTTGCGGTATATACTGGAATGCTTGACGATCTAGGAGGGACCCAACATACTCAAAAAGTGGTATTTCAATTATTACGTGAAAATCTGAATGTCGGGCATCACATATACATGGATAATTATTATAATAGTTTTCATCTAGCTAGAGCGCTTCTTGACCAAAAACTCACTGTACGGGAACGCTAAGGCCTTATAGAAAACGCACACCAAAAACAGTGCAATCCGCAAAATTGCGAAAAGGAGAGTCGATTGCTCAATATTCAAAAGGAATCATGATCGGTAAATGGAAGGACAAAAGAGAGGTATGTTATATCTCTTCCGAATTTCAAAACGATATGATTGAGGTTGAAAATAGGAGACATGAGGTTAAATCCAAGCCGTTACCAATCGTAAATTATAATAAATTCATGTCCGGAGTTGATAGACAGGACCAGATGCTATCCTATTACCTAGCCGAAAGAAAAACGATACGTTGGTACAAAAAACTTTTTGTGCATACATTAGAAATTATGGTCACTAATTCACATGCTATTTATAATAAATACTCCGGTCAAAAAATGCCATTACATGCTTTCAGAATGAGCATTATAAAAGCATTGCTACCACCTGTAGAGGCGCAGCCTGCGCCAAGAAATCAAGGGCACGTTGTTATAAAACGAGAGCCTAGGCTGGAGCGAAAAAAATTCCTAGCAAGAGGTGCAAATCGTGCAGCCTAGGAGGAAAAAGGACAGACACAATTTATGAATGTCCGGATTGTCCTGAACGTCCCGGCTATTGTTTGAAATGCTGCACTATATACCACAAATAATAATTGTATATTATCATTTACGTTAAAAATGTTTATTTCTAAACTTGTTTTTGTTAGTTATTTATGGAAATGTCTGTTTGTGTTCTATTCAGTTTAAACTTTTATAAATGCTACATTTTTTATTCGTTTTTGAAATACACTGTTTCATTTGTTTTATTTTCAACGCACGTTGGAATAAAGTTGTTTTTATGAAAGCACGCCCTAGACAGCCGGAATTTTGAAAATTTAAATGGGCGAGATCAGCGACGGAAAATACCGTCATTGGCACACAACCGACAACTTAGGTGTGGGGTGCCACTGACGGAAAATACCGTCGAACATCAAATCTCTAGTCCAGCCAATAAATTCTTTTCTACCACTCATATTGAACTATTTCTAATAATTATCAATAACCAGTTTCATTAAAAGAAAAAAAAAAATTAAGCGGCATTGGCAAATTTGCAGCCAAAAAAGACACCGGCAGTGAACGTGTTAAACAAAATTTACAGTTTCATTTTACAAATCAATAACGCTCAACAATAGCTTATCTGTAACAGGTTCAGTATTAATCAAGCGTGTCAGCTCGCTGGTTTGATTCTTTGGATTGCTTTAATGTTTGATTTTAATCTTGATTGTTTCTTTATAAAATATTAATTCATCCCGTTTACTTTTTGTTCAGAATTACCTTCGCAATTGCAAAAGTTTTACTTAATTTTTACTGTGTCGACTTACTACAGTTGATATTATAATTTCAAATAGTTTTACTTACATTTGACTCTATTAATTCATAGTCACAGGTCATACTTCTTTTGAACGACGGTGTATGTTCCTACTTGTACTTTAGCTACCTTGGTAATTCCAGAACTACCAACTTGGGCCGTGCTGCTTTTCTTGAGTTTCCCGCGTTAACTTAGAATAGGCACATGTTCTTCATCATACGAACATCGTATCTTAAACAACTTTGGTTTCTTCCTAAAAATAGGTGTAGAATTTAGTTTAATCTTGTTATTTGGGTTGCCTAATTTGATAGTTTTATGATGGACAAAGATTGTTGATATCTCTGTATAAATTACAATATTTTTTTTTCACGTAACTACACCTATACGGCTTTAGTGAAATATATTTCCCCGCGGTTACCGAGATTTCCTCATCTGATTTTTCTTAACTAGAGGGCTCGCCCAACAATAACGCACACCGCTTACACATCCGGCAGTCCCAATTTAAATTTATACGCAATCCAAGGAGATGATCGACGTGTAAACAACTCATAAAATTACCGCGGCCTCCAGCTCCATCACGGCATATTCATCAGATATAATACTAGAAAATTCTTCCCCGTTTAATTTCCTATTATCCTTCGAGATATGCGGCGTAAAATCGTATAATTATACATCGTAGGAATGGTAGTAGCGTAATGAAAGACTTCACTAGGCGTTTCGTGGCATACAAAAGTCCGAAACGCCAATTAAATATTTGAAAGCAGCCGGACGAGTCGACAAGCAACAATTTGGGTAGTACACGGATCTCTCATCCATTACTCCGATGTTTACCTAGAAATTGCACTAATCTGGTAATTACGGCCGAGTTCGGTTCAATTATGCAAATGCAACGTAAGTTGCACTGCACCGTAAGTTTCTTCACTGGCGTTTAGACTTGCAAATTTCACGATGAGTAATTACGCGGTAAATTAATTTAATTCCATCATCCATCATCAAGAAGTATGTTCGTTTTTTTTTCCGCTGGGATCTCGCAGCTTTTTGCCGGACGAACTGTATCATTACGCATTCATGAACTACATACTGAATTTTCTAATCGTGCGAGGCGAGCGGTTTGCTGCACGAACCGGGGACTTTGCGTGAGATCAAAGAATGGCGCTACCTATAACTAAAGTAGACGATCATGTCTTGCGATCGCTCAATTAGAAGGTCTTTGTGTCGTATCCACAAGGATAGCTGACGACGACGTCATGCTTACGGAATCGTAATCGATCAATGAAATTTACTTTGGAGGTAATCTAAAAGTTTAGCATGATGGACAACGGAACTACAATGGATTTGTATGAGGCGGGTGTTGCAATCCCAAAAATTTACTTTTACTTTAGTTTAAATTGCAATCATGGAAGCAGCGACTAAATCGCAAAGAGCTATCGTTTCCTTTCTATTGAAAGATGCTGCGAAACTTTCACGAATCGTTCGACGTCTGCAAGATATATTTGGAAAATCTTCAGAATCTGAAGGTACAGCTTATCGATGCGTCGATCAGCAGAATGTCACTAGAGCACCTCTGTAAAATTTTCTTTTCAGAGCGAAGCTCTTTTAGAGAGGTTCTGCGGCGAGAGTTAACTGGGAAAAGTCTATAAGATGCTGTTGGTGTGATGAAGCGCGAATTTGGAATTTTCCCTTCTTATGAACTGTGGGTCAAGTCTCATACTTCAACAATAGTTTTCTCCTTGTAGGTGTTTACAAAAACACTGTCATGTAGGGGAAGGTGGTGTAAGAGTGCCAGGGTGGGTAAGAGTGTCACCGGTTCGTATTTCGCGCCTATTTTTTCAACGGCACTGGCAGATCATAGTATTGCGCAGAACGATCGTGTTGTTAAGTGCACCAAGTGTCTGGCGTTTAAAACCTATACTTTGTGAATTTGTGAACTTATAAACTTTTCGCTGCAACTGATTTAATTACATTTTGGCATAAAAGTCCTCATACAGTGTTTATAACAACTTTTTACTACATCGCATTCACCCTAACCTCTAATACAGAATCTAATTAGTGTGCTGTTTTGTGGAAACAAGTAAGTTTAACGTATAGTAATAGATGTCCGTATATTTCTTAAAAGTTGTAGGATGGGATAAAAGTGCCACCTTGTTGTATGGGTAAGAGTGTCAGGTGGCAATCTTACCCCGTTAATGTTTCATGCAAGTTGTGTTCACGACTACACCTAGCTTTTGATAATATTCGATTATAATCTTGTTTCTTTCTTTATTTAGACAATATTATAGTCAAGATGCCACGCAATTATGCGAGGAAAACTACAAGACATGCGTATAGAGAAGAGGATTTACAAAAATCTTTAGCTGAAGTGCGTAGTGGAGAAAGTCAATTAGCTATAGCAAAGCGTTATAATATTCCCCGGTCAACTATACGAAAGCGACTAACAAGTAATGTAGTTCCAACAAGCTTGGGCCGTCTTAAACCTACTTTCTCTACCGAAGAAGAAAATCGACTAGTTGAACATATCTTAAATATGGATAATTTATTTCATGGCATGACCATTAGGTCATTAAGAAAATTAGCATACGACTTTGCAGAACTCAACAAGACTAAGCACCGTTTCAACAAAGCACAGAAACTAGCTGGCAAAGATTGGATGCATGGATTTTTTAAACGCCATCCAAATATTGTTTTACGGAAACCTGAAGCTACAAGCATTAATCGAGCTGTGGGCTTTAATAAGGTACAAGTAGAGAGTTTGTACAAAAATCTTAAAACTCTACTGGATGAATTCAGATTCAAAAGCAGCCGCATTTTTAATGTGGATGAAAGCGGTATAACTAATGTCCATACACCAGAAAGAATCTTGAGCCAAAAAGGTAAAAAGCAAGTAGGTCGGCTAACTTCAGCAGAACGTGGAACAACTACTACTTTGGTTTGTGGAATGAGCGCAGCAGGCCAGTACATTCCACCTATGCTGGTATTCGCTAGAAAGCGGATGAATGATCAACTTATGAAAGGTGCACCATTATTTATCTTTCACCATCTGCGTGGATCGACCAAGATGGATTTGTTACTTATTTAAAACATTTCGCTACCCATTCACACAGTAGTCCTGATGATCCCGTCCTATTAATATTAGACGGCCATAATAGCCATAAATCGTTGTCAGCAGTATTACAAGCAAGGGAGTTGGGCATACATATGCTTACTCTATCACCACATACGAGCCATCGGCTACAACCTCTTAACAGGTGTTTTTTGGTCCTTTAAAAACTTATTATAATCAAGAATGTTCCGTATTTATGAGAAATCATCCAGGAAAGCGAATAACTGTGTATGATATCGCAGAACTTTTTAACAAAAGCTATATGAAAGCAGCTACTATCGGAAATGCTGTTAAAGGATTCGAAAAGACAGGCATATGGCCCTTTCATCCAGATGTATTTGATGAGACTGACTATATGCCATCTCAGATATACGGAAGGTGTACAGAATCACAAGATGTGATGCGTAAAAGTCCTCAAACATCAACTAGTGCTTTGACAGAAAAGGAAGAAAATAACAATGTTGAAGATTATCAAGATAGTAGTTGTAATGCTGGTGAACCCATCCCAAGTGCTAATCGGTCTTATACGGTTGAAGAATTGTCACCACTACCAGTAGCAAGTTGGTCTGACAAACCAAAAATTCATAAAAAGAAACAAAAATCCGAAATTATAACCAGCTCGCAGTATACGAATGAACTACATGGTAATGAAATGACACTCTATGAAAAGAAAAAGTATGTCGCCAAGAAAAAATGCAGTGACTCTACTGGAGCTGTCATATCCAAAGTGAAATTAAACAGGCTCTCGCAAAAAGTAAGAACGGCTAACACCAAAGCTAAACCAGTTAGAAAAATACAGAAACGTTCTTATTCGTCTAATTCGGAGAATTCCGATAAAGAAAACCTAAAAGATTCTGATGACGAAACACATATTTATTTCTGCATAATATGCAGGGAAGCTTTGTCAGAGCCCCCTGATGAAGATGTTATACAGTGCTACCAATGTAAGGAATGGGCCCATGAAGACTGCACCGACTACGAAAAAAGAATAAGGTTTATACTGTGTGTCTAGCTAAGTTCGCGACAAATGGAAAACTTTTTTATTCTTGGGTTTATGAAAAAAGTTATGCTTTATAAAAAGTCCTGCTTCATCCAAAACTTACATTCAAATTGTCAGATTTTAATATTTGTTAGTCATATACGAGATATGACAAAAATATGAAATTAGTATAAGAGTAAAGTACCTTTATTTTCAATAATACTTAAAATGTTATAAGGAATACTCGTTCAGAATTGGAAATTATACAATTTAAATACAGCATTTACACAAAAGAAAGCATTGAAAATGTTACACAAATGCTTCAACATATCCGCCTTCTCGTTCCATACCTGTAACGGTTCTATCACAAAAATGCCTTAAAACCCTTCTAATTGTTTGTGGAGTTATTTTACGGATTTCTTCTCTAATAACACGTTCTAGATGGCCTACATCCGTAAACGGCGCTTGAATATAAACATGTTCTTTTAATTAACCCCATAACTAAAAATCAAGTGGGATCAGATCTGGAGATCGAGGTGGCCAACGTATTGTGGAAAAGCGGTGTATAACCCTTTCGTTAAAACAATCTTCAACATATTGCCTTACGTCCAACCTCCTATGACAAGGTGCACCCTCCTGTTGAAACCAAATATGTTGGCGTTCCAGCAATGGAAGATTGTCGATAAATTTACTAATTTCACTTTGCAAAAAATTTAGATACCGGTCGACATTCAAAGATTGGTGAAGAAAGAAAGATCCAATTACATAACTTTTGTAGATTCCGCACCATACATTTGTCTTGAACGCATATTGACTTCGAGTTTTTATTGTAAAATGTGGGTTGGCATCTGTCCACCAACGGCAGTTTTGACTCGATACAGTTCCGTTCGATGTAAATGTTGCTTCATCGGAAAATAAAATTTGTCTCGACACAAAAGGATTATTTGCTAATATTGCCTGAATGTCGGCACAAAACTCCAATCGTCTGTCATTATCACCTGGTCTTAGAGTGTGTACAAATGTAGGCTTGTAGGGATGAAATTTGTTTTGTTTTAGAATTTTAGCTACCGAATCTTTACTTATAGTGTTTGACATCAACAATGCTCTTTTCCGCAACGAACACCTCGGTTGTTCTATTGCTGATAGCATCACTTCTAGTTCCATTTCGTTATCAGCTACATGGTTTTGGCGTTTGTTGTTAAATCTGTTTTCGACATTTCCGAAAGTCTTAAATTTTCTTAAAAGTTGTCTTACCGTCTCGTGGTGAATATTCTTGTCAGGATGCCGCTGATTAAAAATAGTTGCTACTTCCCTGAAAGTTTTGTAATTATCGCCCACTATTAAGACGATTTCAGTTTTATCTTCTTTACTTAATATTACAGGCATTTCTACTTATTGTATTTTGACAAGCGTAGACGATGATAGTGACAGATTTAGTCAAACATTGTTTATCAGAGTATTCTAGATTACGATTAAAAATGTGTACATCAAACTGTTGACTTTGTAGTTGAGAAAAGTGTAAGAATTAAAAAAACTAAATGTAAGTGAATGTGATTGAATATTAAAATCTGACAATTTGAATTTCAGTTTTGGATGAAGCAGGACTTTTTATAACGAATAACTTTTTCATAAACCCAAGAATAAAATAGTTTTCCATTTGTCGCGAACTTAGCTAGACACACTGTATATGTATATGTGATATTTGTCGAGATAAATAAATAAATAGACAGATGGCACTCTTACCCCTACCACACGGGGTAAGAGTGTCACCTGCAGTAATTTGTTTGTTGTTTTTTTACTTAGTTCGCTTTATTGAAAATGCTTCCGACAGCGTTAGTTTTAGTGACAACTAAATGATGTTTACTTTAGTAACATTTATATAAAGTTTTTCATACAATGAATGTGTTTTTTTACGCAACAAACGTTAACGTGACACTCTTGTCCCACCTTCCCCTACCTTACAATTTAATTAAATTGTTCGCTACAACATACTTTAAAACACTAGAATAGAATGTGAACATGAACAAGTATACGGCGCACTTAACGGCTACTCACTCACTCGCAAATGATTAATTTGAACGCGCCTGAATTGATTGCCATGTACTGAAGTATGATACCGACGTACCCCAAAGTTGTTTGACCGAATTGAGTGTGCTTGACCGAGTCTTGTACTCGAATCTAAAAATACGTAAAACCGAAACCTTTGAACTAAAAAACTCAGACCAGTTAGGGCTCAAACATCTGCACTTAAAGAAAGTTCGGAGGGTGGTATCAAGTATGGTATGTATTCCGCTATTGGTGCAAACAATGCTAACAATGGTAACCACTATTCAACAGACGCCTCGATGTGAGACGCTTGAAATCGCAACTAGACGCTTTTCTAGTTTTAAGATTTATGTAAATATAATTGAAATATAATGGGAATATAGTTACTGTTGTGTTGCTAACTAATAAGACCAGCTTCTAACTTTACTTCACGTTTAATATATCTATTAGATACAACTAATTTGTTGCAATCACACGTATATGTTCATTGACTTGTGTGATCTGTCGACTATATGACATTCATTATTTTTTACTACCACAGCTCACTATCTAATATAATCAACTAACTAGCTAGACGCATCATCTATGATAGACATATTACAACAGTTACTACAATTGTTAGTGCACAACTCTCATCGAAAGTTAATTCCCTTGTAAAGCAAATTAGTGGATGTCATGATATTGCATTTGACGGGATCATATCACAACTAGCTCTAAGTACATTGTACTTATTGGAGGAGGGGTAAAATCGCTATTATGATTGGGCGCGATTTTTGCTTTCAATAGAAATCTCGGTTTATGCGCTTGGTTGAAGATGCTTGCCTCGAGCTAGCGAAACACGTGTCACCGATTTTATTATAAACAATTGTGTGGTGAGGAGTTTACCGATGTGATATTTATAGGAAGTTTCAGATCGTTCTTTTTTAACCAGTTGGTCACTTCGTTGAAAGAATTTATTATCGCGGTGTTAAATTTTAGATTATTCGGTTCTGCTTCAATAACTGAAGTATCATCCGGAAACGGAATAAGTGCATGAGGAACAAAACTTGGTAGATCATTAGTATACAGTAAGCAAAAAGAACGGTCCAAGAATACACTCTTGTGGAATACCCTTTACTGTACATCTCCAATCTGATCTAATGATTGCACTTTTGTTCGTTCCGGTTACACACTGTTGGCCGTTTTTAAGTATGATTTTATGAAGTTATATATCAACCTTCTGAATCCCGTTATCTCTAGTTTTTGAAGTAGTATTTTATGAATAACTCTATCCAAGGCTTTCGAAAAGTTGCTACTTTTTTCGTCAATTCTCAGGAATTTTCATGCATATACACGGCTCTTGTAGTTGATCTTCCCTTCACGTATGCATTCTGATGTTTATATTTAAAATGTTTTTGTATTTGTAAAGTTTATCATAGCCTTTTCTAATATCTTCGCTATGACTGACATTAATGGTATTGGTCTGTAGTTTTTAAGATCACTTCTGTTTCCAGACTTTATGCTTTAGTCATCTGGGAATACTCGTTTGTGAAAGCAAATTTTTCCAAATTTTATTAGAGGAATACACAAGATTTTACCAGCTTAGTCGGAATTTCGTCCGGTGCCAATAATACCAAGAAAAACTAATTAAGGAGGAATTGTTTGAACTCTTCTAGAATTGAGTAAAGAAATGAATTAAAAATTAATTAAAATAAATTATTAAGATATTTAATCACATACCCCCTGCAATAAGAAATCTTAGTTTTGACAAATATAAATTAACATTACTAAAATTCTTAATAAAAGAAGCACTATACAATGTTGATGATTTTTTTTCAAAGAATATTATATTGACTGGTTAATGCTGGGAATTATATGTGAGTTATATCTATTATATACATTGTAATGGCCTATATATACTATTTTTTATTGTTGTATATATATGTACATGTTTTTATTGATACATTTTAAATTTGTAATTGACATGTTCCACGCCCTGCACAATGGAAGAAAGATATCTATATATCTATCTAAAAAACAAATGTTTGTTTATACATTTATCTAGTAATATTTTCATCGATGGAGCTGTTCAGAAAACGTTTGTAAACGATCTGAGAATATAACTATTATTTCAATCACTCTTGTTAATTGACCCAATTGTGGTAGAAAACTGTCATATTTTTGTTAATGTAAAAAGCAAATAAGGAGAGATACAACCATCATATAAAAATATTTCACATTTCGAAATCAAGATCTGATCGAATATTGTTAGGAACAATACGTGCTGCCTCAGCTCTCTACGAAAAAAAAAAAAAAGAAACTCGTCCGGCTACTTCATCTCGATTTCCTAATTCGGAAAAGAAAATCGTGATAGAGACGTCCGTACCTTTCCGAAAGGAGGAGGAGGAGGAGAAAAAAATCACCGATCCCGTCTACCGCTTTCGATATTAATCGTCGAGAAGGAGAAATTAAATGATCGATTCTGCCATTGATGAAATATAATACCGGGCGATGTCACGCTATTCGAGCAAATGTGATAAATACCTTCAGATAGAACGGTGATTTATAACGAAAGTTATTTCCTCGGAATTATTGTTGTGATGCGCACATATTCAACGGAATAGATAAATGGTATCGGACTTATCTTCGAGTTTCATCGGCGTTTCAGTTGATGCCACACGGAAGAATGTTTTCTTTAGTCATAAATCAAGGTGATTATTAAAGCGCGGCGCGATCCGATAAATCTCGCTCGCCAGATAGGACGAAATTGCCAATAATTTGTTAACACTTCTCTCTTCTTTTTTCTTCCTCTCCCAGTTATACTATACGTACCTCGAAAACGTAAATTTTGATATCGTAAATCTCGGACAGAATGGGAATAATAGAACGGACAAATCGACTTAATAAATCTTCATCTTTCAACGTAATAATCGAAATAAGTTATTCGGTTAGTGAGGGAATCGGTTGGCTTCCTTTGACGATTGATTTGTGTTTCATCGTTGAGGTATTTATTCATTATCTCTCTGTAGTACATACAGAGCATTTCATAACTAAGACATCAAATTTATTTGTAAGATTGCATGAGATAACAGCAATTTAATTAATAAAATATAATACAATACAATATAATATAATATAATATATTAAATGTAGAAGACTCTCTATAAACGACCTAATAATAAAAAATTAGGTTCGTTAATGGGCAGTTAACAAGTAACCGTGCAAAAGCCTACAAAGTAAGCACAATTTGCATATGCCAATAATCCTGTAGGAAATGTTGACTATGTCAATCGCAAAACGCAACTGCAGACTAATTAGTTTCGTCCTCATTAGGACTCGTCAGTACAGTATATCGTTCTGCGAGTGACACAGTGAACATTTCCAGGTGATACGTCGAAATCTCGGCGAGATGGATACGGTCAAAATAATGACCCCATCTTCCGAGCAGGAGATGTATTGGCATACCCGGTAACATCGCGTTCAGCGACGAATGAAAATAGCGATCGTGTTTTCGAGAGCCACAATTTAACAAAATATAATACAATACAATATAATATAATATAATATATTAAATGTAGAAGACTCTCTATAAACGATCTAATAATAAAAAATTAGGTTCGTTATAGTCAACATTTCCTACAGGATTATTGGCATATGCAAATTGTGCTTACTTTGTAGGCTTTTGCACGGTTACTTGTTAACTGCCCATTAACGAACCTAATTTTTACGACTACCTATTTTTTTCCTTTTTTGTTTTGTAAACACTGTTTTGACTTTCCTTTTGGCTTTTCCTTGGATTCGATGTTGGGAAATAAAACCTATTATTATTATTATTATTATTATTATTATTATTATTATTATTATTATTATTATTATTATTATTATTATATGCTCGACGTTAGGCACGTTTTATCATAGAAGTAAATAGACATGTCGTATCCAAACATCCACTTCGCCGTCCTTAACATATTGACCTAATTTTACTAGCGTTTACATTTCTTTGTCTGAACGCATTTATTTTGCTGTATGTGTATGCTAAAATAATTTCCTTCTTTTCGGTTCTCCTGTGATAGTAGAAAAATGATTTTTCTCACAGATTTTGTTTCATTTCTTATGAACTTTTTATAGGATATGCATAAGTTGTGGAAAATATCAGGATTTTTCACAAAAAAATCGCCGCATTCATTAATAAGATTATATGAAATAAAAGTGAAAGAAGAAAAAATTGAGATTGCTTATTGTACTTGAACCCGCTAAACATATAACCCGATTATTACGTTTATATTTCTTTCTCTAAACTGGTAACGTTGGGAACTATTTTAAGTAACATGAATTGATAATGAAAAGGCTCGAAGTTGAATGAACTCCCTGCGTTCGATGTGGGTATCGTAAGTGTGTGTTTATATTTCTACGCGTAAAATCCTACTGATGAGTATAAGCAGCAAGTATTAAAAACATATGTTGTGTGTGTGGTTTACGCTCGTCTGAAATGAATGCTCTCGCTCGCACATCATGCTCTCTCTGTCTCTCCTTCTGTTTCGGACAAAGCAAGCACGCACGTATCCTTTCTCTCGCTCATCGTCTTTCGCTCGCACATCGTACTCTTTCTTTTGTTTTCTTTGGCTTTCACACGAAGCGAGCGTCTAGCTGCGCCCAAATTTAACGCTCTTACGCTTACGCTCGAGCTGGTGGGGTGTCCGTTAAGAAGTATTCAAAAATTAATTACGGTTTTCCTATGACAGTAGTAAATTTTCTTCCGTTATAAATTTTGTGTTATTATCCTCCTGGACAAGGTCAGAAAAGGTAAAATCGCGGGTGAACACCATGGATATGAGATTCCTAAGACGAGTAGAAAACAAGACCAAGAAAGACAAGATAAGAAACGAGAATTACTGGCAAAACCTAGGAATAAAACCCATATGGAGAATAGTGGAGGAGAGTCAGCTGAGATGGTTCGGCCATGTGTGTCGTATTAGTGATGATAGACTGACAAAGAGAGTGTATGAGACACGAGTGATAGGAAAAAACAAAAAAGGAAGGCCAAGAAGAAGATGGAATGACAATATCAGGCGAGCAGCGGCAGAGAGGGGAATTGAGTGGGAGGGAATAAAGGATCAGACCGGAGACAGAAAACGGTGGAGAGAACTATATGGAAAATAGGAAACTTGACCACATCCAAGTCTTACACCGAAAGGTAGATAGGAATATGATTAAGAAGAAGATGTTTGAACTTTCTCCTGTTTTAATTTGGTGCATATATTATGAAAAGGGTGATATACATCGATGAACGGATACAGTTATTGGCTTCGTAAAGATCTACCCTTGAATTTTTGCTAATAAAAAACTACAGTTAGGGTAATTTCGGGACATATGCTCCGTCGGCACATACGCCCCACCTTACAACATATGTTTATGTGATTGGAGCGCCACCTCGAGGAAAACAGTGTTTTAGTGTGAAGTCAAAACGGTGAGTAGAAAAAGTTGTACTTTGATGAGTTTCCCGTTCATAGTTGACCATTGTTCTGAAAAGGAAAGCGAAAGCAGGCCGAAAATTTTTGTAGCCGTTCATAAATGATACATTAAAGTCAAAATACCAACAGATATTGGTTAAAGCAACATAATTTCCAAATGTTAGTAAGTTGTTTGATTTTGGACATTGACTGTAGATGAATATTTTTTAAACAAAAGGATTTTACACAAATCTTGTGTAATCGGGACATACGCTCCTCTGTTTTTCGGGGACACATATCCCACCAACAATCTGGGTCTAGGAGCTCATTTTATAAATACTGATTAATATTTATCACTGTAAATTATATACATATACATATCAATATTCGTCTTAATGTTTATCAATATTTATCAATTTAAGTGAGTATTTTTTATAAATACGAATTATACGAGAAAACCTGGAATAAAATCTCATGTTCAAACATGGGATGCGAATACTATGCAAGAAGCTAAGCAGCTAATTAAAGAGAGGAAAATGACACTAAGAGCAGTAGAAAAATTTTGTTGTGTGTCACGACGTTCTCTTTCAAGATCCTTGCAAAAACCAGCAGTAGAAAATCGGAATACTGGACCGTACTGCGAGTCTTAATCTCCAATTGCGAAAAATCGAGATTATAGAATGTTTTTGACTTTTTATACACTGATTTATTTGGCATGCACTCTCGGAGAACAGCATGAGAAAAATCTTTCTCAACACGTGAAAGACCTCTGCACTTCTGGCTTTACCATCGGCGGGACGAAGTTACGAAAATTGGCTTTTCAATTTGCCGAGTCGTTAAAGCTAGAGCGAGTTATGCAGATAGAAAGTCAACAAATTCTACGATCTCCTAGAAGACGATGTTAAAAAAACATCATCTCCAGAGAAAGACTCAGCACATTTGGAATACGGATGAGTCTGGCTTGCAACTTATAAGGTCGGAAAGGTGCTGGCCCTAAAGGATCAAAATAACAACTAGCGAGAGAGGAGAAACGATGACGTTAGCTTGAAAGGCAATTTTTACCAGCGATTGTAATTTACGAGGGAAAGAATCTCAAACCGGAATTCGGGGATAATTTACCGCCAGGTTCACAGGTGTTCATGAACCGTCAATCAGCCTATATCAATTCGCATCTTTTGCTTCGATACTTCAATGGAATATTTCTGCCTTGAAAATCCTTTGGTGGTAATATTTTAATCGCTGATGGCTACTGTTCGCACTGCTCATCCACGGATTTACTGGAGTGTGGAGTGTGTTTTGCTACTATGCCTCCCCCTCATACTCACGCATTGCAGCCTCTTGATAGAGTATCTTTTGGGCGCTTGAAAGCTTGGTTCAAGAGTAAAACAAACACATGAGTTGAACAGAACCCCGATCGAACAATTAGTCGGTCGCCGAATCGAAATATGATTCCTGATAATTTTTTCGCAATCTCAAACAGCATTACAGTTACAGCCCTGAATCAGGGAACTTGGAATTGTTCATAGAGTGTAAACTAGCAATTGCGTGACCAGGACGTGTCAGTAGGTCAACTGCCCGTCTCTTCTGAGAAGTCTCTGTCCCCAACGAAAGGGCTTTACAAGATTTCACCGATTCCGATCTTGTCAGCTTCTACATCAACCAGAAGAACTGGGCAATTTGCTGTTTTGTTGACGTCAGACGAAAACAGAAAAATAGCTCAAATGAAAAATCTGAAAAAGAACAGACTACTATGGGGAAGCTACTGTAAAAGGACTGTAATAATAAATGGGAAAAGAAAGTCCAAGACACTCAAAAATTTCACGATGAAGAATACAGTATTAGCGCCAAGAAAGTCGACGAGACTTCCGAAAAGAAGGTTGGTTTTAGAAAACACGGACAGCGAAACATCAGAAACGCAGCGTGTCGATGAAGATAATGCGAAAAAAAAAACTGAAAAATGTGCAAATAAAGCTATTCTGTAATCGACAAATATTTTTATGTGTTAGTATTAATTATAAAGTGGAATAAAACCAAAGCACTAGCTATGTTTTTGGGTATTTTTGTCTTCACAGACACTTAAATTCAAATTCAAAAGGTGGGGGGCATGTCCTTGAAGATTTCTCGACTAGCTAATTTCACACTTTTCACACCTAATTCTATGGTACTTTTCTATCGTCAAATATCTATGAAACAGATATTGTCCCAACTTTACACATACCACACGATGTGTAACGATTGAAAGGACCATCCTTAACGTATGCAGAAAGTGACAGTTTAGATTTTAAGAAAGGTGGGGCACATGTCCCGGAATTACCCTACGCGAATTTCAATTCATGGGCAGCAAAACAAGTTAATTTATATATTTTACAACTCGATTCCTCCAGTAAACAATATATCTTACAATCACTGTTGAAAGCAGGATTTTTCACAAAATCTACAACAAACATAGTTACTGGAGGCATGAATGCTTTGTTAGAATAATGATTTTATTAATCACACATATTTACTTAGCCACCTACATAACTATGTAAAAGGAATGTTCCCAAAGTTGTAAGAATTGACTATAATTTTGTGTTTTCATCAAATTTACAATTTTTGTTTAAACCGTCCTCTAAGAATATTTTCTGATTGTCTACAATCCACCTATGTATAGAATGTTTTAACTGATCTAAAATCTCAAACCGAACACTCCGTAGTGGTCCTTCATATCTGGGGATAGAAATCACCAGGAACCAGATCTGGCGAATAGGTTGGATAGGGAAGCAATTTCCAGCGCAATTCATTTGTAAGACATCCTTCGTTCTTCGTTGTCTTGCATTTTCCCGTTACAATAACGGACGATTATATAACTTTTGAGGGCGATTCCACCAAAGCACCAACCGGATAGAAGATTAGAATAATAATTCCGACTTGTACTTGTATTATCAAACACTCTTCGCATGTTAAACACATTTCCTGCTTTGTATGAAAAGATTTATTATCAAAAACTGGTAGAAGAGTTGAAGACAATAGCATTTTTAAAAAATAAAAACAACACAACTTACAAACATTAACTGCTACTAACTATAACTACTAAAATTATTCAACGTTAAACAATGGGAAAACCATCCTCGCTTCGAGAAAACACATCGAACTAGCAATCTTAACATGTCTAAAGCTCATCGTGCCAAGGTTTGTAGTGTTCTTGTAGAAGACTATCGAATCCCGGCAATCTATATTCCGGAAAGCCGCTTCCATGGAAGATATCCTCCAGGAACTCTTGTCCTTTGGCTTCGTCCACCTCCTCGATCTCCTTGCTTTTGAGCGTTTGAACATTTACCATCAACATGACCGGAAGCTTCGTGCTGATCGTTATAGAAAATATATCCTCTAACATCGGCATCTGCCCCTTCCTGACCAATGTCCACGCGGCCGAGTAATATTTGTATTTTTCTGCAAGATTCGACAGCATGGTCCTCGCCTCGCTTTTGCAATTTTTATCGCAATTAGCGGCGTTATCGATTAAGGTGATTATGCAATACTTCTTATTGGTGCATAGTTCCCGTAGCGAGTCTTCGCTGTACTGTTCCAAGACTTCCGGTCTCCTAACGTTGGCTAAAATCCACGATAAGACATCGTCGGTCGGCTCTATCTTTCCCGTGTAGTCGAGTTCCTTTCTATTGCTTCTTTTTCCCGAAATAAAACATGATGGTGGGAGTATCTTTTACATCCACGCCCAATCCGGACTTTTCGACGTCGTGGTAACCGAATTTTATATTATCCTTCAATTTATCAGCTAAATTCACGAAAGAATCCTTGAAGTCGTTATCCTCGGATGTTTTCGAATCTATATAGGCGACGATCCATCGACCGGTCACGTTGACGTGCTTCTCGATATCGGATTTCTTCAATTCCTTCACGTAAGGTAAATCTATATACTTATCGATCAGACTCTCGTTCATTTGTTTCCATATCAAATTCGCGGCCGCGTTTACGAGATCGCCAGGGCGTTTTGCTCCTTTATGTTTAGTCGTGGTCCCATCGCGGAAGATATATACCAACGTCGGTAATTTCTGGATATTGTATCGATACGCCAGTAATCTAGCTCTATTCACGTCTACGGCTCCTACCTTGATAAAACCGCGCAGGACTTTGCCTATTTTTTCGTATTCGTCGGAATAAGCGTGACAATCGTTATCGCTGGTGGAGAAGAATTGCACGATCCACGTATCTTTTCCGTCGATTATTTCAGTTTCGAAATTGTCCGCGTCCAATTCCTTCACGTACTGCGATTCTTCGTAGAAGGCGAAAACCGACGTGAGGAATAAAGATGAGATTAGAAGGTGCAGGTTCATAATTGCGATTTCGAAAACGTTACGCGATTGTGACAATTTTATAAACAAACGTTACTATAGTTTTTAAGTTGGTGGCTAACTTTTGTCTTCCTTGTATCTACTGATTAAATCAAATAGTGTGAAATGATTAGACGCGGTGATTAGACGTTGTTTGCGTCTTGAAGTACCGTAAGACGACTGTAATCGAAGTAATTTCCACGTAAATTTTCGTTAGTATCATGGTTATTAAGTGATATTTCAAGAATCTTCTTCTTAACTTTTCTTCCTTTTGTGCCCTTAAGGGTGTTCGGTATTTTTTTCAAGATCAATTAAATTTATGTTGTTGTATTGGTTCCAAAACTATTTTGAAAATTGTATACCTGATCTTTAAAAGTAGTGTGTGCAACGACAAAATACTAGTTTCTTATAATGTTAAGAGCATCTACAGCTTTATATTTTTGCAATCAGAAGTGAAGAACCAGTAGGTTTGCGGGCTCGAAATTTAGCACACCGTGTATTAGTTACGATAGCTACGATTTATCGACGATCTTTTTATAAATTCCTTGTTTGTTGTTGAATTTAACCTCAATTAAAGAATATAAAAATGACCATGGGCTTGCCGTCGTCTTTGGACTTGAAGAAAGTAACGATAACAAAGAAATTTACAAAAATACTCTTTGACAAGTCTTAACTACCGTTTCTAATATGTGGTATTTAAAATTTCAGGCCTGCAAACCTGCTGGTTCTTCACTTTTTATTGAAAAAGATTAGACCTGCCCGAACTCTTAAAATTGTAAACAATTAGTATTTTATCGTTATACATACATCTTTTTGAACTAAAATATACAACTTTCGAAATAGTTTTCGAACCGATCAAAAGAAAGGTAACTTTAAGCGATCTTGAAAATAAGTACCGAACACCCTTAAGTGCTGTGTGTGCATGGATGTACCGAACCGTAGTGATGATTGATACCCCAAATATTGATCTAGATAGCTGCTGAAGGGAGCTAGGTTACCGCTTCAAAAGCCTCAACGGGTAAAATAGTTGAAGAGAAATATCAATGCTGTTTATCGAAAGTTTCTATGAAATTAATGACGATTATGCGCAGAAGTGACAGATTTGCTACCAATTTGCAACTTAGACAAAAGTGCTATCAGTATTGTCAAAATTGACATAATATTTGTCTTGCAATTAGAGATAAGACTGCATTATATGCAAGCAAGAACGCTTATTACAAAATAAGATAAATTTGTATTACACATTAATACATAATTGAACATATGTTAAACTATTAATTATAATTTTATATTTCTATACGAATGCTTTTAAAATATTTTAGTTTAGTATAAGTGCGACAAACGAAAGTACTGAAGATTTATATTTAAAATTTGCCGCGTTTAAAATTAATACATGACAGCCTCGTTAGATGACGCTTTACTTGTTAACAAAACGAAGACAGTAGCTACATATCTATCCTAAGGTTAAGTTATCTATGGAGATCATTGAAATAGATATAGTAACTTCATACTTCATTGATGGAGATAACAGTCGAGCGAGGAAGGAAACTATAATATTAGGGGTGAAAGAGACAAGTATTTGCTCCACCTGTGATAATAGGGTTGAACCAATTCAAAAAACCGCGGACATATATATATATATATATATATATATATATAATCGATAATTCATCTATACCCAATTGGGTGTCAGTAATACATTTTATTACGTATTGCTATAAACAAATGCAGACCATTTCTTCTTGTCTTGTGCTAGCTGTTTTGCCTCTGTCCATGTTTTTCCTTTCTTTTGGATAATCTTTCCCACCGCGTTATCCCATGTTTCTTTTGGTCTTCCTCTGCTTCTCTTTCCCGTGGTTCTCGCTCCACATACTTTTTTACCGGTATTTCATCACTCATTCTTTGTAAATGACCCCACCAACTCAACTGTCGTTGTTCAATAAAATCTTGTAGTGATTGTGTTTGTAAATTTTCCCTAATTGTGTCGTTTCTCAGTTTATGTAACCTTGTAACTCCTTTCACTCTTCTTAGGTACCTCATCTCGACCGCCTGGAGCTTGTTTCTTTGACGTTGGTTGAGTACCCAGGATTCGCAGCCATATGTGAGTATCGGTATAATAATTGTTTTAAATACCGTCATTTTGGTTTCTTTGGATACTTCTTTTTATTTATAAATCCTTTGCTCATTGTATAGTATACGTTATTCGCTTTTTGTATTCTGTTGTTTATCTCCACGTCATTATTACCATTTTCTTCTATTGTAATGCCCAGATACTGAACGGCATCCACTTGTTCCAGTTCGACTCCTTCTATATGTATGTGCATTTCCTCTTTATCTCTTGCTACCGTCATTACTTTTGTTTTGGATTTGTTTAGTTTCATGCCTTTCTCTTTCATTATCTTGTTCCAAATTATGATGTTGTCTTGTAGGTTCTTAACAGCACTTGCAGCAATCATTATATCATCTGCAAAGGCACAGTCTGAAATTTCGACTGGTTGTAAGTTCCTATATCCTATGTATAGTGGTTTGGTACTTTTGTTACTCTCTCTGATTATCTCATCCATATATATAAGGAACAACAGCGGGCTAAGGTCCCCTCCTTGTCGTACGTCCTCGTTGGTACTAAACATTTCTGATTTCATGTTGTCCCTGATTATATAGTTGTTGGTTTCTTCGTACATGCATTTAATTACATTAATCATCTTGTGGTAAACTTTTTTCTTCTTTAAGGCGTTCCAGATTTCTTTTCTTGGTATTCTGTCAAAAGCCTTTTCCATGTCCATAAACGCAAAGTATGTCTTATTATTGTACGTCAGAGTTCTGTTTATAATTTCCTTAATTGTAAAGATGTGATCCTGAGTGCTTCTTCCTTTTCTAAATCCGCTTTGTGAATTGGTCAATGTTGCTTCTGTTATTATTCTAAGTTTTCTTTCTATTATCCGTTCCAGCACCTTAACCACCGTACTAAGCAAAGTTATGCCTCGGTAATTACTACAATCTCTCCGATCGCCTTTTTGTATATAGGTAGTATGACACCAATCTTCCAGTCAGCTGGTATCTTCTCCTCACTCCATACTTTATTATAGATTTGTTTGAGTACCTCTTTTCCAGTTGGTCCCATCTTTTTAAACATCTCTACTGTTATTTTGTCATGACCGGGTGATTTGCCGTTTTTTAATCTTTTTATTGCTTCCTCGACGTCTTCTTTTGTGATTCTTCCCAGATCCATTTCTTCCAATTTACTTGTTAATTCAGTTTCCATCTATTGTACTGTTTTATTTTCATTCAGTAGTTGCTCAAAATATTCTTTCCATCTCTGCATAATCTGTTTTTCTTCTGTCAGCAATACCCCTTCCGCACTTTTAACCGATATTGTATCATATTCTTTCTTACATCTCATATTTTTTAGTGTTTTGTAGAATAGCTTTTGGTTGCCTTTACTATCACTTTCCAGTTTATCTCCGAAATCTTTCCAAGTCTGTATTTTGGCTTCTCTCACTGATTTTTTAACTTCTTTGCATTGCTCTTTATATGCTTTGTGATTTTCTTGTGTTTTGTTACCTAGATAGCTTTTCCATTTTCGTTTTTTGTTTCTAATTTGCTCCTTTAAGTTTTCTGACCACCATGCTGTTTGTCTTCTATTCTTGTTCTTTCTGTAGGTTCCACAGACTGTTCTCGCTGTGTTCAATAAAATATTTTTGAAATCTTCCCACGTTTCTTCAAGATTGGAAGTTTCCATTTTTTTTAAGAGTTTCTCCATTTCTATCTTTGTCTCTACTTCAAATTTTGCTGCTATTTCATTTTCTCTTAATCTGTAACTTCTTATTTTTCTTGCTGATTATTTGTCGTTTTCTTTCTTTTTGCTATTTCTGGATTTGTATGATTTTTAATCTTCGCCACGACCAAGAAGTGGTCACTGTTTATTTCATATTCTCTCATAACACGCACATCGTCTACAATTTTTCTGTTGCATCTTTCCACAATGATATAATCTATGATGGATTTTTCTTCTCTACTTTGTTCTACTCGGGTCAATTTATGTATATCTTTGTGTTCAAAAAGGTGTTTCTTATTATTAAGTTGTGTATCTGGCAGAAATCGATTAGCCTCTTTCCATTGTTATTTCTCATATCTTCTCCATATTTGCCAATAACATCTTGATTTGTTATATTTTTTCTTCCAACCCTAGCGTTAAAATCCCCTATCAAGTGTATTTCTCCTTTAGCATCCTCTATTGCCAGTGTTAGCTCCTCCCAGAACTCTTCCTTCTTTTCGGCTTTTTCATTTTCATCCGGGCCATATACTCCTATTATTATTATATAAAGCGCGGACATTCAAATTGTTATTTATTGTCATGTATTGACTAATTTAAAATGGTGAGCGTTGTAACAATGTTGGGAATGACATGACATATAACGTTAATAAATAAATAACTGTGTCAGTATAGAAATGGCGTTTTTAGCTAGCAAGGATGCAATCAAGGCGAGTGGGCTTTTGGTACCATTACCATATTCATTCGATCATCCAGTTATAATCGCCACAGATGCGTCTCCGTATGGTATTGGTGCTGTAATGTCTCATATTATCAATGGTGAAGAAAAACCTGTAATGTTCATTTCAAGAACGTTATCGAAGGCAGAAATGGGTTATGCTCAACTACACAGAGAAGCGTTAGCCATAATATTCGCTGTCAATAAATTCCACAAATATATTTATGGGCAGAAAATTCCAACTAGTGATAGATCATAAACCGCTTCTATCTATATTCGGTTCAACGAAAAATATTCCAGCAACAGCCGCGGCCAGAGTACAAAGATGGGCTTTTACTTTAAGTGCCTACAACTATGAAATCAAGTTTAAAGCGGGGAAAGATTTGAAACATGCTGATGCCTTATCTCATTTACCATTGCGAAGTGCGGAAAATGGGGAAGAAGCTATCAACTTCCTAGAGTTCATGGAATTGCCGATAGGATCAGAAGAGGTAAGATGTTGTACAGAAAGGGATGCAACTTTAACTAAGATAAGGGAATATTGTCATTTCAGCTGGTTTAACCTTCCTATACTCACGCACGGTCTGTGAGACCGATTTATATAGTATAGTATACGTCTTTCATTTTGACGTGAGTATAGGAAGGTTAATAAGGTGGTAGAGCCCAATTTGATATCTTATTTCTACAGAAAGGACGAACTGTCAGTTGATAATGACATAGTTCTAGTAGGGAACAGAGTGGTTATTCCTTTTCAGCTCCGTGGTAAAATACTAGAAATCTTGCATGACCAGCACATAAGAGTGGTCAGAATGAAAATGCTTGCCAGAAGTGAGGTATTTTGGCCTGGGGTACATAAAGATATACTAATATACTAATTTAAAATAGTGGTCATTGTAACAATGTTGGGAATGACATGACATATAGCGTTAATAAATAAATAACTGTGTCAGTATACATATCTGTGCGTAATTATTCTCATACTCTTGAGCAAACATAACTTTTATAATCATTTACTTACTTCTTTCTATTTTAAATTCATTCTAAGTATATTCATTTAAACCATTTTAGTTTTAGACAAGGCAGTATTACATAACATGAAGCATAATAAAGCTATTTTAGGAACATTGATTGAAATGTTGGGATGAATGATGATAAGATAAAAATAGTAGTGTTTCTGGTTAAAACGTTAATCTCACCACACCGACAAAGTCAAAACATGTATTTTGACCACCACTGTCAACAGAAAACAAGGGAGAAAGAGCCTCGCGTTAGTGGTTGACATAATGTATGTATTTTCCGTTTCCAAAATTGGTGCGGCAACTCTAACAGATAATGTTAAGGATTTAAATAGACTCTTATATTAACAGTTTTTGTATATATTAATATTATTCATTTGTTGATTTCAGGAGTTCTATGAAAAACTGCAGGAACTGCTGGATGAAATAAGAGAGACAAACTCAAAAGTAATATTAATGGGGGACTGGAATGGTAGAGTGGGTAATGATACAAATAAGGGACTGGGCTGCTTGGGAGCATATGGAGAAGAAACGTTAAACGGAAATGGTTGGAAAATGATTGATTTTTGTATACGTAATGATCTCCTAATAGGGAACGGTTTCTGGGAGCAACCACTGGAAGAGAGATACACCTTTGTCGCGGAAGAGAGAAACGCGAAGAGTATAATAGACTACATAGTCTATACCCAAAGTATGAAAACTAATATACGAAACATAAAGACACAAAAAGAGGCTGAAATGGGAACTCAACACAGATTGCTAACGGCAGAACTCCAAGAACAATTTAACACAGAACAACAAATAGCTGAGTATCATAAAATAGCAATCAGCAAATTAAGAAACGAGAAGAAAAGAGCAGAATACCAACAGAAAACGAATGATTTACTAAAGAGACATGACCAGGAAGAAATGACACTAGAAGAGACGTGGAGAATTTTCAAGGAAATTATTTATAATTCTGCACTAGAAGTATGTGGTCAAATCAGATACAGGAAAAAGAGAAAAGAACAAAATGGTGGACTAAGGAAATACAAAAGGAAGTCAAAAGAAAAAAGATGCGTGGAGAAAATATGTTTTAACAAAGGAACAGCAATACAAAGAACAATATGTTAAAATAAGAAACGAAGTTAAGAAGAGAATCAAAGAAGCGAAAAAGAAAAGCGGGGAAGATTTTGGAAATGATATTAATGAGGAATATAAAACAAATAACAGGAAATTTTGGAACCTAATAAGATCAATGAATGGAAAGAAAAAGAAAGAAATAAAACCAATTAGGAATACCGCGAATGAACTAAAAACAAGAACAGAAGATATACTTGAAATATGGAAAGAATTTTTCACGAAAAAATTCACAGATGCAGGAGATCATATAGATTTATTGCCAGAATCAGGAACACGAAATGAATATAATGAAGAACTTGAAGAGATAGATATGGAAGAGGTGGAGAAAGCCCTGAAAAGAATAAAAACAGGAAAAGCCTGCGATGTGGATAATATAGAACCGGAAATGGTAAAATGGCTCGGACAGGTGGGAAAGGAGTGGATCCTTGACATCTTTTGTAAGGCATGGCGAACGAACACAATTCCTGCGGATTGGGAAAATAACCTCATCACTCCCATATATAAGAAAGGCGATCAAAGTCAGTGCGAAAACTATAGGGCAATATGCCTATCGACAGTATGTTTTAAGGTCTATACCAAAATAATAGCGGAACGACTTACACATTTAGTAGGAGACAAACTAGGAGAAGAACAAGCGGCCTATAGAAAAGGGAAACAAACGAACGATAATATCCACATAATTAAAAACATCATTGAACGTAAAATTCAGGCAGGGGAGGAAATCTACTTCAATTTCATAGACTTGCGAGCAGCCTTCGATACAGTAGATAGAGGGAGTATAGATATCTGTCTAGAGAAACTAGAGGTTCCAAGAAAGATGCGCCAAATAATCAATAGTCTATATTGTCAGGTTAGGGGGATAGTACAAGTGAATGGAAAAAGATCAGCAGATTTTGAAATGCAAGTGGGAATAAAACAAGGAGACAGCTTAAGTCCATTAATATTTATTATAGTAATAGACAGAATCCTGCAAAATACGAGGAAACGCACCGAAACTGTGAAGACACTGTTAGGATATAACAGACTGGAACCTGTAGCTGTGGATGCATTACTGTACGCCGATGATCTGGCACTAATAGCTGACAGTTATGTGAAAATGGAAAAATTAACAAAAATATGGACAGAAGAAATAGAAAAGATGAAGATGGAAATAAACGTAGAAAAAAGCAAACTAATGGTGATAAATAATAAAGAGCCAGCTAGTAATCTAATAATTAAAATAAACGATAAACAAGAAGAAATTGTTTGACGCATACGAATATTTAGGTACTATTATATCGAAGGATGGAAAAATTGATCTAGACATAGCAAAAAGAGGACGGAGAGCCACAAACATATACTACGCTCTGAATCAAACCATCTTTGGAAAAAAGAAATAGAACCCAAGATCAAACAGATAGTATACAATGCAGCAGTAGCCCCCACAATAATGTACGCAAGTGGGTCCTTGACAATACAGCAAAAACACGAAAGCAAAATAACAGCTATGGAAATTAAATTTTTGAGAAAGATGGTGGGGAAAACAAAAATGGACAGAATAGAAAACGAACAGATAAGGAATATGATAAATCAAGAAGATATACTAAAAAGAATTGAAAAATGTCAACTGAATTGGTACGGGCACATAATTAGAATGGAACAAAAGAGTTTAACAAAGAAAATAATAGAAGCCAAAAATAACGGGAGAAGAAAAAAGGGAAGACCAAGGAAAAAATGGATTGACAGAGTCAACGAATTAGGACGAAAGCGAGGGAAGACCATAGCAGAAATGAGAAGAATGAGTACAGACCGGACACGATGGAAAGAATGGATTAAATCGTCGTAAGATCCAAAAATAATCCGACGCTGAAAGGCATAAGGATTAATGAGAAGAAGAAGAAGTTTAATTTCAATAGATGTTTTTATTTGTATCAATGTGTTAAAATTAATATTCATTTCTGTTTATGTATGTACTAAATTTAGAATAGTTTTAGAAATGTTTCAACTTTTGTAAATGCTTGTATTATGTATCAAACATTATCTAACTTCATCGCCGACAAACAATGAACGGTTTCGATATGCCGATACCGAAAATCCTTAACATACAGATAAAAGAAACTTCGTCGATCGGCTCCAGTACGAACGTACAAAGAGTTATTTATCAAGCGTCGACTACATACATGTGGCCCATTACGCACGCTACGAGTCGAAAAGGACCGACCGGCTACTTGAGTAACGTTCCCTGGAATTGTCGCCTACTTAGGTGAGGCCAGCGCGTTAGAAGAAAGCAATATCAGAAATTTAGCAGGAAACCATATCACCCGAATGTCGTCTAGAACTGACCCGCCTCACCGACGACGTTCGTAGCTTTCTTCGTAAACCGCTGCTATGTACGAGTTGTACAAAAATATTAGGGCCGGCCGTCCCTAGGTTTAAAAGCAGAGACAGATCATACGGTCTTTGAATACATAGATGCATATAATATGAAACGTTTAAGACAAACGTATTTTAAAACGTTAAGAACAAGGCAAAGATATATATTTGAACTAATTTGAACAAAACGCATTTTGAAACGTTTAGTCACAAACGTGTGTTAAGTGGGAAACACAAGTACAATTCTTTGTCATTATATCACAAAATAAAGACACAAATAGAATACACGCCAAGTGCGTGATATTGAATATAATATAAGTGAGTTGCGAACATTGTGTAAGAAAAAAAAATTGACCTTGAAACAATATATATATAGGAATACGTATTTTTATAATTATTTTATTTCCTAGTAAATATCAATATGATCTGTCTAAATCTCTGTCTAAATGTGTCATATATTATATGTCTATCTAAATGTCTTATTGTAAAAATATATGTCAATCTATCTATCTAAATAAACCGGCATGAAAACAGAAAAGCCTGTTTTCTTACTTTTTATTCCCACGCAAACGGGTAACTGTTTGGTGCTCTCTCCAAAACAGGAGACCGTAACAGATAATCTATGTAAATGTCACATTTTGCAATGTAATCTCGTTTTAAGAAGGAAATAAAAATGCGTGTTATTAACTATGTAGGGGAATGTCGCCAGAGTTGCCCACATTTTGACTTTTGTTCATAACTTCCGTTTAAGAACAATTTGGGCAATCCAAGCATATCGTTGAAAAGATCTGGGAAAAAGAAACACTTTTGCTGAACATCGCAAATTTATTGGCATTTAAAAAGAGGAACAAAATGCCGTCAATGTCGGTTTTTGCCGTTTAGGTTGACCCGTCCCTGAAATTTGTGCTGAAATGATTGAAAAGGACCTAGAAAAATGAACGTAATGAATAATGAAACACAAAGCGGAATTTGTAGCATTTTTCTATTTTTTTATTCGATTTAGCCGAATTTCATGAAGAAATGCTGAAGAAAACCGTATTGAATAGCACATTATTCGGAATCGCAGTTCGGGCGGATAAAATGGCTCGTCGTTATATTTCCCAAATGCACTTATATTTTGCATTCAATGCATGCAATAGAGTTGTTACGGTTTAACCGACGAAGCATTGCTTCTAAACAAGTGAGTCTTCATCTTCGTTCGAAAAGAGTTTCTTCTGTGCCTTTTTGAGCGAGTGACCTCGTTTAGCTATTGTTTTTTGAGGCTAGTCGTTTCGTGGGAATTTTTGAAACGTTTCTATTTCTTGGTATTTACTGTAGATCCTGTTTTTCAGAATTTACTCTACCACTCATAGGTCAATATAAAATTGAATATTGTTAATAGCGTTTTAAAAACGTTTCCCCCAAATTCAACTTCATTGGTAAAATTTGTTCTGTTTAAGCAGAGTTGTTTATATTTTGATGTAAACCCACCCTCTACAGCAAATATTTCTGAGACAAAATTGTGTCCCTTACCACTTTTTCTAACTAACCTTCAAAACCAAATCGTCGTCCTCTGGGATTCCTCGTTAAATTTTGCAATTGGCTTTAAACAACTGCATAGCAATTGGATTTATTTCACCTTGATTTTGAAATAGCGTTAAAGAAGGTGTCCTTTCAGCAAATTGCAATCTAGTTTTATATGTACATAAGTCTTCCTTTTTGGGCTTTTCTCAAAGACTTCTTCAAATGTAATATTTCTGCGTACATTTTCTTTTCTCTGGGTGTTAAATTCTTTCTTGTACTCACATTAGTTCGCTTCAAAGTACTTTCATCTTAAAAGGAATGCAATCAAGCAAGAAAGAAATGCTATATTGGATAAAATAAGCAGATAGACATTGTCACGGTCGCGATTCAACCTGATGTAGAAATACACTGAATTGTTTGATTCTACAGCCTCCACATGTGAACTCATAAACACGAACGAAGAAATTTGGGGAAATTCCGGCATTTCTTTCTCGAAAATGTCCGTTTAATAGGTAAACAACAATGTAAACTGCTACATTTGTCTGTTAAGTCCTCTTAAGAGGGACATTTATTTACTTACTTAATCCCGAAACCCGTTCGACTGTGAAGTGTCGGGTTGTGTGGAGACAAGTTTCTTGGCTTTCTCTTCCATATTTGTTTCCATTCCTCTCTCGCCCCGCATCTTCCCCTCGTGTTCTCCCATCTCTCTCCCCTTGCCTCGTCTGCATGTTTTACTTCCTGCTCCCGTGTCTTCCTTGGTCATCCTCTTCTCATTTTTCCTATTTGTTTTGATTCATATACTTTTCTTGCAAGCCTTTTTTCTCCCATTCTCATAATATGGCCAGGCCGTCTTAATTGTCCTTGTTGTATTGTTGTTTCGACTGAGTCAATCTTGAGTTCCTCTCTGTCTACTGCGTTCCTTGCCCTATCCAAGTTAGTTTTGTTTTTATTCGTCTTAGAAATCTCATTTCAACGCTGTTCATCTTGCTTCTTTGTCTCCCGTTTGTAGTCCATGATACGCAAGAGTGTGTCAGTGCTGGTTTCACTATCGCGCGGATCACTTCTACCTTTACTGTTTCTGGTATCTCTTTTTGTTTAAGAATGGAATTTTTATCATGTTGTAGAGTTTTGCAGTTTTTGATATTCTTTCATTTATTTCCACAGACCCCTCGCTGTTAATAATCCCTCCTAGGTATTTAAACGTGCTAATTTCATCTATTCTATGTCCTTCTATTTAAGAAAGAAACTATGTAAATATAAAAACCTATGCATTGTCCGCTACGGAGACGATATTCGCGCCGAATTAACCCTTCGGCGGGCGCGCCTCTTAGATACACATCAGCGGGCGCGCCGCGACATATACACCGCAGCGTTCCCGCAGTATCTATATCGCTATAAATGTGAAGAACTAAAGTTATACAGGTTTCTAGCTCACGAATAACAAAGAAATAGTAGTAAAAGTAGTAAATTACAAAATTTTGATCTTCTCTTGCCATCCGTAGACGTACGTTTCGCGGTTATACCGCTCGTCAGTACGGCTTTGCAAGAGCTGTAATTTCGTATACAAATTTTATATATATATGGTCTGAACATTGATGTTTGTACATGTGAGAGGGATTCGATATGAATTCTCCACAATGCACGTATTACGCATTTTTTACAGTTATTTTTTCTACAGAAGTGGACAACTTGCGTTGCCACAGCCTCCTGCAGTAACTGCAGTCGCGCTCTTCGGCTACCCGCCGTGGGAGAAATGCAAATTACAAAATTTTGATCTTCTCTTTCCATCCGTAGACGTACGTTTCGCAGGAGGCTGTGCCAACGCAAGTTGTCCACTTCTGTAGAAAAAATAACTGTAAAAATGCGTAATACGTGCATTGTGAGAGAATTCATATCGAATCCCTCTCACATGTACAAACATTAAAGTAAAAGTAGTAAAATAAAACAAATACACCACGCTTAACCATTTTATTAAAGTAAAGGATATATGTATATGAATCGTATAAACTAAAATATAGACTTTTAAAAACCAAAGGTATTATACAACTTCCATTGGTTCACACTGCTCACATTCTAAACACTTAACAGTAATGTTACTGTGCTTCTTACACACGTTCTTTCCACAGCGTTGACAAACTGACTTCGTTTTATTATTTTTGTGACTGCCACAGATGTAACAAATACCTGGCTTTGTTGGTGGTTTAGTTTGTAATTCATCCCCTCCATATTTAGATAAAAATGCGGAGATATCTTTAGGGAGGGACTTTATTTGAGCCCTGTCTTTCAAATGGTCCTCCATCAGTTGTAACGCAAGATTTCTTAAAAATACTCTTCTTCTCTCTTTGTTATCAATATTGTTGAATTTGAAAACGACTCTTGAATTTATTCCACATATATCTAGATGTCTGAAGAAAAGTGCAAGCGGCCATCTTCTTGTAATTCTAGACGTACTATAAGAAGCGCGCGTTTGGTCGACTGTGTCGACACCTCCTTTTGTGGCATTGTAATCCAAATTTACAAGTGGCTTTTTGGTTTCATCATCTACATCAGAGGAGCTGTGCATCGTTGAAAGAAAATTACTGCTTTATTCTATTTGGGAACAGTTGAAACAAGACAAGCATCATTTTGGAAGCCAAATTCAGATGATCGCAATTCCCTATTTTTGTTTGGTAGGAATTCTAAAGGTATTTCTTTCTTATTTTTTTTTCATTGTTCCAAGCAAAGTTAGTTGCTTCGTTAACAAATATTTTGCAAGTGGATAACTTGTATAATAGTTATCTGTGGTAACGTTTCTTTTTGATTTTTCTATTGGTGCGACTAGCCTCTTCACAATATCTTCGGCTTTGTTTGATTTCTGATACGGTCCGGTTACTTGTTTTCCACAATAAATTTCAAAATTGAAAGTGTAGAAGGTCTTGGCGTCACATAGAGCATAAATCTTAATGCCATACTTCGCTGGCTTGTTAGGAATATATTGTACAAATGAACAGCGACCTCTAAATGCATGAAGCATCTCATCAATTGTTACATATTCACTTAAATTAAAACGAGTCATACAGTTATTGACAAAGTTTTCATGAAAATTTCGGATTGGAGCTAATTTGTCAGTTTGTTTTCTTTCTTCTCTAGTATGCAGATTATCGAATCGTAAGGAACGAAGTAAAAATTGGAAACGCTTATAACTGAAGAGAGACCGCAAAAGAATCATTCCGTACCATCTGGAATCCCATAGTTCTAAGCAGTTAGTATGATTTTTGTCCCAATTAAATATAATGCACCTAACAGAGCTCTAATTTCAGTTTGTGTAGTGTCTCTGCAATCTCTCTCTTGAATAGTCTACGTCCAGTCTTTTCTGTTCTATATATATGTTTGTACATCTTACTGCGTTGTCAATCATTTGGTCAGTAATAAACAATCCAAATGCGTCAATTTCTCTGTGTATATTTTTAGCACTTGCTTTTGGACCAGGTAATGTTTTTATGATATTCTTGGCTTTTTATTTTTGCAAATGAAACAGGTTTACTTATCCAAAGTGTTTCATTATCGCGTCCTATGAAAAACCGGTAATCATATTCAAGTTGCCCCTGATCGTCAGCTTCTGAGATCTCACCGATTTCTTCTGCTGACTGCTCAGAATCGCTGCTGTATAAATCTTGTGTTATCGCCTCTTCTGTGTCTATTTCGCTATTATTGTCATCACTATCAAACTCAAAATTTACTTCTTTCCTCAGTTCACACTCTCTTTCTTCCGCTAATTCCCTAACGACGACTTCTAAAGCTTTTTCTAATTCATCGGGTGTTAATCCTTTACTTGACCTAAAATTCAATACAATCTTGCTATTTACTTTATAAGTTTAAAGTATATATGTTAGAAAACACACTAGTACACGCACACATGCATGTAAATTACACACTACACAGTATTATGAAAAATTTAGCAGTAAATAAAAGTTACATGACTGGAGATGCAGCGGCAAACACACCGCAAATTCAACCTGCTTAGAATCTAATCTATGTAACAACTGAGCGGAACTAACACATGGCACCAAATCTGTGGGTAGGCGGAGCCAATAACATAAACAAGGAATACCTAGACACATAATATTATAGGGCTCACCATATATTAGTTATAAGAATAAAATGCAAACTTGCGGCTTTTGCCGCAGGCGCGCCCTCCGGAGGGTTAAAACATTTAAGCCTATCGCGGGTACCTACCGGCCGCGAAACGAATCCGACGAAGCCAATTAAATCCAATTTCGCTATATTTCGACCGATTCGATAGACTTCGATGTAGTAGACCAGCATTCACGATACTTAACGGTCGGGGACCACACAAACGTAGAAAACCTGAGCAAATACAATTAATCAAATTCCGCTCTGTACAGTGTCGCGTCTGCTCGCGGCGATATCGCGTTGAGTTTTCGAGAAAATCGCTTCCAATTCAAGATCGCGACGAATACGTTAGGGAGGAAAAACGAACGGGCGGGCCGGACGAGATGCGATGCGTCCCGTCGAAATAATGAGGGACGGGACGGAATGTCAATAGGATTTAAATATTTAACGATCGACGGGGCGGATTTTTAATGGAGGTACTCGACGATTTAATTGAAATTAGCGAGTGCTTTCTGCATAAATGATGCTCTCCAAATATTTCCCCGTGTTTGAACGAGACCGTTTGGTAATTATCAAGAGATTTACCGATTGAATTTTCTATATTTTATTAAATGCGGAAATTATGTAGAAATTAGTTACTAGGGCGTTGACCAAACCGATAATAACGAACCGTACCCAAATTTTCAAAAAGATACAAAACAAAATCACTAGGACATATCCCTAGAATACGAGGGGCACCTTTTATATGTTTACCAAAGATCGCTAGATGGCGCTATTAAGATGTGTCATTACTATTTTCGGAAAATTTGCCATTTCTTATTGTGAAAGCAGTGACAGCTTAGAAGTTGATCCAGTAGCTTATTTACAGTGAACGTTTAAAAAAGGTAATTTTGTGAAAGAATGGAAATTTCCCACCTTCAAAACTTCAGAGAAAAAATTATATATTCTAAATTAAGCGAAATTCGGTGTACAGATGTTTTCGAAGGTGTAGAATACGATTTTGACGTCAAAACTCCTGAAATTTGCTTCGTTTGTGTGCTAGAGCGCGCCAAAGCGATTCGTCAAAAATCACTTTCCATTTTCTCATTGAACCGTCTATCGTTCTCGAAATTATTTTATCCCTAATCTGCACGGGAAGAGCTTTCATTTGATATATAACAAGTCGTACTTCCGGCCATTTCGATTTTCTTCAAAATTTCAAGGGGTACCCCTTTGAAATTTCAGAAGAAACTTAGTATGTTCCAAATTAGACGAAATTCTGTGTACAGATGTTTTCGAAGATGTAGAATACGATTTTGACGTCAAAACTCGTGAAATTTGCTTCGTTTGGGTGTTAGAGCATACCAAAGCGATTCGCCCAGAACCACTTTTCACTTTCTCATTGAATATTTCCTCAATGAACCGTTTCTCGTACCCGACATTATTTTATCCCTAATCTGCACTGGAAAAGCTTCAATTTGATGTGTAATAAGTCGTACTTCCGACCATTTCGATTTTCTTCAAAATTCCAAGGGGTACCCCTTTGAAATTTCAGAAGAAACTTAGTATGTTCCAAATTAGACGAAATTCTGTGTACAGATGTTTTCGAAGGTTTAGAATACGATTTTGACGTCAAAACTCGTGAAATTTGCTTCGTTTGGGTGTTAGAACGTACCAGAGCGATTCGTCAACAACCACTTTTCACTTTCTCCTTGAATATTTCCTCAATGAACCGTCTCTCTTACCCGAAATTATTTCATCGATAATCTGCACTGGAAAAGCTTTAATTTGGTGTGTAATAAGCCGTATTTGCGACCATTTCGATTTTCTTCGAAATTTCAAGACCATTTGATGGTAAGTTTTGTGTATTCTTTTTCATACAAAAATATTTTTCCTATAATTTAGATATACTCGAGATTTTTCTTGATTGAATGTAATAATTTGAGGTTATATTTAGTCAGAAATATAATTGCTTAAATTATTAGTACTTATCATGCCGCGAGAAAGCAAAACAGGGAAACATTTGAATCCCGGAGAGCCTAAAGTGCTAATAAGTGCAGTTGAAGAAGTGATTATAGAAAAGAAAATTGTCCGTCAAGTTGCAAATGATCAATCAACTTTGCACAGATACATAAAAAGGTATAAATCTGCACAAAGGGAAACAGAACCCAACAAATACTATTCAATTCTCGCCTAAACAGGTGTTTACAGAGGAATAAGAAGCTGCTCTGAAAGAATGTGGTGTTGATGCTTCGAATATGCACTATAGATTGACTGGCGTGCAATTTATGCAATTAGTATATGAATTGACGGTCGCAAACAACATCAACTGTCATTCAGATTCATGGGTTCAAAAGAAAAAGATTGGCTTCGATATTATTTCAAGCGATATTCAGATTTTTCAGTACGAAACCCAGAACCTACCAGTTTCTCTAGAAGAAGTTTCAACGAAACGACGATCAATTTTTTTTTTCGATCATTTGGGACGAGTATTCCTCCAGATGGAAGATAATTTATCGGCAGGAAATATTTACAATCTTGATCAGACAATACTCACCACCGCCCATATTCCTCCAAAAGCCATCGCGAAGAAAGGTCAGGAATAAGTAGGGCAAATGACTTCGGCTGAGCGTGGTACATTGGTCACTGCATGCTCTATTATTTCGGCCAGTGATAATTTAGTTCCGCCTTAAATGGTTTTTCCCCGGGTGAAGTTTTATGATCGCCCGATTTTTTGTAGATCTGCAGGTAAATTTTTACTTCAGTGACTGATAATAAAATTTTCAGACGTATAAAATAATTTACATTTTATATACACCAAAGGAACAAAAGGAACCGCATATCCCAGCGGCTGGATGAATAGTGTTCTGGGAATGTAGTTAAATATCTTAAACAAAATTGCACCGGCCTAGCTCCTAATTAATGATATAAAAACATAAATTATAACAAATTATATTTATAAATTTTGAGAAATATTAAACATAAAATCAAGATAATTACCTAGTGTTGTGTGTGTGTGTGAGTGTAATTTCTCTTTCGATGATGGTTCTTCCTATATCACCTCTCTTAACTTCTATTCTCGATGCACCGTTAATTTCTATAGATTCTTCCCCTTCTTAGATTCTATCTTCTCCGGTATGGTGAGGTTCTTTTATTTACTGGTACTTCTTTCTTAAAACCCTTTTATTCCAAATATATTTATGGACTTATTTGTTGACTTATCTATTTTGTCAATTTTCTTCGTCGTTAACCAAACAAACTTTTTGGAAACCAGGACTACACTGCTTTATCTCTCCGTTGTCCACGAAACGAAAACTTTAATTCACCTTATCTCCAGTTCATCGAGGTATATTGCTGTTATAGAAAACTTGTATTGAGTGTCGATGTATCCTTGGTTATTTCTAGTAATTTCTTATGAATTCTTGTAATGTAAAAGTGTTGTATGTATGTGTGTGAATGTTAACAATGCTGTTCTGTCTATTAACCGATGCTTTTTATAATAATTAATATTTTTATTTCTAGTGACATTTGTTTCTCCCATTAAACGTCTCTGGCCGGAGTTCAAATAAGAAGCTAACACCCGTAGGGTAATAAAATGCCCAAAAGGTGGTGGGCGTAGTGTCGAAGAGGTATAAATCATACCCCAAAATAAACCGTATGACAATTGAAGACCATAATCCCAACATTAACTATGAATTGTGATATATTGAATCGTAATAAATGATGAATTTTCTAATGGTAATTAACCATTCGACTATTACTATACTACAATAGCGACATTTTCGTTGAAGCGATGAAGCATTTGCGAGATAATGCGACCAAAGATAGAAAAGTATGGCTTATTATGGACAATCATGAGTCCCATATCTCGAATCCAGTTCTGGATTTCTGCAAAGATTATGGAAGCTTCAGCCTCTCGAGTGTAGAGTTTACAAATTACTCAAAACCTTTTACAATCAAGCTTGCAACGATTGGATGTTAATCAACCCAGGTGAGTCATATAACTGCAAAATCCAAAATCAATAATAATTTCGATTTGTGACTGACTTTAAAAGAATGTTCTCTTATTTCAGACCAGACTATTACAATCTATAACACGCCTTTTTCCCGTAGCCTATGAACTTTCTTTCACTCCTCGAAACATCAAAAAGGATTTAAAAAAACTTGAATATTTCCAAAAAGACTTTTTATCTTCAGCCGTCACTGATCGTCCGATGTCCCCAGAAACACATCAGTCTTCAAGGAATACAGAATTTTTAGCAGTACTGAAACACCGAGCTCTGACACATACCTAAAAGATCAAGATGCAACAAAGTCTTGTGAAACAGCCCACGAACCTGATTGCATTCCTCCCTCTCAATTGAGGCTTCATCCAAAAGCGCCTCCTCGCAAAACAACTAACAGGAGGAAGAGAACAAGGGGTATTTTCACTGATTAAGATATATGAGAGCGACGTGAAAAAGAAGTAAGCTTGAAAAGAAGAAGAAGGAAAGAAAGGGGGAAAAGGAAGCACAAAGAGAAGAAAGAAAACCAAGCTGCTGAAAAAATGCAGGAAGACAAATGTTAAAAAATGAAAATTATTCTCCTGTTACGCTTCGAAATTTTTCAGATAAAAAATGTTTTTAAATTGCTTAATATAATGTTTAAAAACGTAATTGATATTCAAAATGTATCTCTCATCGTCATCCAACATTATTAAATTTCAAATAACAGTTTGTTTCTGTGTCCCTCTGTACCCGCCGTGCTGTTCCACTGCACCCACCTAGTCGGGTGCAGTGGAACAATTTACATTCTTTTTTGCTTTGTAATAGATGTGAATTTCTAGATTTTTACAAATAAAAATTAGCTTAACACAGGTAAATGCTGATATTACATGGTGTGCGTATTGAATTTAAAACACATATTTCCGATTTGACAAAAAAAAAATTAAAGTTTATAAATTGTCCCAGTGCACACGCCTATCCCCGACATAAACAGTAGAAATGAAATGTAATCCTGTATTTTCGTCCAAGGTCTACAAGGCCTGCAGTACGTTGTGCTTAACCCTTTATTTCCTGGTGTTGCCATATGGCAACACACAGATATAGTTTTAGTTGCTAGGTTGTTGTATACAATTCGCAACAACAAAATAGAAAAAGATAACTGTTTTGCAAAGCTCAGAATGTGTTCTTATTAGACTTCAAGAGAGAAAGGTCAGTTATGTTAAACGTGTGTGCCAGACAGGTTGTTTCTTAGGCGATAAAAAAGTTGTGCTAACATGGATTTTATGAAAAAGTAAGTTCCCGTATTTCTATAAAATCGTTTGTTTTTTTTAAGATATTTTTTTACCATTATATAAATAAAAGGTGGTTTTTTACTTTTAAAAAACAATTAGGCAATATAAATTTAGTTTTCATGTAGAAATTTCAATATATATAGGTGCGTTGCCATATGGCAACGCTAGGCACTACTGTGAGCTTTGTCTTGTACATAAGATAACATTTTAGGTTTAGGACTTATTTTGATATTTTTTACCGAAAATTGACTTTAACTGAAGCTTTAGACTTTTTGGAGGAACTTGAAAGCGAACATGAAGATGATGTTTGTAAGATTTTTATCGAGCCCCCTGATAAAGATGGTTTTGTTAGCGGTGAAGATGATGCTCCAGAAGATGAGTCTGGTATTCCAGATAATGTTTGTCCTGCACAGTTGAAATCAAACTGCGAAATAGTGTTAAGAAGTGGACATCGTTTATCTACTGATGTAAATTTTTATGAAGATGACAATAATAATGAAATAAATAAAGTCCTAGAAGATGTTTTTAATAATTCTACTGAAAATTTGTCTATTGATCTTCTATGCGGCAATACGACGTCAGATGCTTCTTCATCCCCGACTGTTTTAAAGAAAGTTATACCTAAATTCTCACGGTGTCCGTTACCTACTTCAGTAGGAAAACAAAAAATACGCTTGGGCAAATAATACATTCGTTCCATCGATTCCGATATTTCCAGAGAGTAATTACGAAGACTGTCTTCATTTGCAACCACATGAACAGTTTGAAAAATTTTTCGATGACGTTCTGATAAAGCATATCGCTGAAAAATCTAACGAATATGCAGTTTTCAGAGGACATAAGAACCCGGCTATTACTGCAGATGAAATTCGCACTTTTATTGGCATTCTGTTAATAACAGGATACAATACTCTAGCTAGAACTAGAGATATGTGGTCTGTTGATAATGATTTGCGAAATGATCTCGTCAGTGAAAGTATGCGGCGCGATCGGTTTCATGAAATATGCCGTTATCTTCATATGGTTGGCAAAGCTCAACAAAACTCTGTTTTTGATAAAAAGTGGAAACTTCGTCCAATCACAGACCATTTAAAACCAATATGATTAAAAACTTTCACCCTGAACAAAATCTGTCGTATGATGAAAGTATGATATCGTATTTTGGCAAACATAGTTGCAAGCAATTTATAAGAGGAAAGCCGATAAGATTCGGCTACAAAGTTTGGTCTCTCTGTACTTGGATACTTGGTGAATTTTGAAATATATCAAGGGAAAAATCTGCGATCAAATGAACGGTATCAACAATGTTTCGGAAAATGTGCAAGTCCTCTCATAAATATGATTGACGAACTTCCTGAAGAAAACGCAATTTACCGTATTCGTTTTATTTTGACAACTTATTTACAAGTTTTCAACTACTGAATTATTTAAAAAATAGAGGTTATTGTTCTACTGGAACGATTCGGGAAAACCGCGTTCCAAAAGACTGCCCAATAGCTAAGAAAAAAGATGTAAGGAAGCAAGAAAAACGCGGATATTGTGACTATATCACGGCAAAGGAAGTTGAAGTAAATCTGACGCAATGGAAGGACAATTCTGTTGTTTTACTTGCATCTACAGCATTCGCTGTTAGTCCTATGTCAAAGATTTTGCGATATTCAAAAGAAGAGAAAAAGAAAATAAGCATTCAGCGCCCATGTGTGGCAACAGAATAAAGCAAGAATATGGACGGCGTTGATAGATTGGATCAAAATGTCAGTCGTTATCGCATTAGATACAGAGGAAAAAAATGGTGGAGTTAGATTTTTACGTGGCTTCTTGACGTATGCGTACAAAATGTTTGGCAGCTTCATAGAATTGAAAAAGGTAATATGAGTCAGTTAGATTTCAGACGACAAATTGATATATGCTATTGCAAGCATTTTGGCGAAAATAGAAAGCGGAGCGGACTAACCAGACAACGTAAGAGACGATATGCTGAAGACTCAATTAAAAAACCCTATGTTACGATGGTAAAGATCACTTTGTAGTACCTACAGCAAATAAACGTCGTTGTGCTGGAGAATTTTGCAAAACCATTGGTGGTACGGCTTGTAAACAGTGTGACACTGGCGTATGTGTGAAATGCTTTGCAAGTTATCACATAAAATTTTCATAAAATATGTAACTGTATTCAAATAGCATTTTAAATTAAATAAATAAAAGTAAAATACTATAAGGGTTTTTATAACTTCAAAAGTAGGTATAGTGCCTGGCGTTGCCATATGGCAACAGTCCTTTCTGGCTATCCCAGGATCAGGATAAAAAATTTATGTGTGGTGATTAGTTCCTGAATGTGTATAGATTTAAAATTAATAAGTTCTTTTTTAATTCATCAGACAAAATATTCCCGGACATAAAGGATTAAATAAATAAAACAGTTTGTTCCAAAACAATCCTTGTTTTTGTAACTACTAAAAAGACGCCTCTCGTAACGAGAAGAACCACCGTCCAAAAAAGAAAATCAAATTTTTCGAAAACAAACGTCGTTAAAGCAGTGCAAATAAGCACGGGCGAAGTGGTTAAAATCCTATCCCCGACGGGGACTGAGCGCGCGTCTTCCCCTTTTGTATCTCGTCCCCACAACGATGGCGAAAGCTGAATAGTTATTGTTACAAATGAATTCGCCGAGCGCGCTTTCGAAAGTTATACTCGAGAGCGCGCGTCATATTAAGAACTTTCGAATTAAACTTCCCCGACAACTCGTTTTTTTTTCCGGCGTCCCTTGGTAATTTAAATTGAATTAATCTTTATTTTTGCGCCATTCAGCCCCGACGGAGCGGAACGGAAGCGTTATCCGTCTAAACTTATAAATCTTCGTTTCTCTTCTTTCGCTTTCATTAGGGAAATACGCGAATACACACTTCGCGATGACGACGACGACGGCCTTCATTAGCTTGTTATTACCGCGAATATGAATGCCGTACGTGCGAGTTTATCGTCGCTTTCGCGACCGACGAACATACATAACGAAGATTTGATCCCAAAATCCGAATGGGATAAATCCACAAGTGCTTTGTGTAGTCGAAATTAAACTCTTTTTGTTTTAGGTCACTTCTTTAGACCGGAGTTCTTATCCGTCTATTGTTACTAAAAGGTAAACTCAGCTTTATCTGAGGTAATCTTTGTTTGTTTGTTGCTGCAGTTCAGGACTTTACCTTCAAAAGCCTGGAGCATTTTATCACGCCCCACAGTGGTTCCAAGCGTCGAAAACGTGGCCAAAGGTCCCAAGAAAAGTTTCTATTTAGGGACTTTTAAGTCTTGGGATAGTTGTAGTGGTACGTGTAAGGTACGAAACGACCGTTGGAGAAGAGCAAGGCCCTCTACCTGGGCAGGAATTTAATTTGTTTTGTTAGCGTCAGATGCAACGTATCTCGAGTGAGGAACGTGTCAAAAAGTTGTGTTTGTTCAGCAGCGTATTGTAAGCGTACAAATATAATTATTTTAATTCTATAAAATGGATTCTTCTCCTAAAAGTAAGTACAAGTAAGATATGTAGTTCAAAATTAATACATATGAAGTGTTAATGATTTAATGAATAATATGTATATATATATATATATATATTTCGTGACCTTTTATACTTATCTTATATGATAGAGATCTACCACTAATAGGTCAATAAAACAAGGCTGGTTTGAAAGATAGTTATATTTTCAGAACGTTTACAAACGTTTTCGGAACACCTTCGTCAGTGAAAATATAACTAGATAAATATATAAACAAACTTTTGTTTTTTATTTGGGACTATCAACAAAATAACTAGTGACTAGGATTTCTTGATATAGAGGATGTGTAACCAACTTTTATATATATATATAAATTATAAAAACTAAATTAATGTGTAAACATACATGCAAATTAAGTAAAACCTTATATCAAAAAATTTTTGTCGAAACCTTAACAATTCTGTTCAAGGACTAGGGAAAACCAAATTCAAAACCTAGCCAAAGGTTTCCTTCTTAAGAAATGCAAATGTCATTTTAACAAATTGCTATATACATTACTTAAATTTTGAATATCGGTCCTGAAATTAATAGTTTTAGTGTCTTTCTGTATATTTATCATTTCATATATTAGTCTTTTTTTATAATTATTCTCTGTTTTTAATATAATTGTGTTTTCAAAATCAAAGTAATGCCCAAGATCTTTGTTATGTTTTGTTACAGCGGTCATTGCACCAAAATCATTATTTAAAGAATACTTATGGCTATACATCCTTTTCTTTAAATATTGTTTCGTCTGACCGATGTAACAACCATCACAGTGTTTACAGTTTATTTTATAAACTACATTACTCTGATTTTGTTTAATTATTTTGGATTTAGTATTAGTAAAAAGAGATCTGTTACTATAATTTGGAATGAAAGTAATGTTTATGTTGTTTTTATTAAATTCTTTTTTTATTTTTCGCTTAAACCTTTTTATAAGGAATAGCGGTATAACATTTATTGTTAGAAATCTTAGATAAAAATAATTATCCAAATAGTTTTTATGAAAAAATAATAAAAAATAGAATTAACAAATTATATAATAGAGGAATTAAAATTAATAACGTTTGTAAACGTTCTGAAAATATAACTATCTTTCAAACCAGCCTTGTTTTATTGACCTATTAGTGGTAGATCTCTATCATATAAGATTAATGAATAATGAAGTTAGTCGTAATTTTCATGATCGCGCTTCGGAAAAGGGTTATAAAAAATTGAATAAGTTAAGTTCCCGACAAGTCCCGACGCAATTTTTTTAATTTGTTTGTTAACATGTTGTGAACAACATATTACAAAATCAGCTGCGATTATTTGCTATTTTGGCTTTTGCACTATTTTTTGTGCAATACTTTTGTGTATTAATTTTTAATTCACTATTAATTTTTTAATATATGAATTAGTAATTGTTTTTATTCGCAGAATATACTGGTGCTTTTAAAAAGTTTCCTATTCAAAGAAGGAAATTTTCAACATCATTAAAAGCGTCATCGGCGATAACAACGGAGCTTATGACATGCTGCAGGCGGATGTATCTGAGAAAATGAAATATCCGTACATTTTTTCAAATGATGAAGGACATGCATGAAGCAAATTGATGTCGGAGTTCAGGAGAAAGTGGAAGGAGACAACCCGGAGGAAAGATCTTTTTTCAAGAAATTCGGACCGTGGCTCAGCGTTACCATATCTTTCACAATTGGTACGAGGACTGAAGATAACAGCACTATCGGACGCCCTTCGACAAACTGGGGAGATCTCAGTGACCGCTCAAAACGAAGAAGGATGTAAAATTTGCGAGCAGACCATAGCTTAGATGAATTGGCTTATGCTACGCAAATGTCTCTCCGGGCTTCAGGACAATTAGATGCATCAAAGGTGATTACGGACGTTGCAGAGAGTAGTCCTTCAAAAGCATCGAGTTATCGAAAATCTGCGGAACACGTACTGCCGGGATTTTTGTCTTCCAACGAAGCGTTGTCGATTGTTGTAGAAGCAAAGCTTTCTAGAAGTCAGTACTACGTACTGCAGGTGTAGAAAAAACAATCAACTTTTTCCGTCTTATAAGAAAGTGTTAGAATCTAAGAATCAATGTTATCCAGAAAAATCAGAAATCACCATAACTGAAAGTGGAGTTTCAGTAACTTTGCAAGCATTATTAAATCACACTGTGGAAGGAATATTCCTAACGAAATCTGACGTTATCAGAAGCATTTCGAAATGCGATTTTGATAAACTACAATTAATATGCAACTGGGGATGTGATGGAACTTCCAGGCAGAGTATATATAAGCAAACATTCGAAGATGACAATTTAACGGATGACAGTATTTTTTTATTTCGCTGGTTCCTTTGCAACTTGCGTGTGCAGTAAATCCAGAAATTATTATTTGGAAAAATCCGCGTTCTTCTTCTACGAGATTTTGTTGGCCAATTAAAATTCAGTTTGTGCATGAAACTGCCGAAGTAACACGAAAAGAAGTTGTCAGCATCGAAGCAGAGCAAGAGGCACTTGTACCTTACTCGACTGTTTTTCAAGGAAAAAATTGGCAGTAAATTTCAAACTTTCGATGACAATGGTGGATGGTAAAATTATTAATTCTGTGACTGAGACATCATCAAGTATGCGTTGCTATCTTTGCTAAGCTACGTCTAAAGAATTTAATAATATTGATAAGATTTTGCAGAAAGCAATTAATGAAGATAATTTAGAATTCGGAATATCGTCCTTGCACGCTTGGATCAGGTTCTTCGAATGTTGCTTGCATTTATCATACAAAATTGAATTGAAAAAGTGGCAGTGCCGTGCCGAGGATAAAGAACTCGTTGAGAACAGAAGGAAAATTATACAAGAAGGTTTTCGTATGAAATTAGGGCTTCGAGTTGATTGTCCAAAACAAGGTTATGGAAGCACGAATGACGGGAATACAGCTCGGCGTTTTTTCGAAAATTATGAAATATCCGCATCAATAACGGGCGTTGATGAGGATTTGATAAAGCAGTTTTACGTTATATTGCAGGTCATATCTTGTGGTTTTGAAATTAATGTCGAAGAGTTTAGAAAAATACACTGAAAATACGGCACGAAAATTCGTCGAATTGTACCCGTGGTATTTTATGTCAACAACTGTTCATAAAATCCTTATTCACGGTCACAAAATTATAGAGTCTTCGTTGCTTCCTATCGGACAAATGTCCGAAGAAGGCCAGGAATCATGCAACAAATTTATCAGAATGTACCGAGAAGATTTTGCGCGCAAATGTGACAAAAAAATGTGAAAAACATGGAAGACGTTTTCCACAGGTTTTTGGTATCGTCAGATCCGCTAATTTCCACATTGAAAAAACTTCCTGTGAAAAAACTGAAATCTTTATCGCGAGAAGCACAAGATTTGTTACTGCCAGTCTCGCATGAACAATCATTTTATGATGTATTATCGAATGTTACAAGCGATAGTGGAGATCATTGCAGCGATTCTGATTAGTATTTATTTTGAAACCTGTTAGTACTTATTTAATTTCTAATGATGACTGCTTATTACATTTTAACCTGTATATTACGTAAAGGATTGACCTCCATACAAAAATGTGCGTAGATCATCTTTTCACCATTTTGTCTTTTGAAAAACTAACAAAGGATTTGTCATCATTTCAGTCATTTGTAATCGAAAACCCCTCCATATACAGAATTTCAATAAAAATAATGATTCTCTGACATTGACGGCAGCCATTTTGAAGCCACCATTTTGTTTTTTGAAAAACCGAGAACAAATTTGTACTCAGCGATCTTAAAAGCCGCGTATACTGAATTTTAAAAAATTATCTCAATTTTGTCTACTTTTGGCCACGTTTTCGGCATTTGGAACCACTGTGCCCGTTGGATGGCAAAAGCTACTTATTACCTTAAATTATATTTATTTCGAAACGAATTTAAAATGACAAAATGGGAGATAAATAGCATCCGAGACATTTGACATTTTTTTTTTGTAAGGATTTATTTAAAAATTGGATACAAGCACCAGTTGCAGCAGAAGCACCTACGCAGGATTTAAATTTACTTAAAGACTTACACGCTTATAAAACTGTTGATGCGAATATTAGTCGTGCGTCACTAAGCAAATTATGTAATCGTTTGTGGTATTTAACACCAGAAACAGCAGCGTTGTCCTTTTTTGATACAAAAGTGACATATGAGTCGAAGAAATTTATGGTGCAAGCTCTGGATAATCCTACTGATTCCGAATTAAAAAATTGATTGCAACTCCTCCCACTATAAGCCAATATCTTAATAAGAACATCGAATATTTCATATCCCAAAAATCACGTAATTTTTTTGAAAGGTTTAATATTCCAATTGATTTTCTAACAAAAGATCCAAAGGAGTGGGTAAATGAACCTAGCTTTAATGTTGGCCTTAATATCGTTCGAAATATGAATGTTGTAAATGACTCCGCTGAACGAGCAGTTAACCTTCCTATACTCACGTCAAAATGAAAGACGTATACTATACTATATAAATCGGTCTCACAGACCGTATGCGTGAGTATAGGAAGGTTAAGCTAATGGAAGATTTCAATTTAGTGTTATCCAAAAATGAAGAAGAAAAACAATTGATAGTCCAAATTATAGCGGATTATCGGAAACTCAACCCCAGTGTCAACAAATATTCTCTTTTGAAAAATGATATACCACAATAATATGACCACAAGGAATATTCACATATTTTATAGATTTTCTATTTCTGCTTTTCAAAAAACAATCAAATATATGTATTTTTTTAATTAAATTTTTAACATAAATAATTTTCACAATGACTAAAATTTTATTATTACTATTTACTTTTTCCTTAAGGGGTAAGGCCACCATGCGCTTTCGAATTAAAGGACAATTTTAGGAATTTTTTTAGAAGTACGGTAAAACCTGTCGAATTTTCTTATGGAGTACTTCATGAACTGTCTTTATAAGTACAAGAAAATATTTTTTCTTCAGTTTTTGACTGAAAAATGGCTGCTCCAGTATTCGGTTTCTAAGACGAGTTTTCTTGGAGCTCCAAAACGGGCGAACCGACTGTACCCTCAAATGTAAACCTAGAACGAAAATCCAAGAATTTTCCTTTAATATATGTACATCATAAACTAATAGACCACGTAGGGGATTTTGAAAATATCCATTTTCCGCAAAATGGTTAGCATATGAATAGAAAATTCCCTTTTTCACGTAAAAATTACATATTCGATTGTTTATAAAAGAAAAAGTTTACAACGTAAAAATCCCTACGTGGTCTACTAGATTATATACGTATGAATATACCCTCAAAATTTGAGGGTAATCGATAAAGATATGTAGCCGATATCGGTTCGCCCGATTTAAAAGACGGTGATTCGAGAAAAACGTGTTTAAAATTGTGGCTAACATTTGACGGTGGAAAATTATGGTATACCTTCAATCTACGATGCCTGCACCGTATAGTTGCCCTTCTATATTAACGTAGAGTTCTTCTTCTGCTTTTCTTGCTGATTTTGAGGCGATTCGAGCTGTTTGTGTAGCCTCACTCAGCGATCGGTTCGAGAAATCGATGCGGAGTTTGTCTGCCTCAACACAGAAATTCTAGCAATTGCTGCCAATTGTCATGTCCAACTGTCGCATAACTTGCATTACACTACAAATTCCATCGTTGAAAGTACAAACGGCAAGTTGCTCAGCAATATCTAATACAGTTTTCCCACTTGACGTAGATTTGGGAGCCATTGACCACACCGTTGCGTTGAAACTTTCTTTGCTATTTTGAATGAAACCACCTAAGCAACGAGTTAGATCATGGTTGCATAGACTTATGAAGACTAGGGGCCACTCGGGCAAATCATGAACTGATGGCGGGCCGGCCGCCAGAAGTATAGGTAATTAAAGACAATAAAGAATTGATAATAATTTATTAAAATTCAAAAAGAATTTATTAATTTGAAGCGTGGCACTGCATAGTGCTTACAATCTTTTTTATATTTGGCTCAAATTTACTTGTAGCAACACGTAAAACTGCTTCCACACTTTCATTTGCAAGGCGGTTTCGATTTTTGTTTTATTGTTATTTAGTATTGAAAAAGTTTGTTCACATATATAGGTAGAACCAAATAAGCTGGCACATTTCAGAGCGTTTATGCGCAACTTTTCGTACATATTTTTATCAATGCAGCGGTAAAAGTTCAGCAAGTCTCCTTCGTTGAATTTGTTGCGTAAATCTTGATCGTTTTGAATGTCGATAATTTCTAACTGCATTGACTCTGGCGCATTTTCAACTGAAATCGTGAAAGGATTGCTGAATATGTCCAACAGAGGTTTCACTTTTTTAAACTCCGAAAATCTGTTTTCAAAAGATTGAATCAAAATATCTAGCTTTTCTACATAACTGAAATTAATCGCAGTTTTGTTGAATTTTTCAGCCATTTTCTTATAATTCGGAAAATGATTGTAATTTCCAGAATTCAATTGTGATCTGAAAAGTGTCAGCTTGCATTGAAAGAATGATACATGAGCGTAGAGCTGGGATATCAGTTGATTTTTGCCTTGAAGCCGTGTGTTCAAGACATTCAAATGATTTGTAATGTCAACTAAAAAAGCCAAATCACACAACCAATCAGGATTTTTAAGTTCCGGGACATCCCTTTGCTTTTCCGCCAGAAATATTCCAATTTCTTCTATTAAATTTAGAAATCGTTCCAGTGTCAATCCACGGCTTAGCCACCTTACTTCTGTATAATACAGTAAATCTCCGTATTCGCTTTCGATGTCATCAAGGAATTGTTTGAATTGTCTGTGATTGAGTCCTCGTGATTTTATGAAATTTACAGTCGAAACTACCACTTTCATGACATTTTGAAATTCAATTTTTTAGAACAGAGGGTTGCTTGGTGTATAATGCAGTGAAACTGCATGAGATCTTCAGCGTTTATGTTTTTTCCTTGCAGATGCTTTTTCAGTAAAGTAACTAGCCCGGAATTGACACCAATCATCGAAGGAGCACCGTCAGTCGCAACTCCCGATAATTTTGATAAGTCCAAATCAGTTTTTGAACACTCATCCAAAAGTACATTGAGTATATCAACTCCTTTGGTTTGACCTTTCAATGAACACATTCCGAATAACTCTTCTAAGACTTCAAAATCTTGAGTAACACCTCGTATGAATATGAGAAGTTGAGCTGTGGAACTAATATCAGTGGATTCGTCGAGTGCTAACGAAAAAATTCAATGATCTTAGTTTTTCAATTAATTGTTCCGCAATATTACCTGACAAAGACGTAATTCGTCTTTGGATAGTCATACGATTCAGTTGAATTTTCTCAAACTTTTTGCTGCTTCTGGACACATTTTCTTAGCGGCAATTTCTATGCATTCTTTTACAAAATCGCCATCATTGAAGGGGCGACTTCGCTTTGCTATCATTCGAGAAATTTCATAACTAACTTCTGTAGCTGTTTCTGAATCTTGAATGGGTTTTGTAAACATAGCTTGCTGACCAATAAGCTCCCGTTTTAAAGACAACATTTTTTTGCTTTCTTAATTTGCCTGTAAACTTGATAAAAGAAGGATGCTGAGTTTCATAGTGCCTTTTTACATTATATTCCTTTGCAATCGCAACAGAATTCTTGCAAATTAAACAAACGACTTTGTTATGCGACCATACAAAAAAGTATTTCTCAGTCCAAATTTCTTGAAACTGCCGATTTTCACCTGTAACCTTACGTTTTTTACTAGGCCCTAGCTTCTCCATGTTGCGTTCTAATCCTGGCAAGGATTAACACAGCACCTAAAAACAATTACAGTACCTACTTAAATTACCCATTCTTTTTAAATTATCAAAAATAATTGATTAAATTCCTCAGAAATTTTAAGATTTTTATACAGATTTTATATCTGAAATAATGACGTAATTATTACAGTTAGAGAAATTCTGATAAAAATAGTAATTTCTTTGTTTTATTTTAATATTTGGCCAACATTAAAGCTAAATTTGATTAAAATTGATTAAATAGGTAGGGAAACACTTATTAATAACTGAGTTTTACTTACGATTTCACAACACAATTATACACGGCATTTGACGGGTTAACAGGAAATCTACGTTGAATGTGGATCAAAATATATGACACCGGCTAGTCCAGTTAAAATCTACACTAGAACTATTGCCTCCCAAAACACTGTTGAACTGCACTTATTCTCAATCACTTATTACTTCGCTTTGTATTTTCGCGCTTATTTCTTCCTGTTGACATTTCACTCAAATTAAAACCGAACTGTCGGTCGCTGCGGTTAGCGTGGCTTTTATACCGCGCATACGACTCTGGAAGCTTCGTGTATCTACTCGTACCTACGCGAGCAATCGGGAATTCGGGACTATTGCTATCTCGCTTGCTCACACCGCGCTAGAAAATTCTTGATTTCTCTACTATTTTGAACTTTATATAAAGGCAGCAAGCGATGTTACTTGACTTAGCATTTTTGGGCGCTAGATTCAAATAGCGCGCGCGAGAGATTCAAATTAATTTTCGAACATATTTTTTTGGTTTTATTCTGGAATAGAATTAAATATTCTTCGAATGTACGAGAGTATTATTTTTGCTGTCGGCGGGCCACCAGTATTCGACAAGCGGGCCGCGGTCTGTGCATCCATGAGTTAGATGATGGTCGCTGCTCAACTCTTTATAGATCGGCTTGATCGCCTCGAAAATTGTTTCCAACAGAGCCGGCTTGTGTACAAAAGTATTCAATGTATTGGTGGCTCTTGCCTTTTGCCACGAACACCAAGAATGTTCACCAGCTGGACACTTGTTGTGTTAAGGATTTTCATTCGTTGATAGCTTATATAATGCCGCCCAAATTTCATTCTTCATTTTTTCTACAGAAATTGCTGAAAACACAAGACAAAAAATTGATAATACGATAACCAAAGAATGTATCAACTTCAACATCACGAGCATCATCACTCAGTTTCAGTTTCCTTGCGGACGTGCCGACACTTTCGGCAGGATCGTGTGCCTCCATTTCATACCGGTTGGTAGGTCGCTTTCGAACAAGTCAGAACCCGAATGGCAGTAATCGTCGCGACATGCATTTGGCGCGCAAATTGTCGTAAACGAGCGGTTCGAAATTTTTTCTAACAACGAGACTTTTTTTCTTATTCCTGAGGGTTTGAGGAAGGTTTTAAGCTAATAAACGAAAATCGATTTTTTAAAGGTCGCATGGTGGCCTTACCCCTTAATAATATTTTTGTTCCAAATTTCAAGAACGATGCGCCACGTCTTAACCTCGCTCAAACGAAAAATTTTTTTGCACATAGTATTTTTATACGGACATTATAAGGGAAAGTTACGGTCAAAACAACAAAATTGAAAAATAAGAACCACCTAGTGTACATACCATACATACGTAACTTTCATATCAACACGAGAAATCGTTCAATAATTGGCGACCAAACTTCCACCAGTTAAACATAACATTTCGATAATTCCAATCTATCAAACTGCTACTTCTATAATTCATTCGAGTCGATTTCATCCGCCGCAAACTTTTATTCGATTACGCCGGCTATAAATAGTCGAATCGTCGTCGTCAGTAGTTTGTCGGAGCCGGTCGTCGCGCAACGCTAGATCCAATTACTTATTCCCGTTTGATGCTCTTCCTTCGTAATGCATAACACATGTTATAAGAGAATTTTCGAAGCTGTTTTCGTTTCACAATACATATTTAAACAATTTTCGCGTTAAGCCGATGACGACGACGAAGACGACGTTCGAGGACACGACATTCTCTCTTTCTCTATATAGAGGAACTAACGCATTTGTTCGGAACGTCGGAGTACGGATTGGCATCCTAAGTTTCTTAAGTTTCGGAGCTTCAACACCTCTACCTACGGCAATTTGTCGTCCCTCGTAAGTGCCAAGCTGCGAAGTTATGAATTAAATATCGAAACGGGGAAAAGGCGTGAAATGTGTGACGTGTTTTCCGAAGGAGAACGGTAAATAAAAATAAAAGAGGAGAATAAATTTAAGTTGTTCTCTTTTGTTCAAGAAGATACTAACAGGAAGAGTTGTTTATGCTGCTTTGCGAAACACCAATTTAAACAGGTGAAAACGTGCATCTACGATGTCCTTCTTCAAAGAATTCAATTCCGAATAAAGTTTCTTCTACAGATCCATGCTAAGCCAAAGTTCAAATGTTTCGACTTTTTGGAACACCATTTGTAGTCAATGATCAAGGCATGACGAGGTAGACAGTTTCATAATCAGGTCCAAACAATGGCTTTAATATTTAAGCTCGTGATGTCTCACTATTTTATTTGGTATTGAACACTATTTAATTGACAGTTTGCCTTCAATATGAAAAGGTCTTTGGCAATATTCTTTCGTATTGTCAAAGGAAAGTTATGCTCACTATTGGATAATAAGTCTTCTTGGGCAAAGCAAATCAACACATTTCCGCATTACCCACGGTTGAGACTTACATGAGTTTTTTGAGATATATTAACTTTTGTTTGAGGAAAAGCGTCAGTAATCAAACTTAAATCTTGCACTTTTCGCGTTCTTTCTTCTATTTCTACCAACGATGATGTCGGCAATTACAGGACGACTTGAATGCGTTGATGGAATGGTCTGTTGCTCATACTTAATTCATATCGAATCCCTCTCACATGTACAAACATCAATGTTCAGACGATATATACATAAAATTTGTATACGAAATTACAGCTCTTGCAAAGCCGTACTGACGAGCGGAATAACCGCGAAACGTATACGTCTACGGATGGCAAGAGAAGATCAAAATTTTGTAATTTGCAATTTTCCCACGGCGGGTAGCCGAAGAGCACGACTGCAGTTACTGCAGAAGGCTGTGGCAACGCAAGTTGTCCACTTCTGTAAAAAAATAACTGTAAAAAATGCGTAATACGTGCATTGTGAGAGAATTCATATCGAATCCCTCTCGCATGTACAAACATCAACATACTTAATGATAGCAAATGCAATTTTATATGCTTTTTTCCCAAGACCAGTTCGCGCTGTTCCAATTATATAGCTTTTAAGCATGTTCTTTCTAAAGTCAGTTGTATTAAAGACCTTGGAATTCTCTTCGATACAACTTTATCGTTTAATTTGCACATCGAAAGGACTGCTTTGAAAATGTTGGGACATCTAGATACTTTAAGGACGTTATAGCACTCGAAGCCCTGTTCTCGCAATCTGCTTTTGTCTAAGTTGAAATACGCTTCAATTATTTGGAGTCCCTTTTACGCTTTTCACAATCCTTCTTTTCAAAGAATACATTATCGTTTCTTAAAATTTCTCTCCATCAAGATCAATGGAGTTTATCTGCCGCGGAACATTTGTTATATTGGGATTTTCTGGACGTTCATCAGATGCGTTCGTTGTCTGGCCGACATAATCCGCATAGTGCTCGATTTTTATATAGGGCGTTGAATAACAGTACAACAAGCGTTACATTTCAACACTCAACCTTATGACACCGAGGACGAATCTCAAGTCGAGGTCACTCTAACACCGAGATGTTATACGAAGTGTTAAACAAAGTAATCAGACCATTTCTTGTCACTTGTTTTATTTCAATAGCATTACAATTCAACATTCTCCCTTTCAAAGTAATTGCCTTGGCAAGCCACACAGCTCTGGAGACGGTTCTTCCAGTCCTTATGGCAGTTCTGGATACTCGGATACTCGAATAGCCTTCAACTGGTTGCTTACAGGCGTTTGAACGTTACGTTGTCCAGTGCACCAAAATGACGCCTCTTGAAAATGTTGTTTCGATCTCGGGAAGAAGAAAAAGTCACAAGGACTCAAGTCGAGTGTATAATTAGTGGCCAAAAAACGGTTTACTGAAATCGCTATGTAATAAGGCCCTTTGTCGTGATGTAACACCCATTACTCTTTGATGTTTGGTCTTACACGCATGATCTCCTTGACCCGTGAGGCTATCAGAAAACAAATCAATATGTTTTTGAACTTTCACTTGCTCATTCCTATCACATGTTCACCTGCCTCCTCTGCAAGTCCCGCGTCTACAGTGTTGCCCAATCGAATAGTATGCTACCAGTTTCATTACACTTTATTTACACACCTCGTACAGCGACATCTTTGTGGGAGAATTACGGTAGCGTCTGCAGCTTCCAGCCATTCTATTTGTGGTTATATCTACCTGGTATACATTTAGGTATTGTATTTAATTTTATTCACTTATTATTCGGTTGTATTGTTATTATTATTATTTTTATTCACTTATTGTATTTGTTCTGTTGTTGGTGTAACTTGTTGGGCAATAAATGCATATCATCATTATTATTATGATTATTAACATTTCATCGGACTTACTCACCAGAAACTATCCTCTTCTTTCTACTTGTATCTCTCTTGATTAGACTGTTTAGAGTCAAACCTTTGAACCCTAAGGTCTTCATTTTAGTAGCATCAGGCCCTCTGACTTATAATATTATACGAGGGCGATGTGTAAAATAAGTGTGTAGAAGAGTGGGGATATCGGCGCGATCGCAGCGCTGCAATGAAGTCTAGTTCAATGTACAGTGCGCCAAGAAATGTCTTCCCCTATCGAGCACAGATTATCAATATTACCTTCCGCCAGTCAGAAAGCCAGCTTCGGATGTTTTCGGTAAAGAAGGTAGACGGTTTCCACAAAAATATACATATCTACTTGAGTGTCTGTTTATGATTCCCAGTTACATACTTAAATTCTTATTTCTCTTAGCAAGGGTAACGTTATACTTTCTAACCTGATCTGATGCGTAAATAAGCATTCGTAAATGCGGTATATTTAACAATCGTCGGATGCACATGTCAATGTATATGTATATTTTATTGATTAAAATATTGGTTGAAAGCATTACCGAAGATTTTATAGGGATGAGAATTATTTTTGGAATAATAATCAAAAAAGAATTATTTACAACAGAACAAAATAATATACAGCGGGCTTTATATGGTACTAATTCGATTAAATTTTGTTTCATAGAAAGAGTGATAATCTATTAAAAAAATTATATTATTAGAAATGGCAAATTTTATGGTTCTTTGCTTATCGTCCACTTGCGCTTATCTAGTAATACACTTGTCAATTTCAATTTGTTTTCAGAATAATGAATGTTTTACACCCAAATTAATACGATTACCTGAAGTTGTTTTTAGTTATCGTTGCCTTTATTATAGAATATTCATACAACTTGATAATATACGCCGTAACAAAGAGAAATTTCTATTCTATTTTCATGTTTGTACAGATTTCATTACCACTTGTGTGGTACGGCTCCGAGTAGCAGCTTCCGGAAAGTTATAAAGTTACAAAACTTGCAATTATTGTCAAGTTTTATTTTTATAAAGGAACAGCAAATACATAAAATGACAAAATTCCAATAAAATCTTCCAAAAAGAAAAGGGAAAATTCTTAGAACCAAAAAGACGTAAATTCTTAATAAATAACATTGTATGCAAAGCAAATTGTAGATGAAAACAATATTTAAAAAACGTAGATAAATAATACACACAAAAATTAAGTAAAAATTATTAACACAACATAAAGAAGCATAAATTCGCAATAAATTACATTGCATACAAAAGCACATTGCTAATAAATAAAATATTAGAAGAAAATAACTAAATAAATAATGCAACAAAAACAAAAAAATTTAACACAGAAACGGATTATAAAGTAATTTAAAAAACAATTTGTAACTATAAATTACGAAAATAATGTAACATGATTCAATATTTGGTATAATACCCGCGGCTGTCTATGCACATTCGCAGTCAATTACCCATTGAGCGCACTAAATCTTCGCAATAGTTTTTGCCACGTAGGAGCTCCCACACATTGAAAACATTTTGTTCCACATTCCTCATGGAACGAACGTTATGCATGTCCGGAAAGTTTTTCACCATCACCGCCCATAAATTTTCAATTGGGTTTAAGTACGGCGGCCTACTTGGCCAAGAAATTAGAATAACTTCTGGGTTATTATCAAACCAATTCCTTACTATCCTACATGTGTGGATTGGGGAACTGTCTTGTAGGAAATGGATAGGACCTTCGGGGAAGATTATACGGGCGGAAGGCAGAAATACTTCTTCCAAAATATCTCTGTATTCTTCCCCCGTTAGCCGTCCCGTTATCCTAACAATTTCCCCAGGACCGGCATGAGACATCCATCCCCAGAAGCCACTACTGATTCTTCCACTTCTTCTAGTACTTTGAATATTCTGGGCCTCGTACCCCGTGCCGTCCCGTCGCCATAGCACTTTTGTGGAATCATCGGACGTGAAGAACACTTTCTCGACGGAAAATATAACACTATCCCAGAACCGTTTATATTGGTCTGGGCAAATTGAAGCGGAGCAGCTGCATTTTCCGGTGTAATGGCTATTTTCCTGGCTGGTTTTCTGCAGTGTATGCCATTTTTATGCAAACCGTTTCCGATGGTTTGCGTTGAGCACTGTAAATGTTGCTGCTATTTTATTGCCGTTGTGGTAAATGGGTGCTCGGCGCAGTGTTGTTGTATTCTACCGACATCTTCTGGATAAAGAATGGGTTTTCTTCCGGTTCTTGGTTTATTTTGCAAAGGTCTTTCTTTAATGGTTAAGTTGTTGTATCACGATATCCATCTTTGTATTTGTCTTGGCTATAATAAGAAGGAAAACTATAACTGAGTAATTGAGTCGCAAACCATTTTTTATGAAGGGCAATTATTATTTTGTATAAACGAATAGCAACCCAACAAGATAGATAAGCGCAAGTGGACGATAAGCAAAGAACCATAAAATTTGCCATTTCTAATAATGTAATTTTTTTAATACATTATCACTCTTTTATGAAACAAATTTTAACCGAATTAATAACATACAAAGCTCGCTGTATATTATTTTGTTCTGTTGTAAATAATTCTTTTTTGATTTTTATCACAATAATAATTATCATCTCTATAAAATCTTTGGTAATGCTTTCAACCAATAATACATACATATACATTGACATGTGCATCCTACGATTATTAAATATACCGCATTTACGAATACTTATTTACCCATGAGATCAGATCAGAAAGTATAACGTTACCCTTGCTAAGAGAAATAAGAATTTAAATATGTGACACAATCATAAACAAACACTTCAAACGGGGTCTACACCCATCTCGGGTAGATATGTATATTTTTGTGGAAAGCCTCTACCTGTTTTACCGAAAACATCCGAAGCTGGCTTTCTGACTTGCGGAAGGTATTATTGATAACACAAAAAAACAAAATAACACTTTTTTGTTGCATAAAGTTTTTCTACTGTTGTTCACTAATTTGGGTGCGCTGATTTCAAATCTAACCTCACATTTTTTGTAGCAGCTCTAGTTAGTGAGATACAGGTACCGTCTTAAATTTACATAAGTAGTCGATAGTTTCTATCAATAGCGGTGTAACTTAACTAGTTCCTTTATAAATTTCAGTATGTCTTCCTCAAGAAGGACGTGTTTAAATAATCCTGATTGTTTTTGTGTTATTTGTGGAGAATATATGTTCCAAAAATTTCGTTTAAATGTGTCGGATTTTGTGAAAAAGGCATACTTGGACTACTTTGGGTTTCCGTTGCCGTCAAACGCTAAACCTTGGATACCAAGTTTGGTATGTAAAACATGTGTTGAATCTTTGCGACTGTGGGCAAACAAAAAAAGACCCACTTTTAAGTACAAAGCTCCTATGATTTGGCGTGAACCATCCAACCATCAAGACGACTGTTATTTCTGTGTAACGAAAATCATAGGAATAAACCATAAAAATTGCTCTAAGTGGATATATCCAAACTTAAAATCTGCCATAAGACCAGTCTTGAGTATTAGTGACACATCAACACCACAGCACCCATGTACATCTTCGCAAAATTCAGACCAGTGCAGCGGACAAACCGAAAACGACGACAGTGGTAGCGACACTGATTTTAATTGCTACGGTAGTCCCCGACCACTAAATCAAGATGATCTAAATGACTGGATCAGGGACCTTGGACTTTCTAAAACGGCATCAGAAATTTTAGCTTCCCGATTGAGAGAAAGAAATTTGTTGACCAGAGGAACGAAGATATCGTACTACCGTAACAGGGAAAAGATTTACTTCCTTTCTTTACTCAAAAAGATAATTTTGTGTTTTGTACTGATATTCCGGGCCTAATTAATGCAATGGGATTAAAAGAGTATAATCCAAATCAGTGGCGGTTGTGCATTGATTCGTCAAAACGAAGTTTGAAATGTGTACTTTTACATAATGGTAACAAACTTGGTTCCTTACCTATTGCTCATTCTACAAAGGTTCAAGAAGAATATCCTACAATATCTTTAGTTCTCGACAAAATCAAGTACAAGGAACATAACTGGGTTTTATGTGTTGATTTGAAAATGGTAAATTTTCTCCTGGGCCAACAAAGTGGCTACACAAAATATCCCTGTTTCCTATGCTTATGGGACAGCCGAGCGAAAGCTGAGCACTGGACAAAAAGAGACTGGCCTTCAAGGGAGGCTTTGATTCCCGGTAAGCAAAATGTTCCACTAGTATCCAGAGACCGAAGTATATTGCCTCCTTTGCATATAAAACTGGGGTTGATAAAACAGTTCGTAGAAGCTCTTAACAAAGATGGCGAATGTTTCAAATACATTGTAAAAGTGTTTCCAAAATTGAGTAGTGAGAAAATCAAAGGTGGTATTTTCGATGGCCCACAAATCAGGAAGTTAATAGATGATAAAATTTTCATCAACCATATGACAGCTGTCGAGAAATGTGCATGGGAAGAGTTTGTTTGGGTAGTGAGGAATTTTTTGGGTAATAGGAAATGTGACGGCTACATTCAGCACGTTGAACAGTTGCTGATACACTTCCAGCGGCTTGGATGCAACATGAGTATTAAGCTTCACTACCTTCACAGCCATCTAGACTATTTTCACCAGGATATTCGCACTATGGAGGAGAGGTATCGGGGAATGAACATATGATAGCTGATTATTGTTGGAGCATTCAAAATAGTACTCATATAATATCTCACTCTAGAAAATCCAAAAAAAGGAAATTTTATTCAGAATAAATATATTTAATAAATTTTTTAAACTTAAACTATGTGCATTTTCAATGAAAAATCCTGTCACTTCATAACTCCAAAACTAGAGCTGCTACATGAAAACGGCATATATTTTGAAATCAGCGTGGAAAAACTATTCAGATTCATGTAAAAAATCTCATGCAACAGACATGCTGTTTTCCAGTGTAATCTGTGCTCGATAGGGAGACAAAACTTAATTTGTGTACTGTACATCTGGTAGTGCTAGTTTTTTGTTTTAATTAGTCGTTGTAGTAATATATCGATCGATCGGGCAATGCGTTGCTCCTTCAAACCGATTCACAGGGTTAACAACTCCTATCCAAATATTCACTTGATCTTGGCTAAACCGTAGCTCGAATACTACCAGCGCTTATATTTCTTTGATTAAATTGTAAACATTCGCCTTTACTTTTCAATAACATAGTCAAAGTTCGACAAATATGATTTACCGCCCGCATGACAAAAACAAAGCTGATCCACTTGACCTTGCTAAAGATGTGACCCGAATTTTACTAGCGTTTACATTTCTACGTCTAAATAATAAACATCCTAGTTAACCGCACACTGTCAGAAGTTCTGGAAACGTTCCTTGCAAAACTGGGGTCTTTCCTGTGATAGTAGGAAAACATTTTGTCTTATAAATTTTGTTTTATTGTGTTTAAACCTTCTTCCGATTTAACCTTCCTATACTCACGCCAAAATGAAAGACGTATACTACACTATATAAGTCGGTCTCACAGACGGTATGCGTGAGTATAGGAAGGTTAATTAGAAGCATAGGTTGTGAAAAGTACACGATACGTTTTGTGCACATACTTAAAAGTTTTCGAATCTGTATAAAATCTCGCATTAAATATTATACAAATTTGCATTATAGATTACTACACAATTGGTACTACACGGTACCATTTCACGAATTGCATCATCCTCTCTTATTCTCTCAATAGATTTCACAAATCCATCCGCATTGAAGATATATACAAACTGAAATTTACAATGGCCATAATGATGTTGTGTTACGCATAGAAAAACATTCGTTTCCTCGTCCCGCAGCTCTCCGCTTCTTCTTAATCTTCTTATTCTAAACGCGCAATAATGTTACCATTCATCTTTAAATAGTGTATTCAATCGCATTTAATTCCGTTAGCCACTTCTCTGAATAACGCGTCGGTTATTTCTTCATTTAGATCTTTGTTACATAACAACACGTTCGATGTCGGACAAAATAGCATTTTCATTCCGTCCGAAAGCCATTCTTCACTACCGTGTAATTATTTCCATAAATTAATTAGATACGTTTCCAGCTTCCAATTAAGTCCCGTAGTCCCTAGGATGTCGGACGAAATTAGTCCAGTTACGATTTTGATCGTAATTATACTCGCGTTCCTATTCGTCATAATAAGAGTATACAAATCGGAGATGAAAGAATGAAAGAACGGGAACGATTCGGATCGCGATTGAAAGGAGTCGAGGGAAAACGCGCGTATTCTTGCGTTCGTTGCCAGGCGAGTAGAGAGTAGCCAGCCGCATTATAATTGATGGTTAGGTCGCTCTAATAAGTAGTTATGCGAACAATACGATTCGTGAGTGTCATCATCGATTGTGAGATCTGGGGTATCTAACTGACAGATGAGTGGTAATGAGCAGTCGAATAAGCGTTTGACCCGAACCATGTGTTCGTAATTTATTTCGGTGACAAACGTATGAGGTATGGAGATACGCAGTTATTACAATCTGTCGTGTCAGTTGGTATTAATTAGCTTCGAACTAAGGTAGTAGATTGTACATAAGATCTGCTTGGAAAAAAGGTTGAATATAATTCAACATAGTACAAACTTAAAGACAAAAAAATTTTTGGTTTAAATCCATGTTTACGATAGTAATCCTCATATCGATAATGGTTCCTTGAGAAAGTGCAACGACGTTTTATCGTTTAAAATAGATGGTACATATCCTCAACGGATTACCGACTATAATTTCTTACTGGACAGACATGGTTTTAGCTCATTTTCTTCTCGCCGAGATGATCATTGAGCTCGATTTATATGGGAAGTGGTACATGGACGGATTAACTCGTCTTCTCTATTGACAGACCTGGATTTCCATATTCCAAGACTAAATTTACGCCTTTCGGCAACATTTGCCCTATCACTGCCGAAAACGAACGCACTGCATGCTTGTCCTCTGTCAACTATGTGCAGAAATTGTAATTTATTTTACAATGATATATTTTTTGATAATATCAATAATTTTGTTTAGTTTTGATTTACATTAGCTTGTTATATAATTTCATTTTATTTTTGTTGCATGCATGTCCTGTTACTGGAAAACTGTTGGACATTCAAGATATTATTATTATTATTATTATATCGTCTTGCAACTTATACTTTATTAATTACGAACTGATTGTATTGCACTGACGAGTGCCAATAAAAACGAAAGTATAGTCTACGGTTGCATATGCATTTTGTGTTTACTTAGTAAGCTATTGCACGGGTATTTTGTAGCTGCCGAATTAACGCACTTAATTAATTAGGTCGTTATATAGAGAGTCGTCCAGATTCTATTAATTATCATTTTGTCTCTCGTGGTATACTATGACAAAGTTTACTCAACAACTAAAGCCTCTTCAGATCATACAATTCCCATCAACACATGCGCTTATATATTCTGAAAAATTTACCGTAGATCAGAGTATTAGTGCTAAACTAAAGCAGCAGAAAGATTTTTGGTTTATTTAATAGAAATATACAACAAATTTCGAATTTTCCACCAACTGATAACTTCAACTCGTAGAAGTTGTTAAGGGACTAGTACCGGTTAGAATTTTGTAAAAAAATGATTTTTATAACATTTTATGAATCCTTATACCTTCAGAAATCACCTCCTAAAATTTTGTAGTGAAATTTGAAAAAAATAAGAGAGTTGTAGCAATTTAAATGCGCGCGCGTTTTCGGCGCTTTACCGGCAGTTTGCCCAGTTAGGCAGCTGCTCTTCTCCCTCTCCTATATATCGCCTGTTCTACCTCCTTCAATTAAACTAACCTGCGTCTTGACGCCGTTATAGTGTTGGCTTGTTCTCACGTGGTCAGTTCAAATTTCGAAATGCGCAGAAGCGTTAAAAATGGGAAAAAGTCCATACGGAAAAGGCAGCAGAAAATCGCACTACTCAAATTAGCATTTTTTCAAACTGCTTTTCATTCCTGGTGCATTTGTTTATTTTGATCTCGTCTACCGTAATTCACCAGAAAATTGCAGAAAAATTGCTAAAAAAATTGGCAAGGGAAAAAGGTAGAAAAAAGAACGTGATTTTTACATCTCTTTTTTACAAAGCCGCCATTTTGTTTTTTTTTAACTTTTTATAAATAGGTGGTGAATTACGATGTAAACTACCTTCCTCTTTAAAATACTTCTTGAAATTTCTGTTTCAGACATGCCAATTTTGAGATTATCTCAGCGCAGTGCGAGGGTCTCATTTTCGAGGACTCGACTTTGTCGCCCTGTAATAAATAATGCTCCAACAAAAAAAAAAAAAAGAAAAAATTTTTTTATACTCCCAAAGTATGTACAAATTAAAGGCAAAAGCTTGTATAAAGTTTCGTAATAAAAGAAACAAGAAAAGAAAAGTTTAAGTATGGGTAATTTTTTAGCCTTGAAACCGGTAATAGTCCCTTAAGAAGGGATAGTGTACTTATGTGGACTTCAATCAAATTACCCGTTGATGGCAAAAACATTTTCTGAGTAAGAACTGTTCTTCTTCTTGTCCACTCTAAATTTCATACGTCCCCTTTGAATTTTGAAGTTTATTAATATTTAACAAGTAAACAGAAGTAGTTACAAATTATAGGCATCAGAATCTTAAAATTCCCATCAAGGATGATAGAGTATATATAACGAAAGCATTTTATTAATATTCATTTTGTCGAGGTAAAGACGATTTTCTCCCATCTCTTGTTACAGTTTCAAATTCAACGTTTGGCTTTCAATAATCTATAGAACAATATTTTCAAATTCGAAATTCCGTTTTTCAATTTATCAAGCATCGTATTTGCATTTTCCCGCACGCCTCGCGCTTTCGCTTATCCAAGGTTTTCTTCCGACTAATAGTGACACAAATGTCACATCGGTAAACTCCTCACCACACAATTGTTTATAAACCGTAGTTTCGGTTTATACGGTTGTTGAAGGTGCTTGTCTCGAGCTAGCGAAACACGTGTCAGCGATTTTATTATAAACAATTGTGTGGTGAGGAGTTTACCGATGTGATATTTGTGTCAGTAAATTAGACCACAGTCCTTGCAATCACCTTTAATAATAATAATAATAATAATAATAATAATAATAATAATAATAAAATTTATTGCTTATGACCATAACCATATGATATTACCATTGTCCAAAAATTACATATATGTAAAGGTATATGAGAAAAAAAAACAACTAACACAAAGCATTAGGTAGCGTATGCTCATCACACATTAAAACAATTCATTAAAATTAAAAAGACATTAAAAATTCCTCATAGGAATAAAAGCATTTTTGGAGTAAATAAGTCTTTAGAGAGCTCTTATATTTATTAAAATTATCGATATTTTTTATTTCGTGTGGCAGCTTGTTATACATTTTTATTGCACGATATAGAGGAGTTGCCTCAACATTGCCGTCCTATGTCGGGGTATACATAAATCATCTGATCCTCTAGCTGTCATATTATTATAATATGTAGAGTTCCTATCCAACATGTGTATATTCTGACGCGCCCAAATTCCAAGCTCAAGCAAATAGACAGCTGGTAGCGGTAAGACGCCCAACAGTTGAAACAATGGACGACATGGCGTACTTGCTCGTTTATGCATTATGCATCTTATAATTCTTTTTTGTATTTTATACACTCGAATAGATTTGCTGGATGCACCCCAAACTAGTATGCAATATTTTATTCTGGAGTACACATAACCATAGTAAAATGACATTAGGGCTTGAGTGTTTACTGACTTCCGCAATTGAAAAATCGCGTAGTATGCAGAGTTAAGCTTTTTGACTAAGTCTCCGATGTGTATATCCCAGGACAAGCGACTATCTAAGTTCATTCCTAAACATTTAAAACAGTGCACATTACGTATAGATTTATCATCCAGTTTAAGGTAAATACTTTCGTTAACTTTATTGTTATAATATATTGTAGCAGTCTTACTAACATTCAAATCCAAACAGTTTCTCTCACACCAATCATTTACACATGTATTAATATTACTCCCTACTTGCGATAATCTTGAGATGTTAGGACCTGTTATTATACATGACGTATCATCAGCATATTGGTAAGGAATACATTCCTTGAGACTATCAGGCATGTCAGCTACGTACACCAGAAATAGAGTTGGACCCAAAATGGATCCCTGTGGAATACCACGCGTAATCAAATTTGATGAAGACAGAAAATCTTTTTCACATCACCCTGAATCCCTCTAATGTGAACAAATTGTTGTCTGTTAGTTAAATATGATCTTATTAAATTCAGAGCCATACCCCTTATTCCTACTGATTCCAGTTTATCTAATAAAATTTTGTGATTGACCGTATCAAACGCTCTGGAAATGTCATAGAAAATACTCGCGAGCCCGTCCCCACTATCAATACGGCGAAGAAGCACGTTCAGAAAATCATAAATTGCCATTTCCGTACTCTTACCTGGCAAAAATCCAAACTGGCTAGATGGTATCATCCTATGTTTGATCAAATGATTAATAATGCGCTGATTTAGAATTTTCTCATATATTTTGGAAACGGATGGTAGGAGTGATATCGGTCGGTAATTTGTTGGCTCACATTCACTTCCCTTTTTATGTACTGGAACTATTTTGGAAATTTTAAGGCTATCAGGATAAATAGACGAACTGATTGAATGATTAATCATTATTGTAAGGGGTTTCTTGATATGTTATGAACACTTTTTTAATAGTGAAACAGGTACTTCATCATATCCACTTGAATGTTTATTCGCACAACTAGAAATAATTCCCTCTACTTCATATTCAGTGGTGGGTTCTAGAAAGATTGAATACTGACATTTACTTGGCACCTTGGCACAGAGAGAGAAACATTTGTCACATCGACACCATTAATGGCCCCGAAATGTTTCATAAATAAGTCACAGATGGCTTGACAATCTGTTATTTCATTATTGTCATGAGACAAACTAAGTCGCTTGACCTGGTTACTCCTACCCTGATTTATTATACTCCATACCGTCCTTGATTTATTACCTGATGACAAGATTTTATGTTCATAATATTTTTTTAGTACTTTGGATTAATTTACTATGCTTCCTTTTTCATAATTATATAATTCAATATATTCTTCACTACCTGACTGTCTTCGAAGGTCATGGAGAACTCTCAATCTGTTCCCACTTTGGATAATCTCGTCATTGACCCAATTATTTTTATTTTTATGCTTTTTGAGCGATTGTAATTGCATAGGAAAAATAATGACTCAAAAATATATTAATGAAAGTATTATATTGTCCATTTACGTCAGACTCCGCATAAACTTTACCCCACGACTCCCCAGACAGCAGATTGAGAAACTCTCCCACTCGTTTGTCAGTTATGTTTCGCTTCAACACTTTTATGACACTACACGCATCAAAACTTCCGTCAATCGTAACCACTTGATACTTATGATCGCTGATATGCGTACTACCCAAGAAAGATTTTTCAAAAAACTGGAAATATTACAAAAGAAATTATCAATACAACTCATTGAATGATGTGTTATACGTGTACCTTCATAAAACACTTGTTCACAATTAACAGAATGAAAAATATCTAAGAGTTCTACAGATTCATTAGAAATTACCTTAAAATTAACATTAAAATCTCCGCACACCATAAAGGAAGCATATCGATTATGAATCATTTGTAAAAGATCAATTAGTTTATTTTTAAAATTGATGAAACTCCCCGATGGTGCTTGGTATACACAAACCAACAACAACACATATTCACCCAAATTCAGTTCAACACAGCAATACTCGAAATCCTGTTCAATAGGCATAATCGGAAACACAAATTGGTGCAGGTCAGCTTCATTTTTCACTTGTACAACCACGCCACCACCCTTCTGAACACTTCTACAGAACCAAGACACCGGTTTATAACCAGAAATAACAACCTCACCAATCTCCTGCTCCACCAACCAATGCTCCGTCAGACACACCACTTCTGGATCATTCAATTCATGCAACAAAACCTCCAAATCCGCCACTTTATTCCGTACACTACGAACATTGACATGAAACACTTTATCCGACTAATAGAATTACGCAGTGTAATCTTGAATTCGCAAGTCGTCAATCGAATTGTATCTGACTGGGTGAGTCAAAGCAATGTCTTAAAGTTTTGAAGGTTCATTTATGCAACTTAATAATAATATTTATTTTCCAATCATAAAATAATACACACAAGTACTTTTTTATTCAATATATGCATAATAAAGAGATTGAATAAACAACACAAACATTAAAACAAATAAATACTAAGTAAATAACAGCAGTGACAATGACAGACCACGAAAACAAACATATTAAAATAAGAAAGTATATAATAAAATTGTAATAATTGATAATAACCACGACGGCAATAAATAAAAATAAAAGTTCCTCTTCACTGTTTTATTCTTTAATTAAAGTAGTAATTACACGATGTAGTATCATCGTTCGCCGGCTGCACTAACAAGGGAACATTCCGAACCCGAAAATTAAAAAAAAAAACTTGATACTTTGTGAACAAGTAGTCTACACCCAAGTACGTTCCAAGATATCTTTCTTATCGGCCCAATCTCGTTTCAAGAGAACAAAACTACCCCTGAAAGTTTAGTAGATTTTCTCAAAATAACCACGGCAATGAACCACTTGCTTCCTGAACGTCGCATTTCTCTCTTGGAGTCATCTTCAGCAGTGGAAAGACTCGCTTTGTTTTGTTGCTGGGTCCTCTACCCGGTGGAACGCTCATGTTTTAAGGAAGTATGTTGCTTCCTTTTGCACGTTAAAGATGTACAAATTTGTTAAGAAACGTAAAAGAAGCTGTGGTTTTAAATTAACTTGTGCAAACCGGTTGATACTTACTTGTGGTGAGGTGAAGTGACGCCTTCTTGTAATTTATTCATTCAGGACGACGCACAGTGGTTCAGGTGCGAAAAAATCATTTTGGGAAGGTATGATTCCGTTGACATTTGTGATCTTACTGACACAAATATCACATCGGTAAAGTCCTCACCACACAATTGTTTCGTAATAAAATCGGTGACACGTGTTTCGCTAGCTCGAGGCAAGCATCTTTAACAACCGTATAAACTTTACGTTTGGATGCGATAATCTAATTATTGCTTCTCAGATTAGGTATTAACCAAAATTTAAGTTATTAGTGTTAATAAATACAACAAAAATTATAGGAAGTATAGGTTGCATCATTCACTACAAGCAAACGAGGATGTTGTTCATATACTTTTATTGTCATATGATCCTGTTATTTCAAATCTCAGACAATTACCTTCTAAGAAAAGTTCTGAATTACATGAAAATGCAAAAGCACTCCTTAAAGACGCAGACATTTAAATTTAGTGCAGGTGATTCCAAGATTTACCGCAATAAATTTAATCCGTCAAACTTATTACAAGATTATATTTATGATAATCAGAATACGAAAATGTTGACATGACATTTGATGAAATTTCTTTTCCAATTCTTCTTCCTGACGAATAATTTTGTATTATAAATATTAATACTATAGCATATAAAATATTACAGTAGTATTTAGTAATTATAAATAAGTAGAAGTCGGATTAAATGAAAAAAAGTGGAAATATGCGCATAAATATGCAGACGTTTTGGCCTAAATATGCACTTTCTTATGAAAAATATGCAGAGAAAAAAATATGAGTAATCCCAGAAAATATAATGCTATAGAAAAAGAATATTCTATTATGTTTACTACAAGTTTATTTATAACATTTTACAACATAATTAACTATGAAAACAATTTACAATTACATATTTCTCAAAGTTTTCAATAGAAAAATGGTGGCGCTTGTCTGATAACATGTATTTATATATTGAAAAGGTTCCTTCTACGTCCACGCTTGTTATAGGAGCATATTTCAAATTAGAAATATCTTCTGTTGTCAACTCAATATTTTCTACTGACTCACCACACAAGATTTTAGCAATATCCTTTAGCTTTTTAAAACCCTCATCTTTTTCTATTATACTTAAAAAGTTTCATACACGGATTTTCCCACTCTTCCTTTAACATCAAAACATAACTTTTCAAAATTTGTTTATTATTTCAACGCTCTCAATTAGCGACATAAATTGTTTTCCCAATTGCAATATAGAAGTGGAAATAAAACTGTAGTTGGCTTTAATAAACGCCAACTGTTGACGTATTTCTTTACTCGAATACATCTTTTGGGCGTCTAGCATAGATTGTGTATCGCTATAGAGATCCATAATAATTGTCTATATTTCTTCATAATGATTTGCATGAAAAATAGCAGCTTCCAACCACGTTCCCCATCGTGTGATTACTGGTTGAGGAGGAAGCGGAATACCGGGTAGATGTTGTTTGTAAAACTGAACTCTTATTGGAGCCTTAACACTACTAATTAAAGTATTTACCAAGCGAAAATGGTTTCTTACTTCTTCTGCAACACGATTTAGTCCGTGCGCCAAGCAAGTTGTGTGAATTAAATTTGGGTAAAAGATTTTCAAGTTGCAAGCTGCCCTCACTCTGTATGGTGCGGTATCCGTTAAAAACAATAGAATTTTTCTGTTGGGATCGATTCCGGTAAGCAAAAGGTTGCCAGTTCTTCCTGTATAAACCTTGTTATTGTCAAATTATTTGCCTCTTCCAACTATTTGGATGAAATTAAATAAGATTTTGCTGGAACCGATACGTTAAGGATACCTATCATTAAATGAACTATGTATCAGCCCACACTATCAGTAGTTTCATCCGCGCATATGTAAAGGTAATTGTTTGACACAGCCTTCTTAATGCTACGGTGAATATAATTTTTCTTAAGGTGCTCTCGTCGGAAATATTTTATTTGCTGGTGTACTTTTGCAAAAATAACTTGACATTTAAATTGTTTATTTTATGTAGTGGAATATCTGCCGACACAAACACTAGGCACAAATCTTCATTAAATTGTTCTTCTTCCGATTTTTTGGAGGTTGATGGTAAACATTGCGGTAATGTTTGCTGACCCTTCATCGCCAATTTCATCTTTGATAGTTTTGCAGCATGAGATGGAGTTTTAATACGCTGGTCGACTTGAAACTTTCTCTCACTTGTAACCTGCATAAAAAATATCAGATCATCAGTTGTTTTCTTATAAAATAAGTGTTAGTAAACGATAAAGGAGTAATACAAAACTAATGTGTAAAGTGTTTGCGAAGCAAACGGAATAAACGACATTTAATAAGAAAACCAACACAACGCTTCGACAAATAATTTTATTTTAAAATGATTTTTATTTAAAAATCATCAGCAGAATACGGAATATCAGATATTCCGTATTTTGCTGATGATATGCGAAAAATACGCATGAAATATACATCTCATTTTAATCATTTTAAAATAAAATTTTTTGTCGAAGCGTTGTATTGGTGATTTTGTTAAACATCGTTTAAAAACTAGAGATTAATAAGAGGAAATAAACTTAAATTTTACTTACAATCTTGCTGCATGCTGCGCAAAATACTTTTTCGCCATCCATACGCAATTCTGAATTAGGTGCAATCCATCCAGGCACAGTCGCTATTTTCGGTATTTCTGCTATTATAATTAATAACAACCCACAAGTTTACACTTCGAAAAACCAACGTAAAATGACGTTTAAAATAAATAAGATTGCTTTCGAATATGGGAGTAAATTTCTCCGAATAACAAAGAAACACCTCTGCTCCTAATTTTCTGGTTAAATGTATTGTTGTATATATTAAGAAGTTTCAGGGAATTGGCTTTTCCTTGAATTCTGTCCCGGTCTAGATGTATGGGGACAGCATTAATAAATTTTTGGAAGCGCTTATCGGAAAAGTATCGAGAAGGGACTTCATAGAATGCTATTTTTAATTTAAGGAGGGCTGTTTAATTCTTTGTTTGTTATAACCACAACATATTTTTAGTAATGCCCTATCCTATAATAAATTACATCCAATAAATAAATGAAACTCGGATACTTCAAATATGCTGATTTACTACAAAATATGCAAATAATATACAAAATGCATATATTATGCAAATATGCAAATTTATGCAAACTGCATATTATCCGGCCTTTATAAATAAGATATATATAAGCAAATATCCATGACTTCGCAGAAATTTACACACATATTCCCACACCTCTTCTCTTCACTCATGTTTTTTCTTCTAAAATAGAACAGTTAAACTTCTAGTCATTGTAATGTTTAAAACATAAATATATATTCTCATTACAGTAAGAAATGGCAAGTTATAATTATTACGAATTGAAAAGTTACAGATTTTTTCCGTAAAAAACACGATTCTGAACCACTGTGCGACGTGTCGTTTGTCGGAATAAAAAGCTGTTTTGTTTGTAATAATGCAGTATCTCCAAACGAAAAGGATAAAGGAAATGTGTATATACTTCGCTTCGCTATAACTTACGTTTTACGATAAACTTTCCGGAGTAGGTCGTTCAAGCAATCTCACAAACCTCTGCGCAGTGCTAGGACCAAATAAATTACTGCAACTCGCTAAATAAGGGTAGTGCAACTTATAGTGGTATCTAAATCTAATATCCATTACCAATTAGGTACAGCAAGTAGGTGAATATCGCTGACCGCATAGTAACTTAAAAAAATGATTCACGGCGAGGGCATTCGTTACAGTTCGAAAATGAGGGGGAAACGAGGGCGCATTGTCTTCGTGTTTACGACCGGCGTTGACCATCAGGTGGAAAATATTTATTAACGTATCGTTCGAGATGCAAATAACCGATAGTTTTGCGCGGGGTTCGGTTATTTGTAACTGCCGGCGGTAGTTTGTATAGCAGCATTCTGGGTCTCCGACACATCGACGAACATATGGAGAGAACTCCACCCTGAAACCACACCTTCGCACCGGCTCCGAATGAAATGAGATCGTAAGTTGTCAATAAACTCATATACTACGGCCACGCTCCGTACCCGATGTGTTGTACAACGTACTTATAGATGGATGCCTGGCGATAAGAGTAATAGTTCTAACACCTGGTATCTAAAATTGTAATACGGAACATCACCGATCGTCGAAATTTAATTTACGGACGACGTGCGAGGGCGCGATCGAGAAAAATAACCCCGGGAAGTAATTACATCGCGGGTGGGTTAAGGGCGTTGGGGTTAGACGTGAAGTAATGCGTTCGCGTCACGGACGATATCGAAAACGATGTGTGTATGTGGTAATTTCAGTAAGAGCGTATTATCGTAACGAATGCGCTTGCTGTGGCTATTTAAATATTTAAAGCTACCACCTCCCTTCGATAACTAATCGCGGAATAAATACGTACTAATTTCCTGATGGAATAAACACTACATTCATATTTCGAAATCTTTAACTCTTTGTGTCCTAGCGGGTCGTAGACGTCCTCTATTTTCTGGGCTTCATATATTTCAGATTGAATAATTTTGAGCGATTTAGTAGCAACGGAACTTTAAAGTACTGATTAGTGTAGGTATAGATTATCTTGCGCATGTCACAAGTGGCGCTTACAGTATGCAATTGTATTCTATTCTCCTCTGCTTTTGTGAGATTAGGTGTGGCAGTAAGAGATGATTTGTTATATTTGTATTATGCTTAGTAAATGTTGTTTTGATGTGTTGAGTTACTTTTTGAGAAATTAACATATAAAACTTTGTATCAATCGAGGATTATCAAAATATTTTGTTACATTTTCCAACGTTGTATTTATTGGACTAGGGAGTCTCGTCAGGACTAAAATTGATAATTGTCGGGGTGATTGTTGATAAGTAAATTGGTTATTATTCTTGTCGCTTTCGTAAGAACAAAGAAAGAAGAAACTGCTAATATAAAAGCTGATAGTTTTAATAATTTTTCTCACAAGTCGCAAAATTAATACTACAAGACTTTCAGGGAACATACTACAAATACTCTTCGTATCTTAAAAATTACAAACTGAACATGACCGAATCTTGCTACTTCTTTGATATCACTGAAAAGGATGTGGAAGCAGTTATCAACGAATTAAAGAATCAAGACAGTACAGATACATATGGCTGGTCCACGAACTTCTTAAAGAAAATAAAACACTCAGTGACGGAACCTTTAATCATCATATTTAACAAATGTATTAAGGAAGGTATTTTCCCAGAAGTATTAAAACTGGCAAAAGTGATACCGATACACAAGAAAGGCAATAGAGATACACCTGAAAATTATCGGCCTATATCTGTATTGCCTGTATTTTCGAAAGTCTTTGAGAAACTTATTAAAACAAGGTTAGTTGATTTCTTCGAGAAATGAGATATTTTTGCTAGGTTCCAACACGGATATAGACAAAACAGGTCTACAACAACAGCAATATTGAGTGTCTTAGAAGAGATAATAGAAGCTTGTGATAATAGTGAGATGGTGGAATTAACATGTTGTGACCTCACAAAGGCTTTCGACACAGTACACCATCCCATACTGTTAAGGAAGCTCGAATATTATGGCATTAGAGGAACGCCATTAAAGCTTCTGACCTCATATTTAACTGGCAGAAATCAGGTCGTATATTGGCAGGGATCTACTTCTGAGAGCAGATCTATTACACAAGGCGTCCCACAAGGCTCAGTGTTAGGGCCCATACTTTTATCACCTACATAAACGATTTAATGCACAACATATCAGCGGACGGAGGATGCCTGTACGCAGACGATACTTCGTTTTTGATGCGGGGTGCAGATGACGTGCTGGTGAGGGAGGCAACGCAAAGGTCGATGGACAGGGCTGTGGAATGGTTTAACAGCAACAAACTTAAAATAAATGAAAGCAAGACACAGTCTATCGTGATACCATCCAAATCATCAGAAACAAACAGCATTAAGTTTTTGGGACTCACGGTGGATAGCAAACTCAACTGGAAAAAGCAGATTGAAGACATGTCAGGGAAATTGTCACGAGCTGTATTCGCAATAAGAACTCTTAAAAAATGTTCCTCTCACGAAACAGTCAAGACTGCTTATTACGCTTTATTTCACAGTGTCGCCACATATGGGATTATTTTCTGGGGGTCTGCTAGTGCTGCGGAAAACTTCAAATCATAACTATAACACCCGCAATAAGAGCTCACTGGAAATACCTTATCATAGGCTGGACAGAACCCAGAAATACGTAGACTATTGGGGCACGAAGTTCTACAACAATCTACCAAGCCCATTAAAAGAAGACGTACACTGCATCGCCAAGATAAAAAGAATCTTACTTTGTGAGGCCTTCTATTCACCAGATGAATTTTTTATATAATTTCTCAACTTGAGTGATCTTTTATTTTATGTACATATATTGTGTGCATATATATATATATATATATATACATGCACGTATGTATGTATTTTATTTTTATCTTATTTATATTTGTATGTTTAGTGTTTGTTTGTCTATTACGCGTTTCGTATTAGTCTGTTTTTGTTTGTTTACTTTTTTTTTGTATATATAAATATTTTGTTTTCTTTTTAAAAACATTGTAATTGACAACTCTGTATAACTTATTATACTGAGGAATGAATAAATATCAAATATCAAATAAGTTTTTCTTTCTTCTAAGTAACCTAGTAAGAGTTATAGGCTGCAGCAGAACAAGCAGCTATTGAACTGGAGGAGATTCCTCTAGGTCAGGGGTCTCCAAACTACGGCCCGCCGGCCAAATCCGGCCCGCGACAGCTAATAGCTTATTGTTGTTGTGATGAGTTGCATGAAAACACAGAATGATAATAACTCGGATTTATTTACGTGCTAGGTAAAGCTTAATGACAAGTATAATACGCAGAAAACTCACTGAAGTAATCAGTATGGCCCCAAGGCAAAGTTTGGAGACCCCTGCTCTAGGCAATAATATAACTACCGACATTGAAGAGAATGACAGCGGAGATGGTGATAATGGCATGGACAAGCAACCGGATTTGCCTGTTACTAAATTTCCACAAGCAAGTTAAGACAATATTATAAATACATCGGAAGAAACAGCGAACCAAAAATCCGAGAGAAATTGAAAGAAGAAGATTAACGTGCGGTACAATTCGTGAAAATAGATAAGGATTACCTAAAGATAAGAAGAGACATAAAGATATGACACGGGCAGATATAAATTATAGAGTTTCTGATATGAATATTACCTTTTACAAATGGTACGACAACAGAGACGTTCATCTGTTATCAAATTTCCACGATAGTGAAGCAACCACAGTTTCTCGTCGTCAAAAGGATCGTGCTGTAAAACTAAGTACCTGGTGGACCGAGCTTTGCTCGGAGTTCCCAAAATTTTTTGAATAATTTTGAACCAAGTAATAACGCTCGTTATTTTAGTTTTGATATTTAATTAATATTGTATATTGCAAGTATATATAGTAGCACATATATATTAAAAGTTTATAAAAGTAGTATTAAAATTAATATTTACAGTTATATCTAAATATTTAAAAATAAATAAATTCAAGCTCAAAATCTTTCTCAAGAAATACACATTTTAAGTAAACATTTACATACCTTCTTTTTGCAACGCCAACCAATTGTGTATAAGCTTTTTTTGTTTTGTTTTTTTATTATGTGAATTTACATGTTCTTGTTAGTTTTCGTAGATATTTTTCTTTTATTAACATACTATTTTCAGCGCCATCTATGGTTTAGTAGTAAAGTTTTAATTACTTATAATTTCGCTTGGCTGCATGATGTTAAAAAAGTTTCTAACCCACGTTTAGGCCGAAATTGGTGAAAACCTGGACTAAATGGATTGAATCGAGACCGGGACCATGCTAAATTGGGTTTCCGTCCCCAAAAACACGCAGATACTAAATTGTAACAAAATCTTGAGAGTAATTTTTGATAACACATTTTATGTACCGCTGAAATAGGTAAAAGCGGGACAAAAGAAATTTCCTGGGACCGGGACCATGCTAGATCAATTTTGTGTTCTCGAAAATCCCCAGAAACTAAATTGTATAAAAATTGCTAAGGTCACTTTCGATAACCAATTTCATATACCGCAATACCAGAAATGTGTGTAGATCGGGTAAAAATGGATTTTCCCGGGACCGGAACCATGCTAGATCGATTTCTTGTCCCGGAAAACCCCCAGGTACTAAATTCCATCAAAATCGTTAGAGCCGTTTTCGAGAATCCAATTCTATATAACGGGTATTCCAATAAGGACTTGACAACTTTCTTTTTAAATAAAACGCAAATCATTTGAGATATTTCCAAAACTTTATGATCGACTTGAAATACAATCAAAACATTTATGAATGGAACTCGACTTCGTTCATATGGCCTCCGCGGGCACGTCGGCAGCGGTCGATTCGTTGGACCCAATTTTCGATGACTCGGTCACACATTTCGGCCGTAACGGCCGCTATTTCGCGTTCAATGTTGGCCCCGAGTTCTTCCAACGTCGTCGGCTTGTTGGCATAGACCAATGATTTGACGTAGCCCCAAAGAAAAAGTCTAGCGGCGTTAAATCGCACGAACGAGGTGGCCAATTGACTGGTCCATTTCTTGAGATAACACGCTCACCAAACTTACTCTTCAATAAATCGATTGTAACGTGTACTGTGTGACTTGTGGCACCGTCCTGTTGAAACCACATGTCGTTTAAGTCCATGTTTTCCAATTCGGGCCAAAGATAATCGGTAATCATGGCGGGATAACGGTCGCCATTCACAGTAACGTGACGATCGTTATTGTCGACGAAAAAATATGGCCCAATGAAGCCGCCGGTATGCAAACCGCACCAAACAGTTATTTGTTGTGGATGAAGTGGTGATTCATGAAGCACATGTGGATTTTCATCAGACCAATAACGCATAGTTTGCTTATTGACGAACCCATCGCGCCAAAAATGAGCTTCTTCACTGAAGATGATTTTGCGATGAAATTCATCATCTTGGCGCATCTTCTCCAGAGCCCAATCGGAGAACGTACGTCGCGTTAAATGGTCCATCGGCTTCAAATCTTGAGTCAGTTTGATCTTGTATGGGTGTAAACCAAGATCTTTACGCAAAATTCGCCATAAAGTGGTCTTGGCGATGCCCAGCTCTTGAGAACTCCGCGGAATCGACTGATTTGGATCGTTTGCTACGGACGTCTGAACGGCAGCGATATTTTCGTCAGTTCGACCAACCCGTTGTCTCACTGGCACGGCAGCATCACACAATGAATATGTAGACTCAAATTTTTGCACTAAACTTATTATTGCTTGTATTATTGTTAACGCTCTTAAAGTTGCGGTCACCGACTCCGAATTTCGGTAGTATATTTTTATAATTTGCATACGTTGTTCGTTCGTGTACTTTACCATGATGAAAATGTTGAGTTTACTGAAAAAAGGAAAGTAACAGTTAGATCAGTGAAATAGTCAGTGAATAAATCGTTCAGAAATTAAATTCAAAGTTGTCAAGTACCTATTGGAAAACCCGTTATATATATATATATATATATATATATATATATTAGGGCGGGTTAATTTTTTGATGAAGCGTATAGCAAAAACGTAATCTATAGGTGATTCTGAGAAATTTTGCTCCAGAGACCATAGCTCTAAGTCGGATTTGGAGCCTCCCAAAATTTCAAAATATATATTTTTCCATATATACATAGAATAATTTAATTAAATTCGTCATAAAATCGGATAGAATTATAGTAGATTTCTCAATCTGGGCTTGTTTGAAAGGTATTTTTATCACCTTTCAGAATCTGTATTGATACCAAAATTTTCTTTTATTTTTAGTAGAGATATTAGGAATTTTTTGTCGAAAAATAGCCTAAAATGAACTTTTAACTAATAAATTCTGACTTTTCTTCGATTTTTTTTTTGCAGATTATGAACAACTTTTATTACGATCAATTTCTTTGTTTTCGAACTCCTTTTTGTAGGAAAATCGATCTGAAAAAATCAACATTTTCAAGGTTTCAACAAAAAAACACTATTTTTACATTTTTAATTCAATTTATTTTTAAATATTATTCTCGACCTACAATTTAATGTTTTAACGTGGTAATATTATTTTTTAAAGTCCTTTTTACTTTCCATTCGAGGAGTTTTCTTACGACTTTCTAATGTCACTGCCAGAACTCCTTCACGATTCTTTTCTATAAGTCGTTTTGAAACACTCGTTAATAATTGTACATGTCTTTCTGTTCCTTGTATGTGCATTGGAATTTGTGGATCAGCCAGTGGTGGTTCATCGAAATCTAAGTATTCTGCCAAGTGATCATATGGAATCTGTCGAGTAAATGCTGGTTCAAATAATATATCGTCGTTATTCATATCAACCATATTGACATAATCGGTAGCATTGAAATTTAAGATATATTTTTGTAAACTCTGAGTTTAGTTGGATCGTGCAATTTTTCTCGATAGTGTAAAATCTTTTGATAGCTCTATCCCGTATTGCTTTTCGATCATCAAATAACATTGTTAATAAGATATTTTCTGGATGTGCGTAATATGAGTTGTTTTGAATTACACCATCTACAATATTACGAAAGTTTGGTTGTAAGTATCGTGTCCAACGTATAAATTTTAATAAAAGTGCACTACCGTACACAACAGAGTTATAAAACTTTACATTGAAGTACATTGGCACATAAACTGTAATAATATAAACTGCCAAAGTTTTTAAATTGGTCGATGGTGTATTAGTTGTTACATATAATCGTAGTAATCTACTTGCTTTGGTTAACCAACGAGAATGTGCAATTTGTCCTGGTTTAATGTTAGCTAAATCAAGTGGAACAATACCATTCGAAATTGCTTTAGCTATTTGATATAAATATTTAACATCTGTTGATAGTTCGAGCTCATGTTCATGATCCATCATTGCAGGCATATTCTCCAGTGGTATTGGATCAAAATCAGCTACTACCTGAAAAATTAAATGTTTAGATCAATTAAAATGCAATTATTTTATTTTAACTTTATTCCAATCGAAAAAGTAAAATAATGACAATAAATAATGATAATAAATGATGATATTAAATAAAATAAAGTGTTACATACTTGCAATTTTTCACATTCTTGAATAGCTTTGAATAACTTTCCACTTGCTGCTCGTGGTCCACTGGTGACTGTTTTGTCCAATGCTTCATATAAATGACGAAATGGCAGTTCATTGAAATGAAGCAGACATATAAACCAGTGAATTGGTCTATTTAACTGTTTTTCAAATAATCGTAAAACACCATTTTCTGTTCCAGTATTTGCTGGCTCACCATCACTGCATATGCCAATTAATTGATCAACTGTTAATGCTTTATTGTTGAAAAATTCATTCAGTTTTCTGTGTTTGGTTTTTGCATCTTCTTGACTACCCAAATTTACATATCCAAGTAACTCATTATAGGGTTCTTTCAGAACAACTAAATGCGCTTCTTTTACCATAGTGGTATGAAATTTGTCATTAATTTTCTCTGTAGTTAATGAGTCGTGTTTTCTACCATCGAAAGAGAATGCAGTTATGGAAGAATTTGTATGTCGTGTACGAAGCACTGCATCTCTAGATTTAACTTTTTCTCTAGCCACTTTTGATTTATCCATAATAAAAAGATTATCATGAACATCTCTAAAATTTATATCTTCAAATAGAGCTGTTGCTAAACATGAAGCGACTCTATCTGAAACACCGAATCTATCACACATCATACCAAAATTTAAGGCATCGTATCTTTGAGTATAATGACCTCGTCTCATTTGAACAGTTGCTTCTGGAACTTTTGTTGTTGCTTCATTTTCATCTTCATCCATGTGTAATTCAGGTGGTTCGTAACTTGGATCATCGGTACCAGTTGTAAGTGTTGGTATTGTTGTAGCTACTTCTTCAACGTCTTCCGTATATTCAGGTATTGTGAATTTTTTATCATTATGCTGGTCCATCATAAATTCTTTTAGATGTTCTGGAATCAATCCACACGAGCATTCTGTTGTTTTTAATTTGCAATTACATTTGCCAATATAAAATAATTCGTTTATTGAATCAACAAATGCTTTAAATTCATCTCTTTTGTTTCTATGTTGTACATGTTTCTGGTATTTATCAAGCAAACCAGTTAATTTTTTTAAAACACTCTTTCTATTAATGATTTCAATATTTAATTTACACCAAATTTGGATCAATTTATCTGTTACGTGAGGAGTGAAAGTTTTATACGAGAACATTTTGTTTTCAAATTTAGCACGATCACTTAAAAAAAATAATATTTTAAAATGTCACATTTAGTAGGCAAACTAAGATCATTTAAATCACTTGATAAACCAAAAACAACAATATCTTGATGAGGCATGTTAGTCAATCTAGAGTCAAAACTTGTTGATGTTGTTGCTTCCATTTGCGAAGACACCGCAGACGATGTTGATGGTTCTTGATTATCCATAATAACTTTGATAGTATCACAAACAACAAAATTGATCGTAATAAAAGTTGTTGGAAATTATCTGAACTTTCATAATCTGCAAAAAAATCGAGGAAAATTCAGAATTTATTAGTTAAAAGTTAATTTTAGGCTATTTTTCGACTAAAAATTCCTAATATCTCTACTAAAAATAAAAGAAAATTTTGGTATCAATACAGATTCTGAAAGGTGATAAAAATACCTTTCAAACAAGCCCAGATTGAGAAATCTACTATAATTCTATCCGATTTTATGACGAATTTAATTAAATTATTCTATGTATATATGGAAAAATATATATTTTGAAATTTTGGGAGGCTCCAAATCCGACTTAGAGCTATGGTCTCTGGAGCAAAATTTCTCAGAATCACCTATAGATTACGCTTTTGCTATACGCTTCATCAAAAAAATCGTTCCATACAATTTGACCCGCCCTAATATATATATATATATATACAAGAAGTGCTCGTTTAAATATATTAGATTACATAATTCCTGATTATAATCATTTCATGGGTGGCGTCGATCAGGCCGACAGATTACGTCAACCTTGTAGTGTGAACAGACGTTGAAGAAATGGTGGCACAGACTTCTTTTTGCCTGTTAGATATGGCTTTTATTAACAGTTATGTAATTGACAAGACCTTGAATCCTGACAAGAACATAACACCCTTAGATTTTCGTTGAGGAGTTAATACAGGTCTTATGTCTACAGCGTTGAGCAAAAGTAAGGTAGGGGAAGGTGGGGTCAATTCGTACGCGGGGTCAATTCGGACATTTCAAATATTCGCCTTATTACATAACGATTTTTTGTTTTGATAAATGTGGTAGATGGTTCGTAGTACCCTGTATTACGTCTGCTAAAACCGAACTTGTTAGCAGTACCTTTGTGATTGTCGCTGACAATTGTTGATTTTACCACATAAAAAGTAAGTTTCATTCATTTTATGAAAATAGTGTTTTTACTTTCTAATTATTTAATATTCTTTTTAGTTTTAGTACAGTATTATACGTTGACATATACAGTTTTGTTAACATGACTAGATATTGTTTGTATAATTAATCTTTTTAAAATACACTTGAATAATCTAAAAATGGCCATGTGGGGTCAGTTCGTACAAAGTGGTCGGGGTCAGTGTGGACAGTCCGAACTAGCCCCATTTACATTATCAACTTCTAATATCTCACCTAACCTTTCATTTACGTGAGTTGCAGAATGGTATGAAATTATAAAAGAAACACAGATCGTGCTCATATATCGGAAAAAGTAATTCAATATAGTACTTAAGAGTAGCATTCAACGATTTTACGTTACAGAATCCCGGTAAAACCGTAACTATTTATGACATTCATTATATTTTATCGTTATTTTCAAAGGGAGGTGTTTAGCCATTAAATTCATTAGTCTTTACTGCTGAAGATTCTGATGCGTCTTATGTTACCGATCGACCTGCAGAAAGCATGCCTACATCTGCAGCAAATTTGAATAATTCCTTGACCATAGAAGACCTCGAGTCATCTTCTTCAAGTTTTGTAACCCAAAAATTAGAGGGGAAAGAGGAAAAATCGCATTTACACCGATAGTCCAGAAAGGGATCGTCTAATTGCGCTTGAAGAAGCAAGAAATAAAAAAAAAGTTAAGGCTCTTAAGTGCACACTAGTAAGAAGTTTTACTGCGTAGGGGAAATTCAGTCCGTTATAGAAGAAGACATTTTACCTGGTGACGATCATTTTCCGCGGAATGTGGTGGATGATGATGATGATCAATGAAGATGGTTTCGAACTGGTGAAATTTACCCAAAAAGGAATGATATTCATTTTATTGGTCTTTTATTGAATGCTGTAGCTCAAAATGAGTTTAACGTTAAATATTTACGCAAACATAACAATCAATTTATATTTCCATTAGTGGATGGTGTCTTCTTAGTTAATTGCCAGGATATCGTATCTTTACTCCCTTAACCGAAGAGGGAACCTGGAACAGCCAGAGCTCAACAGTATTTTAAGTTTGATTGGATTTAATTTTTTATATTTTAAGGTAGTTTTTTTTTCCGAACATAATCCAAGAATTTTAATTATTTTTATCTTTTAATATTCCAAATAGAAACAATATATCTTTGTCTAATTTATTTCTAATAAAATTAGTTCAGGATTTGCAGGATTCTCAATGTACACCCACGGACTTACACCCGGCCTTGTATGTGCGAAATTTGCTTGATGCTAAAACCGATACAATAACAGGAGCACAGGAGTACCTCAAAAGACCGGACATAACCCAAGTCCGTGATTACATGCTACGTACATACAGTTACGCACTCATTATTAGTAGTGTACGAACTGACCCCGCACGATTTAACAATTTGTCCAAACTGACCCCTATCAGGGATCATTCGAACCAAAAACATCAGGGCTTAATATTGTGAATACAAACAAACTAATGACTTCTAATAAAATGACACCGTCATTTATAGTTACCAAAAATATGCAGTTCAAAGATGGGCATAGATTCATTACTCTCATTCCTATAGAATCCGGTATACTTTAGTTAAAACAAAATGTGTCCGAAGTGACCCCACTCTCCCCTACGAGTAAGTAACGTTTTGTGTGAGCGCAACAGTAGTCTAACTTTTGCTTCTCGAAACAATATTACGCTGGTCTTACCTAAACGTAGAAAGTACAATTATAACGTGTGCTATGATATTCGCTTGAAAATTGTAGGTTACCATTGGCCAGTATTTAGTATGGGAGTACAATCTCGACCAAAAGTAAATGTTCAACATGTGTTTATTTATGTTACAATGAAAACAAAAACTGTTTCTCACGTTATCATAATATTTCTAGCTAAAATATTTGTTATTGTAACTTTTTGTTCATTACAAAGCAAACTCACGCTATGCATTTTTTATTGCTTTAGTGTTGACGGGACTTGTCGGTCTCGGTGCCCCCTACCTACATGAAGTTATCGAAATATTTAAAAACTGCAACTGCAACATATAATAATATGTTATATGCATCCATTAGAAGATTTAAACAAAATTTTTTACCAATTTCTTTAAAAAACGTACATCAGGGCACAAAAGGTTAAACGAATCGATGATATCCGCGAAGATAATAACAACCGTCTTGATTTGTGTCTTGTGACGGAACGAGTTTCGTATCTGAAGCCACATTTTCGACATTGTTTCTTAAACGGACGAAAACATGTAAATATTTCTTCATGGTTTAATTTAAACCATTGATTCCCAAAGTGGTCTATATCGACCCCTAGGGGTCTATGACAACCTGCAAGGGGTCTACGTCAGCGAAAAAAAATTTTGGGGGTCCATGAAATGAATATATAATAATAATAACACATACACTGATAGTACCTATTTACTTACATCATACTATCTTATAATATCAAAACATATACATTATTTATAAAAGTACCTATGAAGTAAAAAATTTATTATATATGTTTATAAAATTGTGTAAGTTGTAGGATGTTGGTATTCGCTTTGTGGTCGCAATACATTTTGAACTTGTAAAAACCTGAGAGTCGCAGTCTCAGAGCTTCGCTACCTTGCACTGACTTGTTCAATTCGTCACTCTATAAATACGAATGTGGGACAAATACGTTTATTCGTTTCCTGAATCTTGAAAAGGAAAGTGCTAAGAAAATATTTTAAAAAATATAAACAGATAGTATATCACACAAATTATAGTGAGTCAGTGTTATTTTGTTTGAGAGTGCTGGAGAAAAGTAAGTACATTATTTTTTATTAAATTTTAGTTTTGTACTCGTAGTTAGCAAAGATAGATAAATTACGCCAATCATGACTTTAGTTATTAGTAGTTAAATATTCAATCATACAAAATTACACGAGTACTCCTCAATAGTTTCTTTTTGAAAGTTTTAGCAATCGGTAATATAATTACAGTGCAATCTCCGTAATTCGAGCTAATTGTTGCAAGAAGATGTTCGAATTATGGAATGTTTTCGGAAAAATCAAAAAATATTTTTAATATACAGCTCCTGGATTTTCTGTCTTATCTAAATAATTTAATTTTGCCTACAGATGACTGATGCCATGTCCGAATCTAAAAAGAAATGTAGACAGTACAGTGTTGATTATTTGAAATTTGGCTTCATTCCATCATTGCCGGACAAACAATCGCCTATGTGCCTTCTATGCAACAAAGTTTTGGGCAATGACGCTATGAAACCATCTAAACTGCAAGATCATCTGAGAAGATGCCACCCTGATAAAACAGAGAAAGATTTGAAATACTTTCAAACACTCAAAGATAAATTTCAGAAGAGACCTACACTGGACAGAATGTTCGCTTCGACGTCACAAAGAAATGATGATGGTTTGCGGGCGTCTTACAATATCTCGTTACTTATAGCAAAATCCGGAAAACCGCATACTATCGGAGAGAAGTTAATTTTGCCAGCCGTTGAAGAGATTTTAAAAACTGTTTTACACAAACCTGCATCTGATATCATTAAAAGAATTCCCTTAAGCAACAATACTGTTGAAAGACGTATTGATGAAATGCGTTCTGATATTGAAAGCTTCTTATGTAATTATTTGCAAACGACCCATTTCTCTATACAACTGGACGAGTCAACTTTACCTAATAATGCAGCATTATTATTGGCATATGTTCGTTTTATTATGAATCAAGAAATCTACGAAGAACTGCTCTTCGCAAGAACTTTGATAACCGACACTAAAGGTGAATCAATATTTCATGTTTTGAAGGATTACTTCATTGAAAAAGCAATTCCTTTATCAAATATAATATCAGTAGCTACAGATGGAGCACCTGCCATGGTTGGACGTTATCGTGGATTTATAAGCTATTTAAAACAAAATGTGTCAGGGGTGTTAGCAATACATTGCGTCATCCATCGACAACATTTAGTTTCTAAAAATTTGAGTGTTAGATTGCATGAATCACTTCATTTAGTCATTGATGCAGTAAACCGAATCCGAAGCAACGCGTTGAATACGCGGTTATTTGCGCAGTTGTGTGAAGAAAATGACGAACACTTGCATCAATTACTCCTTCACACTGAAGTACGCTGGCTGTTCGAAGGCTTATATTTGACAAGATTTTTTGCACTTTTTGAGACTATTTTAGAATTTCTGGATACTAAAAATAAAATTTTAAAAGAAAATTTAATGAAGAGGAAAACAGACATCGCCTATTTAACAGATTTGTTTACAAAATTTAATATGGTTAATTTGCAATTACAAGGCGACAGTTTAAATTTGATTAAAACAAAGTCCATCTTGTCGGCGTTTCTTGCCAGAGTTAAACTAATGAAGCAAAATATTGGAGGGGGCGAATTTTCTCAGTTCCCCAATTTGTCACAGACAAGCTGCCAGGAAGACGACGTTTCAACTTACGTTCAACATTTAAATGCCCTCTATTCAGATTTTGAATCTAGGTTTGAGGATATTTTGACTATGGTAATACCACCGTGGATAATTAATCCATATGCTGACATAGAAGAAACGAATGTCATAATACAAGAGGAACTGACTGAACTAAGTACAAACGAAGAACTTAAGGTTCACTTTAAAACGGATATCAGCAATTCTGGCTGCAAAACAACATACCCGTTACTTATCCCGTATTATGGAATATAGCGAGGAAATTTTTAATTTCCTTTCCATCGTCATACCTAGTGGAAAGGGGGTTCAGCGCTGTTACCAATCTCCTAACGAAAAAAGAAACAGACTGGACATCATTAGCCGAGGAGATTTAAGATTAACCCTTACAAAATTGACGCCAAATGTTGATAATTTATTATTAAAGCATCAGGTTCATCCTTCTCACTAAAAATATTGACTTATTGCTTATGTTATTTTATTTATAGTTTATTTTATGTTTATTGGTGTCTGACCAATAAATGCCCGCATTGGGAATAAGTTCCCGCATTGGTTTTTTAAAGAACCCCCTTTATAGAAAATATTTTTTTTTTTAATTATTCTGAAAATTCAAGGATAGGTACACACTAAAATTCGTTAACTTTTTGCCTATTTTTAGATAACTTAAACGTATAAGAAGCGGAATTTAATCAAACTAACAGTGAAATTATTGGAGAACATACGTTTATGTTATAATTAATAAACGAACTCGCTTATTGTACTATTTTAAGTAAAAACTTTTTTATTATTTTTCACTTTTTTTATTTTATCCCTCTTATTTTTTTTTTTTTTCAATGCGGGCACTTATTCCCAATGCGGGCACTTATTGGTCAGACACCTGTTTATTTAATGTTACGTATATTTTACATAACAGATACAAAATTTTATTTTGAGTAGTTTTAATTTAAATTCAATTAATAACATTTACATTACATTAACATGTGTTTTTACTTTAAGTTTTTAACACTAAACTTCACTATAGTTAGAAATTTACAGGAAATCAATATCAGGTAAGTAGGGGGTCTACCCAACACGGAAAAACATGGCGAGGGGTCTACGACACAAAAAGTTTGGGGAACTCTGATTTAAACGGTAAAAGTCCGCACAACTGATGTCCGGTCGTGGCTGTGCGAGAGCATAAAAAACTTAATTAGAGATAGAATGAAATGTCCCCTATAATAAATTGCAATTGATACCACCTGCCGGTTTGGGAGAACTGTTAGCGCGAAAATTTAAAATTGGAAACCTGGATTGAAGTAGATTGACAAAGATTTCCAAAAAGTTTTTATTCAAACCTCTTGCCGTTCTAAAGTGACATTGTTAAATTTTTACTGAAACGTAATTGAATTTTAAAGAAATATCTGGTGCATCTTTAAGGGTGGTAATTGTTTTGTGAATGAATTTCCCTATTATCATTGAGATTCAATTTTGGTTACTGTGGGAAAACTTCTACAAACGATCGAAACTCTCTTTTCGCATAATCCTATAAGGAAGCACAAGTTCGATTTCTTCGCTCGAACGGTAACGGTTATAATTCAGTCACGCCGCATGTGTTCTCATTATTACATAACAGCTTCGTAATCTCGATACATCTCTTCTACTGGCAGGAGCAGTTCGCGTGAAAATTGACGTGTAGTATATACGTTCGGATAACAGCACCGCGCAGTTCGCCCCGTACTAATAGTAATAACGTCGCGTTCGCGAAAATCGTATTATTCACAGGTAGCTGCCATTTTGAATAATCAACGCAATGTAAATGTAATTATCGCAAACGCCGGGATACGAAATAAGCAAACAACAACTTGTTACTCGCGGTATGTTCGCCACTCCTACGTAATGAGGGGCATACGTACATTACATATGTGAAATGATTACGCTCGTTTTAGTACGCTCGCGTTTAAAATAATTGCCCGCATAACTCGTTTCTTTTACATCACCTACGCAGGGTATGAAAAGTGACCCGCGAGGGAACGATAATTCTTCTTTCATTCTTCCCCTGCCTCTTTTACGTTGTGTGTAAATTCGAATAAAAGTCGCATATGTGATTGTGGTTAATTTATTGGTTTGACAGTAAAATATTGCTCATAATCAATTAAAGCTTTCTCCTTATCGATTGATTGGACCGAATGGAATTTATTATTACTATTTACTATTTTCTCCCAACACCTCAATCATCATAACATGTTTTTTTCATTATTCACATTCATTGCATAATTATTAGCGAGGGGAAAGTCGGATTTTGATCGATCTTTGGGCGCCATTTTGTTAAAAGCGAAAGTAATGCGGGTGAAGACTCGTTATCACCAACCCCTGAATACCGAATTTCGTTTAATTTGCTGAAGCAACCTAAAAACCGAGATCATGTAAGAAAAGTATCTGCGTCACACAAGTTCTTCACGATTATGCTCTAGAAGAAGTTTCATTCATTTCAAGAAGTGCATTCTTCACACTTATACAAGCATACTTACTTTATTGTAGTGGAGTAAGGCTAGTAAAGTTATTAATCGTGAGAGATTGTACGCACCATTTGCCGCAAAGTAAATAAAAAATAATGAGCCTAATAGACTACATAAGCAGTATACCAAGAAACGGAACGTTACTTACGAAGAGAAACCTAGAACAGAGACACAACTGAACACATAGAATTATATTATAAAAACAAGGAAATAAGGGAATCAGTAAGCTTCATGCCACTGAATAGGTAGAAAATACTAGAAAACCTAAGAAATAACGAAATCGAAAAACCTAATACAACTCAATAGGTACAAAATAATAGAAAATCCAAGAAATAATAAAAACGGAAAGCTTCAGACAACTGAGTAGATAACGAATACTAGAAAACCGAAGAAGGATATAAAAATCAGAAAACGTTAAGCAACTAAGTAGGTAGCAAATACTAGAAAAACTTAGAAATAATGAAATCAGACATGTTCATACAAGTGAATAAATAGTGAATACTAGAAAACCCAAGAAATTATGAAATCAGAAAGCTTCATACAACTGAGTAGATAACGAATACTAGAAAACTCAAGAAAGAACGAAATCAGAACGTGCCATGCAACTGACTAGGTAGCAAATACTAGAAAAACTTAGAAATAATGAAATCAGACATGTTCATACAAGTGAATAAATAGCAAATACTAGAAAATCCAAGAAATAATAAAAACAGAAAGCTTCAGACAACTGAGTAGATAACGAATACTAGAAAACTCAAGAAAGAACGAAATCAGAACGTGCCATGCAACTGACTAGGTAGCAAATACTAGAAAAACCTAGAAATAGTGAAATCAGACATGTTCATGCAAGTGAATAGATAGTAAGTATTACAAAACCCAAGAAATTACGAAATAAGAAAACTTCATATAACTGCATAGATAGCAAATACTAGAAAACCCAAGAGATACCAAAATCAGAAAGGTTCATCCAACCGCCTAGATATAAAATACTAAAAAATTTAAAAATACTTGAATCAGAGATATTCATACAAGTGAGTAGATAGCAAATACTAGAAAACCCAAGAGATTACGAAATCAGAAAGTTGCATACATCTGAATAGGTAGCAAATACTAGAAAACCCAGGAAATAATAAAAATAGAAAGCTTCAGACAACTGAGCAGGTAACAAATACTAGAAAACCCAAGAAGGGGCGAAATCAGAACGTGTCATGCAACTGACTAGGTAGCAAATACTAGAATAACCTAGAAATAGTGAAATCAGACACATTCATGCTAGTGAATAAATAGTAAATACTACAAAACCCAAGAAATTATGAAATAAGAAAGCTTCATACAAATGAATAGATAGCAAATACTAGAAAATCCAAGAAATTATGAAAACAAAAAGTTTCAGACAACTGAGTAGATAAGGAATTGTTACCTCCAAAACTGCGTTACTACTATCTCTCCGAGATAGCAATAACTGAGGGGAACAATTGGCTAGAGTGCACAAGACGACAAGAACAAAACAAGAAGCGGTACATACGCTTGTCGCAACAGGCTACCCAATGCCGTGCTCAGCTCAGTGGGAGGTCGTGTCGGTTCTTTTTCAAGCTCTAAATAACGGTCGTTGAATACAACAGGTCTTGTCAGGGAAAAAGATAGTATGGGCGCCAACCATGAAATTTGGGTCAAAGGTCATAAGAACTTACCAGATATATTTTCATGGTCAAATAATCGGTACCTTTATATCGATCGAAGAACTCTCTGACGTCAGGAGCGACCAAGATCAGCTGGAAAATGCATGTTGATTGTATATGCTTAGATTCTGTTACGAAAACAATAAAATTCTACTTGAAAAACTACACCCGGTTATTCAAGAACTTGTGTATTTAGCCTTTAGTTAGAATTCATTAAAAACATTGAAAAACAATATAAAATTTGAGATAAAATTAGCTAAATAATGCGAAAAGTGCGGTAACCGTAAGTCAACATAAAACGTTTTATCTAAACTTTCACAATATAAACTACAAAATGCGTGATGTTAATTGTTACTGTAAGTTATGCAAAATACGATACAGGTCTAGTAGGAATTTCGATATATATATGAATATCAATGAATTGAATAAGAAAATACGGCCATCTAGATAATAATGATTTTACAAGCTAGTGAATATTAACGTTGAATTTAGTTGAAATTATTGATACGATATACGAAATATTTGAAACAAAGAGAAAAGGTTTAAGATATAGAATGAATGCTTAGCTGTCATGGCTTCCGGGTGATGTCATCGCATAAGGTTCTACCCTTTGTCTGCCTCGGATGTTGGAAATGGTCTTTCGGATTTGTCCGACGGATTAGACGATCGGTTTTCCTTCGTTTAATACCTTGATGGGGAGGTATAAAGCCAATGATGTTCTATTAGGCACGACGAGGTGTAGGAGGGTTCGATCTCGGGTTTCTTTTCCTCCGCGAACGGGAGATGTATGTGAACAATACACTAGAGGATTTGCTGGCGAATTCCCCACTACAGCGTAAATATTTTCTTGATGATAGTTCGATAAACGATACACACACTGTTATCAAATTGCTAATTCCAGTTTTGGAATCGGCTGGCGTTGTCTCGAAAAGGGAAGCCGGAATAGGAGAGCAACAAAATAAAAAGATAAACACTTGTCTCTTGGCGTTTTATCCAATATTCCTCCGTTCAGATACGCCTCAAAAAAAAAAGCTCGTGCTCCACCTGCGGGAGGCCGTTAGCTCGCGGTGCTGTGGGTGCGGGTTCAATCAGATCTTCTAAACAAAAGAGACGGCGCCACCTGCTCAAGATTTATCTCCCTTCGGAGCATTCGGTAAGCAGGAATCCTGGTTGACCGGTAAGGGGAGATCAGATCCGAGAGGTTCTTCAAATAACCGCAATGAGACAACAAGATTTGAGGCGAGACCACGTATATTAATAATCAGATAAAGTGAAAGATTGAAATTTTACAGGATTTAAATTTTTTTAAGTGATATTAAATTTGCTAAAATTTACAGAAATGAACACTATTAACGTTTAGACCCCGAGAACGTCGCGTCGCGATCCCAACAGAAAAGAAAAAAACAAATATTATCGAGCTACCTACGCCGGACGAATGGTACCACGCGACCCAACGCGAAATAGTTCTAAAAAGGTAAATCTCAATTTAAAAAAATAGTGAGGCGCGAACAGACTTCGGTTCTTTACAAAAAAGGAAAATCTTACTACTTTAAACTAGGCAAGAACTATAAAAAAAAATTATCTCGTAATGGAAAATAACATGTGATTGCGCATAAGAAAACTAATGACGAATACAAGATAATCTCGGTACGCACATTCAAATAAACCATAGAACTAATAATAAAAAAAAACAAGTTCGTACTGACTTGAAATACGCCCAATTGATGTACGTGCAATTTTTCCAAAACTCCCTATGCTCCGGGATTGCTTCTGCGCCTGGCCCTCGATTCTAATATGGCATCTCCACGTGTTTCCGGTGGGGAAAATGTGTGCCGTTGTGAGGAGGTAACCACAAAAAAGGAATGCACCAGAAATCTACCTCTCAGCGGGAAATCCAATAAAACTCTTAATGGTATCCAAAAAGAAATATTACGTGTATCCAAGAAAATTACGTGTATCCAGGAAAAAAAAAAAGTTACGTGTATCCAGAAAAAGAAACTCTAAAATACAAAAGAAACACAAAACTGAATAGGGGAAAGTGCAAATCGAACTTTACTTTACCATGCGTTCAACATGAGTTCCATACAATTACGACGGTCGGACGTAGAGGATAGGTATAATATCCGCAGCCAATGGGTATAGCGAAACGACGAGGTTTCAAACTATTCTACGAACCAAAATTCCAACAAAAGTCGTTTCCGATCGGTCAACTTATTGTTAGACTTGCGAATCCGCCGAGACGACGTAATTAAAATCCAAAATCAATTCAAGTCTTGTCGACACCCACCTTCCTGCTACTGGACTTTAAAAGATGATCTTACTAACTCAACTGCTCGATCGGACTGGCTGATAAGCCACTATCAAAAATTTCCTGCATGGGCTCCACGTACATTCGTACGAAGAAAAACAAACGTTCGATGGTTATTTTGTGCGTTTAACAAATAAGACTCGCTAAAATGGAAATATACAGGGATCAAAATATACAGAGATCAAAAAGAACACTTAAATTTTCTCAGCCATAACCTCTTCCGATCTCGTCACCGGTCTTTTACCACTCGCTACCTAATGCCTAATTCCCTCTTTTTTTTTGTTACTACGCCGAAGCTAAGATTCGCTTCGCGTTCTCGTGATTGGACGAATTCGAAAACCTCAGGGGCAACTAGCACGCGGCGATATGATGGGTTCAACGGGAATATCGTTAAGCGATATTAGGAAATAACTATTGTCCGAAGGGAGTAAAATTTGAGCCTATATTTCTAACAAGTTGAATGAAATACGGAACTGAATTAAGAGAAATTTGTGCATGTAGCAGAATACTAGAAAACCCAAGAGATAACAAAATCGGAAAGGTTCATCCAACTGACTAGATAGCAAATACTAGAAAAATCTAGAAATAATTAAATCAGACATGTTTAAACTTTGATACGAACGATTATTGTGGCGTTGAATCCTACGATGTTGAGTGGTTCTGGAGTCGTCGATTGTTCTTTTTCTGATCATGACATAGTTTTATGTGCATTATCACTTGGTCGTTCATCTCCGGAGCCTGTATACAAGCATGTGAGGGATTATAGGGGTATGGACATGAGGCAATTCGCTGACGATCTAAAATCCACCTCTTTTCATCACGTATTCGTATCTTCGGCCTCCTGAGAGCAAGGCTGAGTATTTCAACGGCTTATTACTGTCTCATTTTTGACAAACATGCTCCTCTCAGGAGGTGTAAGTTCTCAAGGCCTTATATGCCATGGATCACTGATAATGTGAAGTTATTGATGTCGTTACGGGACAAGGCTAAAGCTAAATTTAGGCGGAATCATTCCCCTTCGAGTTGGGAGTATTACAAATCTTTGCGTAACTTTACTACGACTTGTATTCGCAATGAAAAAAAGGCATATTTTAAGTTTATTGAAAGATCTCGTGACGATGCGCTCTTGTGGAGGGATATTAACCGTTTGGGGCTTCATTAAAAAGAATAGTTCGTCAATCCCCGTGCATTTAAATGATGTTAATCTTATCAACAGCTTCTTTGTCAATAGTTGTACTTACAAACCAGGACCTATTGATACGACCTCTTATTCGGAGGTGCGCTTCTACAATAATTTTCAATTTCAACCAATTAGCACTAATGAGATCATTACGCATGCACAAAGTATTAAATCCAATTCAGTTGGAGGAGACGGTGTGAGTATTTATATGATTAAGCTTTGTTGTCCATATATAATACCATATGTCACTCACATCATTAACTCTTGTATTGTTGAGTACGTGGTCCCATCTACTTGGAAGAAAGTTAGAGTGCTTCCGCTGCCGAAGAAGGTGGATATTAAGATTCTCGGTGATCTGAGACCTATCAGCATATTACCTGCTATGTCGAAGATTCTGGAAAGGGTTCTACATAGTCAGCTGTGCAATTATATAAATACTAGCAATATTTTACCGGGGGTGCAGTCTGGATTTCGCTCCGGATATAGCTGTACGACTGCTCTGGCGGCGGTTACTGATGACTTAATTGCAGCAGTTGATGAGGGTCGGATCGCCTTGCTGGTGCTATTGGATTTCAGCAAGGCATTCGATACGGTTGATCATGGTCTCCTGGGACGCATTTTGAGGTATATTGGATTTGGTCCAGGTGCACTTAACTTATTCGGGGACTACCTTGGTGACCGATACCAGAGTGTTTTTGTGGGTGATACTGTTTCGAGTGAGTTATTGGTTTCTGCTGGTGTTCCGCAGGGATCGATTCTGGGTCCCATTTTGTTTTCAATTTATACAGCCTTCTTACCTGATGCTGTAAAATTGTGTGATGTTCATGTCTATGCGGATGATACTCAGGTATATAAGTGTTTTGCTCCCGCTGACTGGCAGGATGCCGTGAGCGAAGTTAATGAGGACTTAAATAATATTTATGTCAAATCAAGAGAACATTTTCTTAAATTAAATCCTGAAAAGTCTGTGGTTATTCTATTTGGTGAAAGGAAAATCTGTGGAAATCTGAAACATGTAGTTGAAATAAAAATCAATAATCAAACCATCCCTATTGCTGAGAGTGCTAAGAGTCTGGGCTTAACCTTGGACAATACCTTTAGGTATAGGAAACAAATAAATAATTATACAAAGAGGGCATACGCTAATTTAAAAAGAATCTACCCACATAGATATTACCTTAGTTTGAAACTCAAAAAGCGCCTTTGTGAACACTTTGTGCTGTCACAGTTTTCCTACTGCTCTCCAATTTACCATTCTGCTATAGACTCTGTGACAGCTCAGCGGATTCAAAGGGTTCAGAACTCTTGTTTAAGTTTGATTTACGGCATCAGAAAATATCAAAGAATTTCTCATAAACTCAAAGATATAGGCTGGTTGAGTATGACCAACAGACGTACATTGAAGCTATGAATTTTCATCACAGTATTATTCTTACTGGAATGCCACCATATCTTTACCGACGAGTACATTTTCGACACGATTGTCATATTCGCTGCATACGCTTTGGGTACATGATCTCTCCGCCTAGACATAGGACTGCGTTTTATGAAAGAAGCTTCTCATACCACATCTACAAGTCGTATAATGATTTGCCAAATAGCCTTAAGACTTTAGGCCCAACTACTTTTAAGAGAGTATACCGCGAGCATCTATTTGCGAATCAATCATAATTATTTTAATTGGAATTTCTTGCTTACATGTCATTTGTGGCGGGCGCATCGTGGATTCTTTCTCCGTACTTCTTTCATTCTTGCTTTCGTTAATTCTTTCTTTGATTACTTTCCTAAAAGTTCTTTCCCTATTTTTTTGCTCTTTTGTCTCCTTTATCTCCTAGATTTTAAGGTACTAGATTAGGCATTAGCTGCATTAGTTTGTATTTATTTTTCAAGGTTTAGATGGTAGAGCAGTGGTGGGACTTGAACTCACACAGTGAATCTCGCCTTGCGATTGTAGCATAATGATTTAATTTATTAATTTAATTTAATTTATGTAATCGTGTTCTGAATTTTTTTTTAATTAATTTTGTGCATTACATGTATGTATTTTTCTTTTCGTTTGATTCTGCTACAATAAAGACATTTATTATTATTATTATTATTATTATTATTATTATTATTATTATTATTATTATTATTATTATTATACAAGTCAATAGATAGTAAATACTAAGAAAACTCGAGAAACAACGGAAACAGAAACTTTTACGTAACTGAATGTATTAAAAAAGAAATAACAAAATCAGAAAGCTATAAAATGTAGAACCTTAAAAATAAGTTTATAAAAGATCGATTAAGAAATGGATGTATGAGGAAACAAAAGCGCATCTTAGTAAGTCAAAGTTTGTGTTTAAATTCATTGGCGACGCTATAATACAGGACAAACACACAATATTCACAAACTCATACAATAAAATCGTTAATATCTGTTCTAAAGGACAGAAACTCCTCGGCGGGGTAGAGGGCTCTTGCAATCAAAAACTGTTTTATACTTGTTTTAAACTGCTTCATGTATTCATCACCTAATTGGTTATTAGTATTTTTAATATAAATACGTTTCAAGATATTTGCATCTACAAGTTTGAGCCGGAAAGATTAAATGTACGAAAACTGTGCAATCGTAAAATCTGCAGATGAATTCGTGCGAGAAAAATTCTCAAGAGTGTAGAATTCGACATTTTCTAGTTTGTGCTGAACACTTCTAGTATCGGTACTTTGAAGGTGATTGCAATGACTGCAGTGTATTTACTGATAATATATCACATCGGTAAACTCCTCGCCACACAATTGTTTCATAATAGATGCGGTGACACGTGTTTCGCTAGCTCGAGAAAGGCATAAACTTGGGTTTTGTATTTTAGGTTATATTCTTGTAGGTGAAGCCAGTAAATCTGAAGATGTTGCATAAAACACTCAACACAGAATTTTTTGAGAGAGGAACGATTCATTGGTAACTAAAATCTGCAGTCGTAAAATAGATGAAGATTTTAAATTGGGAAGATAAAAATGCTGAATGTTTTGGAACTCGATGTCTTCGACGATTTGTAGTCAACAGTTTTTAGGCGATGCCCCATCTTAAGACATGCTTCCATAAAATACTTGCGAAGACTTCAGAATGGTAAAATAAACGAAGAGACGAATAAAACCCGGCACCAGTAAACAGGAAAAGTTCCACTGTTACAAATAGACGATAGCAAGTCATTAATCCTTAACTAATTAGTTTTCTAATTCCATCTTCCTCCGGCCATGCGTCGAATCCGTTTCACGTATTTCTTCTCCTATATTTCCTCGCGTTAGTTTTTGCCACGCAAAGCCTGTCAATAATTACCTCGAAGACGCGCTTTGAAAAACGATCGCGACCAACGCGAAGTATCGACGATCGCGCGCGAACATCGATCTTGGCAATTTATTAGTGCGAACGGAACATCGTCGTACGTTAATAATTTACGATCGGGGCTTTCGTAATTAGCGCAAGGGGGATAATGCAAATTATGATTATTTACGCCTCATTTGACGGACGTAAGAGCGCGCGGCGACGTTTTGGCAAAACAAACGACAAAAGCGACAACGCGAGTGTGAACATGACTGAGGGGTACGAGTTATCTCTCGCCGATAGGCCTTTTCATTCACAATTAATGATCTGCCACGGCCGCGAATGGATACCATCAAGAAAATTCGAAGTATTGACATGTTCATTATGCATACGATTAAATTTATCAAAGCTCTCGATATTTAAATTGCACACGCATACACTCGTGTATACGTACTTACTTTCTTACATTTAGATATCGAGCCTGGAATGTTGATTAACTTCTTTCGCGCGTTGTCTGGTTTCTGCGTGTAGGCTATGCGAAAAACATAAAACATAATTTTTGATGTTAGTAACTCTTAATTTCGCGAGGCCACGCTAGACGTAGTGAACAATAGTAAACCTTCGTAGGTGTCTACCTAAACATAGAGCAGAAAAGGGGTTAAAGGGTTTAGAAAGTCTAAGAAAGAACGAAAACGTACCAGGACAAGAGTGGCTCACAACGCACAACTGATATCAAGTATCTGAAAACATTTGCGGACGCCTTTATAAATACGTCAAAGCTACAGATTTCTAAAGCTTCCTAGATTCGAGTTATATCAGAAAATCCTACACAGATACAGATAAAACGCACTTTCAGTGAAAGTGAATCCTGGGCAAGATGCAATGTACTCAGGAAGGGAATACGTGTCCAACGTGTATGTAATTTTACAATAATGTACAGGGTGATTCCATAGACCGGCTTTGTGTATATAAGTTTGCTATTTCAAATGGAACACCTTGTATATTGTTAGATTCGGAGAAAGGTTTTTCAATCCCTACCCAAACTATATTAGGTTTCACCGAACGAGTGGCGCCATCTAATGAACTAAAGTGATATTCGCATACCGAAAGGTATTACATTTTTACGTCTACGGTTGCGGTCTACAATTAATAAATTGTACTTCCCTTCGTCATAATATTTTTATACGCCATTTATGTCTGCTTTGCTTCTTAATTGCACAGCTTTCTTGGAGAGCTGCCTAACAAATGTGTCGCGATAAGGAGGTCGTTTTGCAGGGAGTAATTTCGATTCCCTGTTGTTCTTTTTGATAAAGTTAAAAAATCTGTAACCTAGAATGAAATGATCGGAGGGTTTCTTTCACTATAATAATTCGGGCGTTGTCGAATACCTACTTCTACAACTGAGCTGCTTATTTTAGTTAAAAGGCCACAAAGGAGAAAATGCACTCGTAAATTTGAGGTAACATTTGCTATAAAAAGTATTTCATAATTTTGAAGATGATTTTGACATACAAACTTGTTAAATTCCTCCTTGTCATCAAACACATGTAGCAACATGGAATGTACGAACGATGCTTCAGCCAGGGAAGATTCAAGAAGTGGTAGAAGAAATCAAAAAATATGGGATAGACCTTGTAGCAATCCAGGAGGTGAGATGGAAAGAACAAGGTGAAATAAACAAGGCAAACTTCACGTTAAAATATTCAGGAGGAGAAAAGCAGGGTCAACAAGGAGTAGGTTTCATAATAATAGGGAAACTAAAAGAAAGCATAATGGAATTTAATGCAATTAATGAAAGATGGCATACTTGAGAATTCAAGCCAAACCTTTAAACATATCAATCCTAAATATGTATGCGCCAACGGAAGTATCAGAAAAGGAAGAGAAAGGAAAGTTCTATGAGTGCTTAGAAGACAAAATAGAGAAGATGCCAAAAGAAGACACGTGGCTAATAATGGGAGATTTAAATGCGCAGATAGGAAGGGAAGCGACTATACAGAAAATAGCGGGTCAATTCACTTTACATGAGAAGACAAATGACAATGGCCAACGACTATGCAACGTAGCAGCAAGTATCGATTTAGTGATCAGTAGTGCAAAGTTCAAGCAAAAAATGGCACAAAGTAACCTGGACATTCCAACAAGAGCAGAAATAGAAGAAATTATAAACAAAAGCCGAAATGGGAAGTCTCCGGGGAAAGACGGGATAAAAATGGAAATGTTGAAATATGGAGAACAAGAAATTAAAGAGAAACTATACCAGCTGATAAGAAAATATGGCAGCAGGAAAGAATTACACAAGATTGGGAATGCGGACAAATAATAGCAATTCATAGAAAAGGAGACCAGAGGCTATGTAACAACTATAGAGGGATCGCCCTGCTACAGCATACAAGCTGCTATCCACACTGCTGCAAAGGAGATTGGCAGAAGTAACAAAGGACACAGTGGAGCAATATCAGAACGGATTTACACAAGGAAAATCAACGATAGATGCAATACACACAATAAGACAACTAATGGAAAAGGGTCAGCATTACAAAATAGAAATAGAATTGCTTTCCATAGATTTCCGGCAAGCTTTCGATGGCATTAATAGAAATGAACTAAAAAGAGCGCTAAAGGAGTTGAGTATAGGCGCAAAATTGAGGAGGCTAATAATGATGACAATGGAAAAAACAACAGCGAGTGTCTTAACGCAGAAAGAGGGGACAGAAGAGTTTGATTTCAAAAAGGAGTAAGGCAAGTAGACGCACTGTCAGCAACCCTATTTAAAGTAAAATGAAGGAGGTGAAGAAATAGTTACAGAGGGAGCAAAAATAGGATTGAAAATCAATGAAGAAAAAACCAAAATAATGAGACTAGACAGAGAATGCGAAAACAAGAAAATCCAAATAGGAAAGTATGCTGGAGTATGAGGAGGTGGAAAGATTCAAATACCTGGGAGTGACAATCACCAATAAGTGCGAGCGTGAAGCAGAAATCAAAGAGAAGATAATCACAACAAACAGAATTTTCTACGCAAATGGAAAACTATTAAACAGTAAGACATTAAGCAAAAACAGCAAACTGAAGATTTATAAAACAATAATTAGACCAACACTGCTGTATGCCACAGAAACGCTGTCCATGACAAAGAAGGATGAGGAGAACCTAAGAATAGTGGAGAGAAAAGTAATGAGAACTATCCTGGGACCAATTAGACTAAACGAGAATGAATACAGAAGAAGGACGAACGAGGAATTGGCACAAGAAATAGAAATGGATGTAGTGAGAAGAATTAAGCAATCAAGAGCAAGGTGGCTCGGACATGTATGGAGAGCGGGTCCAGGAGCAGTAATATATGATGTAACAGAGTGGAAGCCGGGATGCAGAAGAAGGAGAGGAAGACCGAAGAGTACATGGCTGAAGGAAGTAGAGGAGGATATACGAAGGAGCGGACACATCAATTGGAAACAAGAAACGAAAAACAGAAAACTATGGAAGAAATTATGTGAAAGCATATAATCAGAAGAAGGGATGATCTCCCAAACTATAATGATCTAGAGATCCGAATAGGAGGCTCAACCCCTTAGGGGGTGTATAGCCACAATAATAATAATAATGTTCACAAGAAAATAACTGATTACACAAAAAAACAAAATAACACTTTTTTGGTTGCATAAAGCTTTTCTACTGTTGTTTACTAATTTGGGTGCGCTGATTTCAAATCTAACCTCACATTTTTTGTAGCAGCTCTTGTTAGTGAGATACAGGTACCGTCTTAAATTTACATAAGTAGTCGATAGTTTCTATCAATAGCGGTGTAACTTAACTAGTTCCTTTATAAATTTCAGTATGTCTTCCTCAAGAAGGACGTGTTTAAATAATCCTGATTGTTTTTGTGTTATCTGTGGAGAATATATGTTCCAAAAATTTCGTTTAAATGTGTCGGACTTTGTGAAAAAGGCATACTTGGACTAATTTCGGTTTCCGTTGCCGTCAAACGCTAAACCTTGGATACCAAGTTTGGTATGTAAAACATGTGTTGAATCTTTGCGACTGTAGGCAAACAAAAAAAGACCCACTTTTAAGTACAAAGCTCCTATGATTTGGCGTGAACCATCCAACCATCATGACGATTGTTATTTCTGTGTAACGAAAATCATAGGAATAAACCATAAAAATTGCTCTAAGTGGATATATCTAAACTTAAAATCTGCCATAAGACCAGTCTTGAGTATTAGTCACACATCAACACCACAGCACCCATGTACATCTTCGCAAAATTCAGATCAGTGCAGCGGACAAACCGAAAACGACGACAGTGGTAGCGACAGTGATTTTGATTGCTACGGTAGTCCCCGACCACTAAATCAAGATGATCTAAATGACTGGATCAGGTATCTTGGACTTTCTAAAACGGCATCAGAAATTTTAGCTGCCCGATTGAAAGAAAGAAATTTGTTGACCAGAGGAACGAAGATATCGTACTACCGTAACAGGGAAAAGGATTTACTTCCTTTCTTTACTCAAAAGATAATTTTGTGTTTTGTACTGATATTCCGGGCCTAATTAATGAAATGGGATTAAAAGAGTATAATCCAAATCAGTGGCGGTTGTTCATTGATTCGTCAAAACGTAGTTTAAAATGTGTACTTTTACATAATGGTAAGAAACTTGGTTCCTTACCTATTGCTCATTCTACAAAGGTTCAAGAAGAATATTCTACAATATCTTTAGTTCTCGACAAAATCAAGTACAAGGAACATAACTGGGTTTTATGTGTTGATTTGAAAATGGTAAATTTTCTCCTGGGCCAACAAAGTGGCTACACAAAATATCCCTGTTTCCTATGCTTATGGGACAGCCGAGCGAAAGCTGACCACTGGACAAAAAGAGACTGGTCTTCTAGGGAGGCTTTGATTCCCGGTAAGCAAAATGTAATTAATGTTCCACTAGTATCCACAGACCGAATTATATTGCCTCCTTTGTATATAAAACTGGGGTTGATAAAACAGTTCGTAAAAGCTCTTAACAAAGATGGCGAATGTTTCAAATACATTGTAAAAGTGTTTCCAAAATTGAGTAGTGAGAAAATCAAAGGTGGTATTTTCGATGGCCCACAAATCAGGAAGTTGATAGATGATAAAATTTTCATCAACCATATGGCAGCTGTCGAAAAATGTGCATGGGAAGAGTTTGTTTGGGTAGTGAGGAATTTTTTGGGCAATAGGAAATGTGACGGCTACATTCAGCACGTTGAACAGTTGCTGATACACTTCCAGCGGCTTGGATGAAACATGAGTATTAAGCTTCACTACCTTCACAGCCATCTAGACTATTTTCCTTAAAATCTCGGTGACCTAAGCGAGGAACAAGGAGAGCGCTTTCACCAGGATATTCGCACTATGTAGGAGAGGTATCGGGGGCACTGGAATGAACATATGATGGCTGATTATTGTTGGAGCATTCAAAATAGTACTCATATAACATCTCACTCTAGAGAATCCAAAAAAAGGAAATTTTATTCAGAATAAATATATTTAATAAATTTTTTAAACTTAAACTATGTGCATTTTCAATGAAAAATCCTGTCACTTCATAACTCCAAAACTAGAGCTGCTACATGAAAACGGCATATATTTTTGAAATCAGCGTGGAAAAACTATTCAGATTCATGTAAAAATCTCATGCAACAGACATGCTGTTTTCCAGTGTTATTTTTCCTAGTAGGTACATAATATGTATGAACATACATATGTAATGTGTACAGTATGTACATGCTATATATTTAAACTTTCAAATGTTTAATAAAATCTTTTCTAATAATTAAATTTTGTGATTTTTTGTTTTCTATATATCGAAAAATTCTTTATAGTGAAATTTCGGTCAACATTTTGGTCTTTCACTATATAGAGTGTCGACTGTATATTGATATCTTTACCTTTTTTATTTAATATATACTATTATCGATTGTTTTTGTTTTGGCCCGTAGTCCATCCTATTTTTTTATACGATCCCTACAAAAAGGGGTTGCCCATACCTACTCTATACGCTCGCGTAATTGTCGATAATCCACTCGAATTTTAAAACATTTACATTTGGAATCGCAGTAATTCGCGCACGTATGCTAGATTAATCTCTACCTAACGAGCGCGATTTGTTTAAATTTCCGGTCGCCGAAAATATTTCGCAATTCGCGAAACGCTCGCCAGTTTTTTTGTTTTTTACTACGCGCTCGTACGCTCATACAACATATCGTTTAATCGAAACGCAAATTAATTTATCGGCCATATTTTAACCGCAAGGAATTCTAAATTGCGCGCTTTAATTGCCGTTGCGTAATTTAAAATTATAGTTCGACGCGTTAGTCCGAAAAGTAAAATACCCCGGTAACGTGTTAATGAGTAACGGCGTAATAACGTACCCGATTTGACTTATCGTTAACTTAAAGCGGCGATATTTCACCGTAAACGTTGTAATTTAGTAACGTTAATCACACATCGAACTTACCTTCGTCGTCGTCGCCGCGAACACGGTGGCAAACGAGAGCGTGTGTTGCGCGGTTACCGAAGGTAAAGACGAAGACGCGCAACGCGACTCGTAATTAAACCCACGTAAATATTGGAATTGGTTAATAGTTGAAACGAAAGCACCTCTTAGAATCTGATAACGGCCGCAGTAAATACTTCGGTAAGCACCCGCAGGGTACTTCGCTCCGATACGGTCACCGCTTGGAGACCGCTGAAGGAGTTTAAGTTCCTTCCTTCATGACCGTGCAATAAATACGTTCCGTTATTACCCTTAATAAACACGAATCTAGTTTATAACCGCATTTGGTGCTGCGGCGAACTAACGTTTTTAATGGTACTAGACAGTTTTACTATAATGAAAATTTTATGCGGTGCGAGAAGAATTGCCGACGACGATTTACAGTATCTCGCCGTGATAATGGTAATGGTAATGGTAATGGTTCTTTAAGAATTGATGCATATAGCCTTCCAAGCTTTCCTCTCTTCAAATCTTATGGAAAGCAGTAACTGATATAACTGTTCAAAAATTCGTTCCTAAAATTCAAACGATATAGGAGGGTAGATCCAAAAAGGAAAGTTACAATTTGAAACAATGTGGAGGGAATATTTTTTCCTCAGAGTGAAGACAGTTGACACTAATTGTTACAGCAGTTGTGCATTAACATATTACACAACTGGTACAGGCAAGAGCCGTTATCTATTAACGCTCAAAAACTCAGACAGTTGCTTTAACCAAAAGAAGGCACTGGAAGGCGTACGCCCGCCAGTACTAGATAGGGTAGAAATTCCAATTCTAAAAGAAGCTAAATACCTGGGAGTACTGTTTGATCAAAGACTAACGTGGAACTCTCATATACAAAAAAACAGCAACAAAGCCACAATTGCCCTTGGCAAATGTAGTCGAATGTGTGGGAAAAATTGGGGTTATATACAAGGGTAAATAGACCCATGGTAACGTATGGAGCAGTTGTATGGTGGCTAAAAACAAGGCAAAAGGGAGCTGTCAGGCTACTAGGCGGGGTACAAAGACTTGCATGTCTAAGTGCCACGGGAGCAATGAGAACAACTCCTACAGACACACTGAAGGTGATTTTGAATCTACCACCCTTAGATATCCATATACAAGGAGTAGCAAGGTCAGTAGCCTACAGACTGATGCAAGAGCAAACCCCTATAAGTCAAGTCCTTGGCACTGAAAACCACACGTTGATTGAAGAACTCAAAGCAGATCCCCTCACGGGGAAGTCGACGGATGCCATAGTTCACAAATTCAACTTTAAGAAAAATTATAAAATAGTTATACCAGATAGAGCGGAACGGAAACAAGCTCCAGCCATACAGGCGCAGTCTACCTGGTACACGGACGGCTTTAAGACAGAGAAAGGTGTCGGGGCAATGGACGATGGTCCAGATGAGTTTAAGTAAAGATACTACGGTCTTCTAGGCGGAAATAGCCGCGGTATATCTTTGCGTCGGAGAAATTAACAAGCAGCGTGGTTCCAATCGCACGGTGGCCATTTTCTTCGATAGTCAAGCGCTGCTGAAGACATTGGATTCGGTACAGGTCGATTCAAGGCTTATATGGAATTGTGTGTGTGCTCTGAATAAACTCGGCGCTCGCGCAAAAGTGACGATAGCTTGGGTTCCGGGGCACGAGGGCTACCGGGGAAATGAAAGAGCTGACGAACTGGCCCGAGAGGCCTCGTCGATGGCATTCATAGGACCGGAGCCTTCCTTCGGCATTACAAAAACAAGAATCAAATCGGCCATAAGAAAGTGGACCGAGGATAAATCCCGGAAAAGGTGGAGGAACCCCCAGACGAGAGATCGTCGAAACAGTTCCTTCGAGAGCAAATGCCGAAGTTTACAAAGGACCTACTACACAGGGAAAGAAAGTTCGTCAGAAGGATAGTGGGCCTACTGTCAGGGCACTGCAGGCTCAACAAGCACATGAATAAAATGGGCTTGACAGAGGAAACGATATGTAGGTTCTAACAAATTGAGGAAGAAACCGCGATCGATGTATTGTGCCAATAGAGGAACTGGCAAGGATGCGGCTGTCACACATGGGAGACTAATATCCCGAGGCGAGACTATATGCGGAAGAACCGCTCTCAAAGCTAATAAGTCTAATTAAAAGAATAAAGCTAGAGAACGTACTCTAAGGAGGCATGAGGACCACAATAGATCTGTAAAGGTCGCAGTGAAACAGGCAGCATTGCCACCTCAAGTAATCTAATCTACAGCGGTTGTGCTGATACGAAGTGTAAGTTATAGATAAAGTTTGATAAAAGAGTGGATGGCGTGTCATTATTAAGTAGTGTAAACCGGACTCAACTTATCAATGATAGTTATCATTGAATAATAAAGTTCGAAGAAGTGACAGCGTGCGTACGATTTACAGTAGTTAATGATAACACGTCATCCACTCTTTACCAAACCTATGTCATAGATAACAGTTAGATAGAAGCGACAGAGCAATGTATTTGAATAAGCGCCATCTATTCGATTAGGAGCCATCTATTCGATTAGGAGTTACCATTATGACAAACCGGGAAATAGATAGGTAGCACGATTACACAGGCCCGCAAACAAAATATTTTTTTAATTGTTTTAGTTTTAATAGCTGGTTTTTATGTAGTTTTTAGTGCTGATTTCAGAAATAATATTGTTTTTTTTTTCTATCACGTAAGGTTTGTCTACAAAATGAGGTAAAACTTTTAGGGAAAATCATGAAATGGACATACGTATTTTATATCGATATTATTTATGTACATGTTATTAAAATGACTTTTTACAACGGTAAATCTTAAAAATAGAGGAAGAGAAGTTAATACTACAATACCTTTATAAGTCTTTGTAGTAACGTTTTCTTTTTCTTCAAAACTTCGTTTGGTACTTTTCCTGCTGTGAGGTTGAGGATTTCCCCTTTTTAACATCCAGCAGTAATCAGCCACCATGTTAACGTTCCAGCGCCATTGATATCTGCGTTCCATTTCTTTTATATCTTGGTAGAATCGTTCTCCTTGTTCCTCACTTACTGCTCCAAGATTTTCCGGAAAATAGTCCAGATGAAAACGAAGGAAATGTACATTAACACTCATGGTGCAGCCCAACAGTTTGTAGTTATTTAACAGATTGGCAACGATATTCTTGTAGTTTCGGTCTTTTTTATTTCGTAGGAAACCAGTTACCACTCGTTTAAAAGACTTCCATACTTTCCTTTCCTGGTCTTCCATTTTCAAATCGAAGTTGTCATCCTTCACAAGTTTCCTTATATCAGGACCAACAAATATTCCTTCTTTAAGTTTTACCTCAGAGAGGCCGGGAAATTGCTCACAGAGATATTTGAAACACTCTCCTTCTTTAGGCAATGCTCTGGCGAATTGCTTCATCAGCCCCAACTTGATGTGAAGTGACGGAGGTAGAATCTTTTAGGATCCACCAGACTCTCTTTCTCAACGTTCTTAACTCCAGAAACCAAAGTTCTTCTTACTGGCCATTCTTTTTTAACATAGTGTTGCCTACGGTTACGGCTTTCCCATTCACAGAGGAGGCAGGGGAAGTTTGTGTAGCCACTCGGTTAGCCCCACAATATAGAGATCACTTTCAAATTCCCACAAACAGTCCACTTATAATCTGAGTACTTCGGCTTATTAAGTAGCAATTGGAGGTTCTCATAACATGCTTTCAAATGAACTGAATGTCCTACTGGTACAGATGCATATTGGTTACCATTGTGAAGAAGAACAGCTTTCAGGCTTCTTTTTGGAGGAATGAATGAAAGTCTCCATTCCCCGGGGTCGTATTTTATATTCAATGTCTTCATCAACCCAGGAACATTAGTACAAATAACAAGATCACCCTTTCGAGGGAAGAAGGGCTGAAATTCCAGGATGTTCCAGAAGCCAACAAATGTTTGTCTTTCAACCTCCACTCTAAAACCTTGGCTGAATCCTTTGGAAGGCCTAACTCTCTAACCAAATCGTTTAGTTCCGACTGCGTGAAGAGTTTTGGCCCATTGTAAGTGAGCTCATAAGTACCATCATTGTCGTCGTCATCACTGCCTTGATACAACTGATCAATATCATCTAAAATGTTTTCAAGTGTAGCTGGAGGACAAGGTACAGGTAAATCAGGCCCATGAGGAACAGAGCGCCTGGCTGAAAGAATGTTTGAATACGAAATCTCGTTTTTATTTTTCAAATTAAAACCTTGCACACGGCAAGAGCAAAAGTAACATTCATCACTGTGATTTGCAAGTTCTCTCCATATTGGTATTGCAGAACGAAATGATTCCTTCTTACATTGAAACCAATGTCTCAGTTCTTCAACACACACAGAACACACTTTGTGAGGAGCCCATTGTTTGTAGTGATCCCCCAGTTTCATACCGAACTAGGCAAAGTGAACCTTTTTTACAATGTCAGAAATGTTTCTCTGCTGCTTTTTAATAGTATAAGCCCCACAAATGTAGCAAAAACAATCAGGAGAGTTCACACGAGCTCTAGATGCCATTTCAAAGCACAAAACTAAAACTGACGAAGAAACAGTGAAAGTGTGCTCAGCAGAGTGGTAATATTCACACTGACTACAGACAGTAACTTGACCTTGCAGTGGAGACCGGTGAGCAGACACAGAGTGGAGGGGGAGCAGGAAGAAAGGAAGGGATATTGACAAAGACAGGATACTGGCATCAAATCTAGTATAAACCGGAATCTACCAGTTTTACTGTACAGTTTTTTTAACAAAAGAGAGGCTGTCTCACGTTGCCAACCTAAATTTAGGCTGGTTACTTTCGTCAAATAACTTATTTAGCTAAAAATATTGTAATTGAAATTTTATGTAGATTAACACACTTAAAGTGAAAACTTAATGTGTGATTTGTGGATAAACGCAGACCTGTGTTACCAACAACCATAATTTTAAACCAAGCAAATTTCACGAGTTTTGACATCAAAGTCGTATTCTACACCTTCGAAAACTTCTGTATGCAGAATTTCGTCTAATTTAGAACGTATTCATTTTTTTTTTAAATTTCGAAGGGGTACTCCTTGAAATTTCGAAGAAAATCGCAATGGTCGAAAATATGACTTATTACACATCAAATTAAAGCTCTTTTCGTGCAGATTAGGTATAAAATAATTTCGGGTACGAGAGACGGTTTATTGAGGAAATATTCAATGAGGAAATGAAAAATGGTTCTGGACCAATCATTTTAGTACGCCCTAGCACTCAAACGAAGCAAATTTCACGAGTTTTGACGTCAAAGTCGTATTCTACACCTTCGAAAACATCTGTACACAGAATTTCGTCCAATTTAGAACATATTAATTTTTTCTGAAATTTCGAAGGGGTACCCCTTGGAATTTTGAAGAAAATCGAAATGGTCGCAAGTATGACTTATTACACATCAAATTAAAACTCTTTTCGTGCAGATTAGGGATAAAATAATTTCGGGTACGAGAGACGGTTTATTGAGGAAATATTCAATGAGGAAATGAAAAATGGTTCTGGACCAATCATTTTAGTACGCCCTAGCACTCAAACGAAGCAAATTTCACGAGTTTTGACGTCAAAGTCGTATTCTACACCTTCGAAAACATCTGTACACAGAATTTCGTCCAATTTAGAACATATTAATTTTTTTCTGAAATTTCGAAGGGGTACCCCTTGGAATTTTGAAGAAAATCGAAATGGTCGCAAGTATGACTTATTACACATCAAATTAAAACTCTTTTCGTGCAGATTAGGGATAAAATAATTTCGGGTACGAGAGACGGTTTATTGAGGAAATATTCAATGAGGAAATGAAAAATGGTTCTGGACCAATCATTTTAGTACGCCCTAGCACTCAAACGAAGCAAATTTCACGAGTTTTGACGTCAAAGTCGTATTCTACACCTTCGAAAACATCTGTACACAGAATTTCGTCCAATTTAGAACATATTAATTTTTTCTGAAATTTCGAAGGGGTACCCCTTGGAATTTTGAAGAAAATCGAAATGGTCGAAAGTATGACTTATTACACATCAAATTAAAACTCTTTTCGTGCAGATTAGGGATAAAATAATTTCGGGTACGAGAGACGGTTTATTGAGGAAATATTCAATGAGGAAATAAAAATGGTTCTGGACCAATCATTTTAGTACGCCCTAGCACTCAAACGAAGCAAATTTCACGAGTTTTGACGTCAAAGTCGTATTCTACACCTTCGAAAACATCTGTACACAGAATTTCGTCCAATTTAGAACATATTAATTTTTTCTGAAATTTCGAAGGGGTACCCCTTGGAATTTTGAAGAAAATCGAAATGGTCGCAAATATGACTTATTACACATCAAATTAAAACTCTTTTCGTGCAGATTAGGGATAAAATAATTTCGGGTACGAGAGACGGTTTATTGAGGAAATATTCAATGAGGAAATGAAAAATGGTTCTGGACCAATCATTTTAGTACGCCCTAGCACTCAAACGAAGCAAATTTCACGAAACATCTCAATTTTTTCTGAAATTTCAAAGGGATATCCCTTGGAATTTTGAAGAAAATTGAAATGGTCGAAAGTATGACTTATTACACATCAAATTAAAGCTCTTTTCGTGCAGATTAGGGATAAAATAATTTCGGGTACGAGACACGGTTTATTGAGGAAATTTTCCATGGGAAAGTGAAAAGTGGTTTTGGACGAATCGGTCTGGCACCCAAAACGAAGCAAATTTCACGAGTTTTGACGTCAAAATCATATTCTACACCTTCGAAAACATGGTAAGCGTTAGATTTCGGGCGAATTTGGGCGGAGCTTACACCACGAAAAACGCACAATAGCAGACTTTATATGTGATAAATAGAAGAAAAGACTATTAAAGAAAGGGGGTAGGGGCCCCCGGTCGCCCGTTATTTAATTTTTCCGAAAATAATTTGCGCCACGCTTGAGACTATGTAATATACTTCAAATTATGTTCTAAAAGAAAGGAATATATCTGTGATAGTTTCCGAGATATTTACAAAAATTCAAAGGTCGTGCAAATTTTTGGAGGAGGCTCTATCCCGAAATTGGGGGATTCGGCCGCGAAAAGAAAATGCGTTTTTCTTATAGCAAGGTACTCTTTCAGTCTCTACAGTTTGATCAGAAATCAGAATTTCTCAGTTGCCAGTATTCCCTTGTGGGATAATGAGGGATAAATGAGGGAATACAACTTGGAATGAGTGATTTTTTACCGGATCCATGTGTAGCCGACTGTGACAACAAGGAAGCTATTGGTTTATTGAGATAAGTTACAGTTTTTGCTGGATCTTGTAGGCGGTAATGAAATTATATTTGAATATGTATCAACTAAGATATTAGGTGATCTTAAAACTGTTGGTGATTAGGTGGAAGAATAAGTGGCCAGTACGGTTCTTAATTCCCTTTTGTATTTTGTATCTGTTGTTAATAAATATTTTTTATTACCCTATTAATCTTTCTTTGGATCTACCCTCGCAATTTAAAAAGATATGACTTAATGTCTGTTACTTTCCGAAGTGATTTTTAAACATTTTTTACTCCAATATTTCTCAACGTACGCGCGCGTCTAACGTTCATCAGTGGTAATCCCCGAGGCGCGTCGTACTTCTTTTTTTTCTTTGATACCTACACTTCACACGCGCATTTCCTAAAAATTAGATCTCGCTCGGGGAAAATCAAGAAAAATAGGCGAGCGCTCGACTGGCGCTTTTGGGCGTCTTCGTCCCGTCGTAAATTAAAAATTCGCTTCGGGTAAGCGTGCGTACGAGATAAAAGGAGTGCGATCGGTCCCCCTTCTGCCGAGATGAAAATCCCCGATATCAACGTTGGCATGACTGGAATAATTCGACATCGCCTCCCGCGATACGGGCCCGTTTGTTTTGCATTCCTCTAATCATTGTTATTAACAGAACGCGCAGGAGATATTTACGTAGTAGTAGTAGTTGTTGTGCCGTTTGTCGACTTCTTCGTATACTCCAGTTAATAATTATCTCGAATGTAGATCTTCGCCGCACTGCGAACAATACAGTTATCTTAATGTATAAGATTATCGTCCCGGCGGTGGGTTATTTTTGCCTTTTCCACTCGCTTTTGTTTCGAAAGGATTGTGTAATATATTTTAGGACATATCTGATCATTGTTGGTTCTATGTATTAGGCCTTTTGTACTATTTTATCGGTCAATCAGGTTCCTGATTGGCGGAAGACAATAATTTCAATGGATATGGAGCTTTCGAGCGGATTAGACAATGGTTAGAATGTGTGGGCCGACTGGCTCCGGAGAGTTCAAACGTATCTATTTAATTACATCGTGTATTATTTCTCGAGTTTGTTAGAAAGGTGGTACCGCCAGTGGCGTACCGCATAAAAATAGGTACCTACGTAATATACGATATTAGTGAAAAACAATATTGTTAACTTTTACCGTCGTATTCATATCCACTGTGTCCATAGGCAACCGTTAATAATAATAATAATAATAATAATAATAATAATAATAATGATTTATTATTCAACAGCTTAAACTAAACTAATTACAGGATAATTTTATTTTAATAAGAAATATATATGAGAGGGTCCTTAAACTAATATGCACTAACTTAAAGAGAGAGAATTTTTTTTTTTTTTTAATAATAATAATAAATAATAATAATAATTTTATTACAAGAATCAAAGTAACTTATTTTGCAAAAGACTCTTTAAGGCAATATATGTTGTGTTAAAGAAGTCCACATCAGCACAGTACATATTCACACTTCTGCACATTGATATCAGTGGGGCATTTGAATGGTGAAGCGTATTAGAAGACGGAATATAAAAAGTTTGTCGAGTTCTGCTATTTGACCTAGGCAGATAAAAAGGTAATTGGGATAGCAAGTTAGCATCTGATACAGTACCTTGAATTAATTTATAAATAAATAAAATTTGTGCTCGTACACGACGAATTTCAAGTGAATCATAATTATTTTCATGAAGTAAGATCTCATAACTATAGTCGTGAGGTAAGAATGTTTTATACCTACGGAAGTGCAAAATTTTTAAAAATTTACGTTGGACTTTTTCAATCATGTTCTTATATGTACTGTATACGGGACTCCAGACTACAGAGGCATACTCAAGTTTGGGCACAATGAAAGCATTGTAAAAACTAATTAACGCATCATTACCACTAAATTGCTTAGTGTTGCGTGTAAGAAAACCAAGCAACTTTAAGGCATCAGCACAAATGCTCACAACATGAGGGTTAAAGGTGAGTTTCTGATCAAACAATACCCCAAGATCCCTAATACATTCACAACGTTCCAAGGAAGCATTGTTGATAGTATAATTAAAGCTTATATAACTAGGTTTACGACAATAGGTTACGATTTTACATTTATCAATATGTAATTTTAAAGAATTTCTTTGACTCCACAAAGGTCCATCAAGGTCCTTTTGTAAGAGAACACAATCATTATGAGTTTCAATAGACCTAAACAATTTTAAGTCGTCTGCATAAATAAGTGATTTCGAGTCAATAACTGAGGAAACATCATTGATGAATATATTAAATAAAAGTGGTCCAAGGACAGAGCCTTGAGGCACACTGCTACCAGAAGTATATGTAAATGAACGAAATCCATTATATTCGACAAAGTTCCTCCTCTCTGTCAGATATGAATGGAGTAAAGAAATCAAATCGTTAGACAATCCAAAACCATGCATTTTACGAAGAATAAGTGAATGCGGCACTTGATCAAAGGCCTTTGAAAAGTTAATATATATGGTATCAAGTTGCCCACGACCATCCAAAATATCTGAACCATAATTAACAAATGTGCATACATTCGTAACTGTCGATTTTCCCCTAATGAAACCATGCTGAGTGATGGACAATTTGTTAGAGACATGATTAGAGATGTATTTAAATAACATTGTTTCAAATATTTTAGAGAAATTTGATATTATCGATATGGGTCGGTAATTTAATATGTTATTTTTACCACCAGATTTCTAAACAGGTGTAATTCGAGAAAGTTTCCAGAGATTAGGAAAAGTTTTAGATTTTAGTGCTAAGTTGTAAATATGCAGCAAAGGTGTAATCAAAACATTTCGGCAATCCTTAATTAAAAAAGCTGGTATCGAGTCTGCACCCATTGTGAAAGAATTTTTTAAAGAGTTAATAGCACAGAGCACATCCGCTTCATCAAAAGCCCTGAGTACCAAATGTGGATAATCAATCGACGAGGACACGCCAGGAGAGCTCTGTATGTTGGAGTCTGAGAAAACAGATCGAAAATGAGAAGCAAAAGCATTAGTAATATCAGCAGGGGAATCAACAATATTGTTCTCAGCACTCAACATGGATCCCGGGATACGAGTCTGGTTTTTCAAAGAGTTTATGAAATCAAACAATTTCTTTGGGTCACTTTTTATGTTTGCCTCAATAATATTCAAGCTAGTGTGACGATCCGTGCCAATGCTTGTTCTAACCAATTTTCTAAACTCCCTGAACCTGTATCTATAATACTGTAAACCTGTCTTCTTAAACATATTTAGATAATGTCTTTTAGTTTTTATATGGATTTTAGTAATAGTCGAAAACCAACTTGGAAATGATGTCTTGTGCTTCGCATGAAGCGGTACACAAAAATTAAAACAATTATACAGTATTTCATAAAGCCTACTACATGCTAAATTAACATCATTATATTGCACGACAGTCATCAAATCACTATCTAAAATCAAGCTATACAATTCAACAAAATTAGCAGCCTTAAAATTGTAAGAAGGGGCATCTGAGGTTTGAAATAGATTATTAGTTGGTGCGTCCCAAGTAATAGTAAATGAAGGCGGAGGATGGTCAGGATCCTCTTCTACAAGTGGCAGCTCAGCACGTTCAACATTGGTCCGACAACCATCAGAACAGAAAACCAAATCGAGGAAGCGATTATTGCGATTCAAAATAGTATTTATCTGAGAACTTTTCGTACTAGTAAGAAAGTTACTAACACTGATAGATCTCGCACGGCCGGCATATTCCAACTCAGGGATATTGAAATCCCCAGCAAAAACAAACAGGGTATCCAACAAACCCAGCATCTCAAGCTTATCAAACAGTTCATCATACACACAAGCAGGAACATCGGGAGGTATATAAATTAAAATAAAATTAATCACCAAATGGATATAACGTGTTTGTACACAAAGCAATTCAATTCTGTGTTCACCGAAATCCCTGACAGAGTCAGTATCCAGTTCACGACATGGAATACCACATTTAAATGCCATAAGTACACCACCGCCGTGCGTTTGCCTGTCAGTTCTAAACACAAGATACTCATCCGGAAAAAGTTCGGAGCTAAGTAGACCTTCATTAGCCCAAGTCTCACTAATCATAATAATATCATAATCCATAGACTCAAGCATATTCTTATAAAGAATTTGAGTTTTCGTATTTAAGCCGCGAACGTTTTAATAAAAAAATTGAAAGTAGTTATTGGTTGTTGGATATTACATCGTTTCTTTTCTGCATAACTATTTTAGGCATTCCAAATGTATATTTCAAAAAGATATTTTCACCATTGGCCCTACGCCTTCGATAATCCAACATAATTTTATTTTTAGCATCCATCTCCCTAACAGTCAAGTGACTGGAGATAAATAACTTAGCTGGGCCAGAAAATGTTTTCAACTTTTTAGCATTGGTTAACACTAGTTTACGTTCTTCAACAGAATTTAAAACGATCTTCAGTGGTCTACATTTATTAGGAATTGGAGCCCTACCCAACCGAAAACACATGAAAGACTCCGATTTCACTCGATTTTAGGAGACAAAGCTTAAAACTTCCGCAGCAGCCACAGCATCACTCTCAACAGATCCATCATCAGTAAGATTGAACAATACGACATTATTTTCTCTGGATTTACGGTCATTAATTTCTTGAATGATCTCATCAGACGTAAAAGAGGGTGAACTTGCAGAAGCTACAGGTACCTGAACAGTTTTCTTTATTTCTAAAATCTCTTTCTGAAGTGATGTTACAAGTGCCATAAGACTCTGAATCTGCCCCGGAATATCTGATATATAACAGCTGGAGCAGGTCCACTTATAATTCTTTCTAGATCTAAGAAAACGAGTATCTTTATCTGTTAAGCCAGCGCATGTAAGACAAAAGGCATTTCCGCAAACATAGCATTTAAAAATAAAGCCATCAGGAAAGTCCTTAACGAAACTTTTACACGTAAATTGAGACATATTATATTTATAAAAAGGAAAACAGTTAATAGTTGAGAAATAGGAAACCACAGGGATATTCTTCTCGCGCTAGCGGTGTCCGTCGCAGCGACTTTGCAATAAACAAGACAAAATGTAAAAAAGGCAACGGAAAGATACAGAAACTGACTACAAAGGTAAGAAAAGGAAGCAAAAACACTAGTATACGTATAAAAATACGCTTGGCAAAATATCGAAACAACTTATGAAGACAAGGCAAACTTACCACCTAAATATCAAGGAAAGTAATTGCCGGATTGTTTCATAAATAACAATATCATGAAGCTCACTGAATAAGCTTTCTAGTGAGTACAATCAGTACATAACAAACTTTGATTTTACTTAGAAAAAGTGAAAAGCACTTATCACGATATCAGCAATACAACTGTACACCTCTCGAGACGAGACTGGTAATCTGCGTAGAATTGTCGATTCATTCAACCGTTGACGGTGTTATGAGAAAGTTGTCCTATACTTCGAAAATGAAAAGATTTGCAAATGTCAGATATTTCTTTTCCTCATCTGTGCGCTCTTGATTTTGACTTATAGACCGAGCCGTTTCGTTTGTAAATCGGAATTTCTTGTTAATCATCGAGTCCTATAGTGTTCGCCAAGTTTTCTAGAGCGGTTTGTAAATTGTTTATGCAATTTAATGCGTCCCGTGTAGATAAGTGACTGTTTTCTAATTGCTCAAGGGCTCGTGCAACTTCAGAATAATTCAAGGATATTTCATATATTTGTTGTTTAAAATCCGAATTGTTGACTATCTCGAACTGCTGCAGAATCATTTGAATCAATTTTCAAAATGACGTTTTTCACTTACGAAAAATATTTCTGATAGTAAGATACTGTCTGCAGCCATGTTCACCATCGTCTTATTACAGGCTGAGGTGGAGCTGGCAATTTCGGACACAATTGTTTGAATACACGGATGTGTTTGGGAAAATTGATGAACACTTTCTTGGTAGATGCTCCACCATCGGATACTTCTTTCGTATGGTTTCTGCTACGAGGTGACATGCGTGTATAAGACATGTTATGTGAAGAATAGTCAGAAAGCATATTTTCAACATCCTACCAACTTTCAGCATTGTTGCGAAATCGTCAGTAACGAACAATTTAACTTGAGTTTCTGTGATAGAAAATTTTCTTAACGAATCTCTTACTAGCTTAACAACGGTTCCTGCATCAGTTTTCTGCATCCTTTTAGTGGATAACAACAATGAAGCTGGTGGACCGTCACGTTTTAAAGGACACGCCACAACATGTACGGCCCTGTTTCTGAGCATCAGTTGTTTCATCCACTCATAGGCAGATTTTCTTGTTTCTCAACTCGTCTTTTATACATTCCTTTACTGTAATTTGAACACAAATAGCTAATTGTATCGTAATTGCATAGATGTTGGCAACTTCCATGAAGGAATGTACTTAGCCCAAAATAGGCGAAAGTGTTTATTAGATAACATAGAAATAAAATCATATATAAATTAGCATAATGGAATACTGTTACTTAAGTTCAATACATGACCTTTATCTTCTACAAAGTTTTCTATATTCAAACTTATCGCGACTTAGCAAACCGCTATTGCACATTGTGCAATAGATATGGGGACTTCTATATTCTAATCCAGGGAAATATCTGAGATATTTATTCACATTCGAAGGGAACGTTACATGGGTCATTCCACGTCAAATCAATCAAAAAGAGGCAAAAATTTTCCTGGCCCCCTCCGATTTCGATGAAATTTGGTGTACTTGTTATACTAATTAATAAAAAAGACGAATACAAATTTTTAGCCCCCCAAGTCGACAGGAGCCGAAAATACGGAGGGTAACAATTTCCCCCAAAATCTCCAAGTCGCAATACTCTTGCACCTTCAAAATTCAATACCTTGGGTTCTATTGTAGCTACAGTGCCCAATTTTGTTTCTATTTTAAAGCTCTTAATATGCTCTACAAGACTACTATAACCAAAAAAGAATTGAAAAAAATGAGAGGTACCTCCATAATTTAAAGGTCGTGGCAAGGGGTGGGCGAAAGTGGGGGAATGTATCCCCAATTTTTATTAAACTTGGGATTCTCAAAGTCCTATAGAGTATATCCTGAAATTTTTATCTTTGGACAACAATGGGATCAACGGGAAAGTGTTATTTTCTGTGTTGGAAAAGAGTCAAAAATAAAACAATTCGATATGTGTTTGATGTGAAATTTTTATTATTGAAAAATAAAAAACAGTACGGTTTCAGTAAAAACAAAGCCACTGAGACACAAATTAAACATTTTTAATTATTTCAGCACATGTTAAGGTATTTTAATGCCTGAGGCAACTTTGCCGCTTGTTTTGAGTACTTCCTTGGGTGTTTGTTCTACTTCCTCCCTTTCTATTTCTTCTAGCTCACCTACAACTACTGACTCAACACTTGGTCCTACCTCTGCCTCATCCTGACTTGCTGAAGTTTCACTAGTTGGAGTTTCAGACACCACTCTCTCTAGCTTTCTGCCTGCACCCAACAATTTTCGACAATTGGGCTCTGTACCTACAATAGAACCGAAGATATTGCATTTTGAAGGTGCAAGAGTGTCGCGACTTGGAGATTTTGGGGAAATTGTTACCCTCCTTATTTTCGGCCCCTGTCGACTTAGGGGGCTAAAAATTTGTGTTTGTCAATTTTTCAGTTAGTACAACAACTAAACCAAAAAAAAATTTCATCAAAATCGGAGGGGGTCAAGAAAGTTCATCATCTATTTGGCATGGAATCACCCACATCCTTTGGGCGTCCTATCTCCGCGTACTTATTTAGCGCGCAACGTACTGTCGCTTTGAACTCTCTCGCGGCGCTGTCGAAATCGACTGCGAGTTGCGAGTTGAAGATTACTACTACCCTACTCACGCCCCTACCGTTACGCTACTGCCATCCGGTACCAGCTTTTTAACAAACTCTAGTTATAGTAACATTCGCTATAAACTGGTCCACTTATTGTCATTTGCCAAAGTACTTTGCAACTTTGTGAAAGTTTACGAACAGATCCTTTACTCCAAGATTTATAAAAATGTCAATCCGTTCTTGACACCTGACCGGCATGGATTCATCCGTGGACACTCTACTGGAACAAATTTGTGTACGATTTCTCAATTTTTGAGTGAGGTATTGGACAGACGTGGACGAGTGGATGTGGCGTATACTGATTTTTCACAGGCCTTTGACACTATAAATCACGTGGCATTGTTATCTAAACTTGACGCCTTTGGTTTTGCCCCTTCAGCACTGAATCTAGTGCAATCATATTTAAAAAATCGAATTTGTTATGTATCTTACGACGGCTTCTACTCGAATGAATTCACTGCAATAGCTGGTGTGCCACAAGGGTTTAATTTAGGACCACTCTTATTTCTTCTATACATAAACGATTTGCTGCTTACAGGGACCTGTCCGGTTTTGGCATAGGCTGCTGACCTAAAAATATATCCTGAAATATCTAGTGGTGACGATATTCTCCATCTACAACGTAACTTAGATATCATTGTAGAATGGTGCAATACTTACAAGTTACAATTAAATATTGACAAATGTTGTTTTGTTACCTATACTCGTGCTAAGTCAACGAAACTACACATTATAAGCTTAATGACATTCCTATTGAGAAGAGTGCTTCTTGATTCGGAGCTAACCTTTAGACCTCAACTCGAAAATGTTTGCACTTCCTCTTTCAAAACTCTTGGTGGTATTATGCGTGTAACCGCTCAATTCAAAAATCCAAATTTGCTAAAGGTATTATATTACGCCTTCGTAATCAGTCAGATAGATTATGTTGCTATTGTTTGGTATCCCATCTATGCCTGACATTGTCTACTCCTTGATCGAATACACCGACGTTTTCTTAAATTTCTATCTTTTAAAATTGACGGGGTTTATCCGGCGATTGGTACCAGCCAGGAGGACTTATTACTTCGTCATGACATGCTATCGCTGTTGGACAGAAAAAATATCTAATGTTCCAGATTTCTTGTTCCACATTGATTGTGAGTTTCTCCTGAGCGGAATATCGTTCCACATGCCCAGGCTTTCGACCAGGTATAGCTGCACCTTGCTGTTACATGCTGCGAGGACAAATATTCTGCAACGCTCTCCCGTTAATGGAATGTGTCGCAATGCTAATAGACTTGTAACAGATATATTTTTAAATTAGGTTTTATTTTTAGTATTAGTCAATTGAGCAGTATTTCTTTTATTTTTGTTTAATATTAAATATTTTTTGCTGAGTTATCTCTTTACATATGTAATTATTTTTATAGTCTATTTATGTTCGGTAAATGGGTTTGACCTGTTGGACATTAAAGATCATCATCATCATTATCATCATTATTATTCTTCTTATTATTATTATTAAAATAACGATTCTTATTAAACCTCGTCTACCTACATAAACATATCCCTTCAGCAAACATTAAATCCTTTCAACCGGGAAACACATGCTTCCTTAAATGTTTTCCCTCTAAACACCACCGAGAGCTCCGAACCATTCGCGGATGAATTTCGAACGTACAAGTCGGAACGAAATTCCTCCGATTTGTGTATTCAGTTCCCGTTTTTGGTTCGCGACTCTGGAAACGTAAATATTTTACCTTACATGATTTCCCCCTCGACGAAGGTGCGCGTCTTCCGAGGTTGTTTGTTGTTCCGGCGTTTCATGTTTAAAGAGAAAATAAAGTTGTACGAGACGACGGTCCGTTGAAAAGATGAGCCCCGTATATTTGAACAATTTTATTATTAAATGACGAGGTCGACGTGTATCGCGCGCCGAGCTGATAAATGTTTATGCGCCGGTATTTACATATTCGCGAGAGACGATGTCTGTCGCGCGCGTGGGGGCTATTTTCTTAATATTTTTCCACGTACGCGTTTTACTCGCACTGCCACGCTACTACCATTGCGAAAACAACTTCGGCACGTACCCGCTTTTTTAAGAATGCAAAATACTTGGAAGTAGTAAGCATTTAAGAAAATTGTATGTGGGAAGATGCGAGGTCGTTAGATATGCAAAGTTGCATTTCGTCGGAATGTCCCCTTGTATATTTCAGCTTCCACTTGGTATCAACTGCCCGGTTATAAAAATGATTCTGCATGGGCTACGTGTACCGATCGAAATATCAAGCAACTCTTGCGGAATTCGACTTACTTTATTTACGCGCCGATTATTTCTGTCAGCAACCCATCTTCTTAATGCGTACCGGGCATGTTCGACTAGATTACCACCAGAATTTTCTGTTCAGGGATACCCCTTCTCTTGGAATTTTGAAGAAAATCGAAATGATCGGAAGTACGACTTATTACACATCAAATTAAAGCTCTTCTATTGCAGATTACGGATAAAATAATTTCGGGTACGAGAGCTGTTCATTGAGGAAATATTTAATGAGAAAGTGAAAAGTGGTTCTGGACGAATCACTATGGTACGCTCTAGTATCCAAGCGAAGCAAATTTCACGAGGTTTGACGTCAAACCCGTATTCTACACCTTCGAAAACATCTGTACACAGAATTTCCTTCAATTTGGAACATACCAATTTTTTCTGAAATTTCAAAGGGGTACCCCTTGGAATTTTGAAGAAAATTGAAATGGTCGGAAGTACGACTTATTACACATCAAATTAAAGCTTTTCTAGTGCAGATTAGGGATAAAATAATTTCGGGTACGAGAGACGGTTTATTGAGAAAATATTCAATGAGAAAATGAAAAGTGCTTCTGGACGAATCGCTATGGTACGCTCTAGTATCCAAGCGAAGCAAATTTCAAGAGTTTTGACGTCAAAACCCGTATTCTACACCTTCAAAAACATCTGTACACAAAATTTCCTTCAATTTAGAACATATCAATTTTTTCTGAAATTTCAAAGGGGTACCCCTTGGAATTTTGAAGAAAATCGAAATGATCGGAAATACGACTTATTACACATCAAATTAAAGCTTTTCTAGTGCAGATGAGGGATAAAATAATTTCGGGTACGAGAGACGGTTTATTGAGAAAATATTCAATGAGAAAGTGAAAAGTGGTTCTGGACGAATCACTATGGTACGCTCTAGTATCCAAGCGAAGCAAATTTCAAGAGTTTTGACGTCAAAGCCGTATTCTACACCTTCAAAAACATCTGTACACAAAATTTCCTTCAATTTGGAACACATCAATTTTTTCTGAAATTTCAAAGGGAATTTTGAAGAAAATTGAAATGGTCGGAAGTACGACTTATTACACATCAAATTAAAACTCTTCTCGTGCAGATTAGGGCTAAAATAATTTCGGGTACGAGAGACGGTTTATTGAGGAAATATTCAATGAGAAAGTGAAAAGTGGTTCGAGGCGAATCGCTCTGCTACGCTCTAACGCCCAAACGAAGCAAATTTCACGATTTTTGACGTCAAAGTCGTATTCTACACCTTCGAAAACATCTGTGCACAGAATTTCGTCCAATTTAGAACATATTAAATTTTTCTGAAGTTTCAAAATTAAAATAACAGGAGCCATAAATGTAATTCAACGCGATAACAAGATTAACGCGTCTACTTGACTATGAATATCTGAACGACTTGTAATTTAACTTATTTAATCGTAACAGCCAAATATGAAGACCAGATCAAAATACATAATGAAGTACAAGCGCCAATGTGGCAAAAGGAAAATGAAAGACAAACAAATACCCCTCCCTCCATGACCAATAGCTCGTTAGATGATATCTGGAGTTTGTTAAAAAGGTGGATGACGTATTAGATGACGATGCCACTTTTACGAATTTTATTATTCAATGAAGACAAGATCACAACAGAAATGATAAAAAGCTTAGGAGAGACAGGTGTGAAAGTATTACTAGAAATCAAATCATGGAAAAATGAAAAATACCTGAAGAATGAGAAACAGCACTAATTACATCAATACATAAAAAAGTAGACAAAAAAAATGCTCCAATTGGAGAGGAATAACCTTACTAAACACTATTACCGAAATTTACGAACAAATTATAAACAATAAACTAAAAGCAATACTAGAACCTCAATTAGATGAATCACAAAGCGGATTTAGACCAGGAAGAAGCACCCAAGATCATATCTTTACAATCAAACAACTGATAGAGAAAAGACATCTACAAGATAAAAACCTATTTCTAGCCTTCATCGTCATGGAAAAGGCGTTCGACACAGTCCGTAGAAACAGAATATGGAAGGGACTGAAAGATAGGGGATAGTACACAGTAAAATAATAAGAATTATACAAAACATGTACAGAACGAATACGAACTACGTAATAAAAGCAAACATGAAGTCCGAAGGATTCAAAACAGACACAGGATTAAGACAAGGAGGAAGCCTCAGCCCAACATTATTTAATGTACACATGGACACAATCATTAAGAGATGCAACCGGAGAACCAATAGAATGATGGTCGGACATAAAAACCTAGAAAGAGTGGACATAGCGGCGGCAACTTTTGCAGACGATGTAGTGCTGATAGCAGGAAACGAAGAACAATTACAAAGAAACTTGAATATACCGAAAGAAATAACGGAGGAGGAAGGCATCAAAATGAACATAGATAAAACGAAAATACTGATAACACTGGAAAACAGCATGTCTGTTGCATGAGATTTTTTACATGAATCTGAATAGTTTTTCCACGCTGATTTCAAAAATATATGCCGTTTTCATGTAGCAGCTCTAGTTTTGGAGTTATGAAGTGACAGGATTTTTCATTGAAAATGCACATAGTTTAAGTTTAAAAAATTTATTAAATATATTTATTCTGAATAAAATTTCCTTTTTTGGATTCTCTAGAGTGAGATGTTATATGAGTACTATTTTAAATGCTCCAACAATAATCAGCCATCATATGTTCATTCCAGTGCCCCCGATACCTCTCCTACATAGTGCGAATATCCTGGTGAAAGCGCTCTCCTTGTTCCTCGCTTAGGTCACCGAGATTTTCAGGAAAATAGTCTAGATGGCTGTGAAGGTAGTGAAGCTTAATACTCATGTTGCATCCAAGCCGCTGGAAGTGTATCAGCAACTGTTCAACGTGCTGAATGTAGCCGTCACATTTCCTATTGCCCAAAAAATTCCTCACTACCCAAACAAACTCTTCCCATGCACATTTTTCGACAGCTGCCATATGGTTGATGAAAATTTTATCATCTATCAACTTCCTGATTTGTGGGCCATCGAAAATACCACCTTTGATTTTCTCACTACTCAATTTTGGAAACACTTTTACAATGTATTTGAAACATTCGCCATCTTTGTTAAGAGCTTTTACAAACTGTTTTATCAACCCCAGTTTTATATGCAAAGGAGGCAATATAATTCGGTCTCTGGATACTAGTGGAACATTTTGCTTACCGGGAATCAAAGCCTCCCTAGAAGGCCAGTCTCTTTTTGTCCAGTGGTCAGCTTTCGCTCGACTGTCCCATAAGCATAGGAAACAGGGATATTTTGTGTAGCCACTTTGTTGGCCCAGGAGAAAATTTACCATTTTCAAATCAACACATAAAACCCAGTTATGTTTCTTGTACTTGATTTTGTCGAGAACTAAAGATATTGTAGGATATTCTTCTTTAACCTTTGTAGAATGAGCAATAGGTAAGGAACCATGTTTGTTACCATTATATAAAAGTACACATTTCAAACTTCGTTTTGACGAATCAATGAACAACCGCCACTGATTTGGATTATACTCTTTTAATCCCATTGCATTAATTAGGCCAGGAATATCAGTACAAAACACAAAATTATCTTTTTGAGTAAAGAAAGGAAGTAAATCCTTTTCCCTGTTACGGTAGTACGATATCTTCGTTCCTCTGGTCAACAAATTTCTTTCTTTCAATCGGGAAGCCAAAATTTCTGATGCCGTTTTAGAAAGTCCAAGGTCCCTGATCCAGTCATTTAGATCATCTTGATTTAGTGGTCGGGGACTACCGTAGCAATCAAAATCACTGTCGCTACCACTGTCGTCGTTTTCGGTTTGTTCGCTGCACTGGTCTGAATTTTGCGAAGATGTACATGGGTGCTGTGGTGTTGATGTGTCACTAATACTCAAGACTGGTCTTATGGCAGATTTTAAGTTTGAATATATCCACTTAGAGCAATTTTTATGGTTTATTCCTATGATCTTCGTTACACAGAAATAACAGTCGTCATGATGGTTGGATGGTTCACGCCAAATCATAGGAGCTTTGTACTTAAAAGTGGGTCTTTTTTGTTTGCCCACAGTCGCAAAGATACAACACATGTTTTATATACCAAACTTGGTATCCAACGTTTAGCGTTTGACGGCAACGGAAACCCAAAGTAGTCCAAGTATGCCTTTTTCACAAAGTCCGACACATTTAAACGAAATTTTTGGAACATATATTCTCCACAAATAACACAAAAACAATCAGGATTATTTAAACACGTCCTTCTTGAGGAAGACATACTGAAATTTATAAAGGAACTAGTTAAGTTACACCGCTATTGATAGAAACTACCGACTACTTATGTAAATTTAAGACGGTACCTGTATCTCACTAACTAGAGCTGCTACAAAAAATGTGAGGTTAGATTTGAAATCAGCGCACCCAAATTAGTAAACAACAGTAGAAAAACGTTATGCAACAAGAAAAGTGTTATTTTGTTTTTTTGTGTAATAGGAGACCAGAATATTCATACTCAGATAGTAATAGATAGTATATTCCCCGATGGAGTGTATGAGCAAAATTGTGGTTTCAAAACATTTAACTACGTCAATTCAAGAAATTTAACGCTGAAATAATTGTTTCTTTCTTGCTCTACTACTTCAGGATGGTATTTTGAGTTGAAGACGAAAAAGAAAGCACTTCTGTCTCGCCGATTTTAAAAGGTGGAAAAGGAATTTCAAATAATATTTCGAAAGGAACAAATCGTATTTATGACCTAACCTAAGTACTAGGACTATGTCATCTAGTTCACGTTTTGTATTCTTTGTGTTCTTCAGCAATTGCCCACGTAAAAAGAGCCATCGCCATTTACTAAATTAAATCGACTGTTACAAGTTAACATTATTCAAAGAGGCATTGAACGGATTAAATCGATTACGTTATTTTTACGGCGCTATTGAATCCTGTCCTGCCTATAATAAAGAACTTAATTTCGTGCGATCATTTCAATAACTCGTCCGTCATCATCGCGGATTTTCAATAGAGTGTGTGCGCGGTCGCAATAATTGCCGAGAAAGAATTTACGAGCAAATAGATTGTTAAATTCAACTTAGCGGTCGAATCCGACCGGGGCGAAAAAAGAGGCATTCCGATACCGAAATAACCGTTCTCGGCAACAACGTTTACGCCGGATTTTTCGAGGTTTATCGAAACGCAGTTTATACGAATTAAACGCGAGGAAGGAATTAATTTTATCCGGCCCGAAAGAGATCTACTTTTTTCGAAATTAAATTCTTCGGTTAACCGTTCGACAATTTTTCAATCGGAATTAATTCAGTTTCACTCTAATATCGTCCGATTTCGTATCGGAAGGCATTATCGAGTTTTCGACGGGGATGATTTAATTAAATTTGCTATTTTCGGAAACGGTATTTTAGCTCGATGGATGCCACGTTTTTCAGTGAAAAAAAACTGTTGAGGTTGAGGTTGAGGTTTGAGAGGAGTAGAGGACTAATAACTTTACAGTGTATTTCACAATTTCTATCGAATTTAGATGCGCGTTGTGATCCTATTTGATGAGTCTCGCGTTGGCTAACGCGGGACAAATACATACGCGTTACAAACGGGAGCAATTGTGGGCTTGTATTGCTAATATTAAATTATGCGACTACAAGGTTTCCAACAATATTGCCAGAGGAAAAGAATGTCATTTATCTTTCAACTCCGCTGACGCTGATATTATATCGACCTCTGCAGCTTTTAGTAGTTCGTTACTTTTTAGTATGAAATCGCGCAATTTACGCCTCCAAAAATATCAACGCGTGAGATGAAATATTCCCTTTTTTATAAAGAATTTAAAGTTACGTCGAAACCGGTAACTTGTTTGAATGCGCGAGCACGAACATCGCAAAGCGAGACGAAGATCCGAAGTTTTACTTTTAGGATTCCATTACTTTCGGCCGAAATCTACTTTGGCAGCGGTATAAGTTCCATAAGAACCTTGAATAGTGGTTTTTAATTAAATAGATCAAAGGGATGTTCGGACGAGAGCGAATCCTGTGAAGTTACGAGCGAACGAGGCGCGCTCCATGCAAAGCGCAAAAAATAAAGCGACGCGAAGTTTATCTCTGTGCGAGGGAAAAAGTGAAAAGTGTGTGTGTATTGCGCACAATAGCGTGAAAAGCAAAAATAAGAAAACGCCGTATTCCCGATGATGGTCGGGAATGTTTTGATTGCGCCTTCGCGAAAGCTTTGAAGATTTATGAATTATACCTACAAAGAAAAATCGGTTTAGTCGTTCACCGAATGAGAGGCAAGATTTGGATGTTAATCAAAAGCGTCGTGAGTGTGTACGTATAGTCGGTGAAAGATTGGAAAGCTCTATTAGCACGCAGCGATTATCTAACGAGCCAAAATTGTATGTACAAATTCAACAGTTCCAACTGAAGGATATTAAAGAAGCAACAATAATAAATTACAGGGAAGAATTGTTAGATCGACAGACCCATCAAATTATTTTTTGATGACGTAACTTCTAATAAAAATAAGTTCTCCTTTTAAATTATTAAGATTTAAAATTGGGGGTTGCTATTTTAAAAGAAGATTGTGTCGTCATAACGCAAAAAATAACTGATAGTTGAAAATCGGCTGGTGTGCAAAAAATTATGAAATAAAATCGGGCTGTTCACGGATTTCTTCCAACAAAATTGTATTTCGCTTTTACTGAATTGATGGCATTCTTTAGGCGCGCACTGTATAGTATGTATAGCTGTATAAGTTATTACAGTAGCCTCTCGATAATCCGGCAGATATCGGACCAGAGTATTGTCGGATTACCGAAAACGGCGGATTACTGGAATGTACTAAAAATATGCATATAAATATCGGGACAAATTATTTATTTTAATGTAGTGTTGTTTACATTATTCCTTTGAAGTTGACGGCATAAAATAGTTGTCTATTATTGATTGTTTTTTTACTTTAAATGACATTTTCAATACGTTTTCTTGAAGACGCTTCAATACTAAAATGCTACGAGCAGAGACACCATTTTCTTCTGCCCAAGTAATAGATGTAGCAAAGGAACGAACGGCTACGTCATGTGGTATTGTTTGAACAGCTGGTGTCACTTCGTCTCCCCGGTCCCGTCTTCACAATCCTCTTCTATTGTGGTCACAGAGCCTACGATTTCGTCGTCTGACAAAAACTGGTTTTCTTCCCCTTCATCGCCAGTCAGCCAGTTGCGGACATCATCATTTGTCAAAACATTGTCAGCTAGTAGCATCTATGAGGTGTTCATTGAAAACGTCTCTCAGCTGATTTAAGTCATTGTTATCAATGGCTGTTTCGTTTGTTTTTTTCTGATATTGCTCCAGAAGGTGCATGTTGGGCCACAAATTTGCCCACGAACAAACAATCACTTTTTTATTAAGATTTTCCCAAACATTGGCAAGCGAGAAAACCATATCTTTCAAGTTAACTTGTTTTAACGATTTAATCACGCTGTCATCTTTAGACAAAATCGTGTACAGAAGGCTCTTTTTGTACTGCATTTTAATGGCCTGTATCACATTTTGATCCATAGGTTGCAGAATGGGTGTTACATTGGGAGGCAGAAACATAATACGAATAAAACTGTTTTTTATGTTCAGATCCTCTTCAGATAAGGGTGACCAGGACAGTTGTCCAAAATAAGCAAAGCTTTTTGGGGAAGCTTCTGTTTAGTTAGGAATTTCTTCACTGATGGTACAAACAGTTGTTCAAACCATTCCACGAACACTGACTTTGTCATCCATCCTTTATTTTGAGCTTTATAATCAACGGGAAGTTGAACATTCTTAAAAGCCCTAGGCTTTGTTGCTTTACCAATCACTAACATATTCATCTTATGCGTACTACTGGCGTTTGAACAGGGCATAAATGTGACTCTATCTTTTGCGAGTTTGCGCCCAGGCGCACTAGCTTCAGCTCGATGAACGTAGGTTTTATTAGGTAAAAGCCGCCAAAATAACCCACTCTCATCCGCATTATACACTTGGTCTGGAGTTAAACCCATTTCATCAATCACTTTTTTGAACTCCTCTTTGAAAGATTCCACTGCATCAGTGTCACACGACAATTTTTCGCCTGTCATACTTAATATCCGTATACCAAATCGTCTTTTAAATTTGTCCAACCAACCTTCGCTGGCATGAAAGTCATCGTTATGCATGATCTTTTATAGAAAAATCTAGCCTTTTCTTTCAAAATTTGTCCTGGAATAGGCGTATGCCTTTTGCGTTCTTCTAGAAACCACAAATACAGGATATCTTCAACCTGAGGAAACTCGCCTGTCTTCAATGTTTTCCGTGAACTTTTCAGATTTTCATTTTTCCACAGAAATTCTTTATTTTCTCACTATTCTTCCGTATGTCATGGATAGTGGCCCGACCAACTCCAAACTCTGTAGCGAGACTAACTAATGTTTCACCTCGTTCAAGACGTTTCAAAATCTTGTTTTTATCCACAAGCGATAATGTTTTATGTTTACGTTTAACTGGTAGAGACATGTTTCACTCACACCACTACTAACACACAAAACTACACTGACGAATGACAGCACGTTAGCGACCATAGCGTATCACGTAGCAGACTGGCGCTAGATTGACAGGCGCGCGCACGCAAAGCACAAAAGCCACTCACAATAGCTGCGCAATCGCTCTAACGCATTTACTAGCTTCTTATGAAACGCCGGATTACTGGCAGGGCCGGACCAGTGAAGTGCCGGATTACCGAGAGGCTACTGTATTAAGATTTGATAAAGCAGTGGATGACCGGTCTTTGTCTCTACTTACGTACAAGGCGCGGAGAAGTAAAGGGTTCAGTCCGGTTTACAATACTTAATGAGAACACGTCATCCACTCTTTTATCAAACCTTAGTTATTACAATAATATATTAGATTATTGTTATACAGTATTATAGTCTATGAATACATAGAAAGTAAGTGGCCAATCTGCTTGTGTTCATCGTATGCATAATGTACGTATACTAGTCCTTCGAAGTCAGAAAAACAGATTTACCATCAATAAATCATTTTGGCACCGTCCAAGACCATCAGGACACACCACGCTCTCGATCGCATTTTCAAAACTTCCCTACGATACGGTTTTTCCGCTATTTTGCTACGAAATTCAAGTCCAGATGAAAGAGTAACCGTCGGAATCCTGGCTTAGGAAATTTTCTCCCTTTCTCGAAAGATCAGCATAAAATCTTTCAAATTGGAAATCGTCATTCATAAACTTCGTTTAATGCAGCTTTTACGCGGACAAACAGTTATAAAATCGGATTCAACCACACACGAAATTTCATAAAAAAGAAACGGGTGTTTCTAGGATATCTACAACTAACTCTTCCGCAAAAGTTTCCACGCAGTTCATCGTTCGGAGTAAAAATGCGCGTTTCTAACTAAAACTGTCCGTTTTCAATATTGAATAGCTGTACTTACGTACCTACATATATATGTACATATGTATGTAGATATACACATACATATGTAGTTCCATCGTACCGTAAAGTAATATGAAATATGAGGATGACACGATGTGACACCGGTCGTAAAGCTTGATATACGGGATCATTCCACCACATTGCGACTGCCATCCGCCAAAACGACACCATTTTTATCCGAGGTATAACATCGGGATGACAGTCATTCTTTAGCGATGCGGACGAAATTCCGACGAGGATGCCGGGAGAGGAAATTAAGGAGAACAAATTTTGATTATTTTGTTTTTAATGATGCGAAGCGTGAATTGCGCGACACATATTGTCATGTCCTTACAAAATTTGTTTAACCCTTCCATGCGGGAGTAAACACGACTTTTTCTTGAATTTATGTTGAAAATGTGTGCGTAGGTACGTGAGGAAGAAATGCTACTACAATTAAATGTACAAGTCCAACGTCTTCGATTGAAGGAAGGTATTCGATGAAATACACGCAGCAAGCAATTTCGTTTTAGTGGACGTATTTTTAAAGCAACTTAAACCAAGGAAGTTGTGTGGGTGGGATTTCTACACCTTTTCGGAAATGAAATTGCATAAAACTGAACAGAAGGAAAGTATTTAATGGAACGTAAAAAGTGCTAAGGCTTCCTAAAGGCAGAAAGCTGAAGCAAAGCTAAGCTAAAAGTGACTTTCTAGCTTTATGCAAGCTCATACTGGCAAATATAAGAGAAACCTTTTGATTACAAAATATCCGAAGAATTTTAGAAAACCTGGAAGCACTTATGACAAGAAGGAATTGGTAGCAAACACGGAATAGTTAGAACAGAATTGCGAAAAGGAATTACAGTCAGAAAGATGAGTATTCCATCCGAAGAATCGTTTTCTTTACTTATACCACAGATTTCCCAAATAGGCAACTTTAAATATTCGCTTGAACCATGGAGGATTAACCAAACCCGCCATTTTGAGAATGGTACTTATTTGTTTGTAAACATCCCATCAATTTTATTTTTTGGGAATATTTTGTGTTAGAGCTATTATGGATTGTTGCTGTTCATTACTTACATCTTGTCAATTAAGTTACTTCGTTCATTGTAGTATTATACTTAGTTGTGGATTTAGTAATAGTGAAGGTTAGGTTAAAAGATGTTCTATTTATAGCTGTTCAGTTTACAACTGCAAAAAATACAAAATAGGTCAATGAGAATTCTTTTAAAATGTAACAGATCTCTCCAATATCAACTAAAATTAGGTACCCTAGGTTTAATGAATGTACGCCAACGAATAGTATTTAGAAGCTTAATATTTATAAATAAAATAAAAAATAATAATTTGCTGGATTACGTAACTAACATTACACAAGTTCAAAATATACAGTTCGAAATAATTAATTAATTTTTGTTGTTTTGTTGTATTAATGTTCATACCTACATATACATAAGAGAACTCAAACTGCAAAAACAGTTTTTAGTTTAGTTTATTAACTTACTACAAGTATTACAACAGACAACTTAAGCTTAATAAAGACATTATTATTATTATTATTATTATTATTATTATTATTATTATTACTCTCCTGAGGCATGTATTTTTAATCAGTTACCAGTTATTGTTCTTCCTTGGGCTTACACATCTATCTAGAAGAGATGTGAATTCTTTCTTCCACTGCTGATCCATTCCGTTATTAGTAATAACTTATTACTTGCAAATCGTTTGGACGCGGCATATCTGCTTGATGTATATATATATAATCGATAATTCATCTGTACCCAATTGGGTGTCAGTAATACATTTTATTACGTATTGCTATAAACAAATGCAGACCATTTCTTCTTGTCTTGTACTAGCTGTTTTGCCTCTGTCCATGTTTTTCCTTTCTTTTGGATAATCTTTCCCACCGCGTTATCCCATGTTTCTTTTGGTCTTCCTCTGCTTCTCTCTCCCGTGGTTCTCGCTCCCCATACTCTTTTTACCGGTATTTCATCACTCATTCTTTGTAAATGACCCCACCAACTCAACTGTCGTTGTTCAATAAAATCTTGTAGTGATTGTGTTTGTAAATTTTCCCTAATTGTGTCGTTTCTCAGTTTATGTAACTTTGTAACTCCTTTCACTCTTCTTAGGTACCTCATCTCGACCGCCTGGAGCTTGTTTCTTTGACGTTGGTTGAGTACCCAGGATTCGCAGCCATATGTGAGTATCGGTCTAATAATTGTTTTAAATACCGTCATTTTGGTTTCTTTGGATACTTCTTTTTATTTATAAATCCTTTGCTCATTGCGTAGTATACGTTATTCGCTTTTTGTATTCTGTTGTTTATCTCCACGTCATTATTACCATTTTCCTCTATTGTAATGCCCAGATACTAAACGGCATCCACTTGTTCCAGTTCGACTCCTTCTATATGTATGTGCATTTCCTCTTTATCTCTTGCTACCATCATTACTTTTGTTTTGGATTTGTTTAGTTTCATGCCTTTCTCTTTCATTCTCTTGTTCCAAATTATGATGTTGTCTTGTAGGTTCTTAACAGTACTTGCAGCAATCATTATATCATCTGCAAAGGCACAGTCTGAAATTTCGACTGGTTGTAAGTTCCTATATCCTATGTATAGTGGTTTGGTACTTTTGTTACTCTCTCTGATTATCTCATCCATATATATAAGGAACAACAGCGGGCTACGGTCCCCTCCTTGTCGTACGCCCTCGTTGGTACTAAACATTTCTGATTTCATGTTGTCCCTGATTATATAGTTGTTGGTTTCTTCGTACATGCATTTAATTACATTAATCATCTTGTGGTTAACTTTTTTTCTTCTTTAAGGCGTTCCAGATTTCTTTTCTTGGTATTCTGTCAAAAGGCTTTTCCATGTCCATAAACGCAAAGTATGTCTTATTATTGTACGTCAGAGTTCTGTTTATAATTTCCTTAATTGTAAAGATGTGATCCTGAGTGCTTCTTCCTTTTCTAAATCCGCTTTGTGAATTGGTCAATGTTGCTTCTGTTATTATTCTAAGTTTTCTTTCTATTATCCGCTCCAGCGCCTTAACCACCGTACTAAGCAAAGTTATACCTCAGTAATTACTACAATCTCTCCGATCGCCTTTTTTGTATATAGGTAGTATGATACCAATCTTCCAGTCAGCTGGTATCTTCTCCTCACTCCATACTTTATTATAGATTTGTTTGAGTACCTCCTTTCCAGTTGGTCCCATCTTTTTAAACATCTCTACTGTTATTTTGTCATGACCGGGTGATTTGCCGTTTTTTAATCTTTTTATTGCTTCCTCGACGTCTTCTTTTGTGATTCTTCCCAGGTCTATTTCTTCCAATTTACTTGTTAATTCAGTTTCCATCTGTTGTACTGTTTTATTTTCATTCAGTAGTTGCTCAAAATATTCTTTCCATCTCTGCATAATCTGTTTTTCTTCTGTCAGCAATACCCCTTCCGCACTTTTAACCGATATTGTATCATATTCTTTCTTACATCTCATATTTTTTAGTGTTTTCTAGAATAGTTTTTGGTTGCCTTTACTATCACTTTCCAGTTTATCTCCGAAATCTTTCCAAGTCTGTTTTTTGGCTTCTCTCACTGCTTCTTTAACTTCTTTGCATTGCTCTTTATATGCTTTGTGATTTTCTTGTGTTTTGTTACCTAGATAGCTTTTCCATTTTCGTTTTTGTTTCTAATTTGCTCCTTTAAGTTTTCTGACCACCATGCTGTTTGTCTTCTATTCTTGTTCTTTCTGTAGGTTCCACAGACTGTTCTCGCTGCGTTCAATAGAATATTTTTGAAATCTTCCCACGTTTCTTCAAGATTGGAAGTTTCCATTTTTTTAAGAGTTTCTCCATTTCTATCTTTGTCTCTACTTCAAATTTTGCTGCTATTTCATTTTCTCTTAATCTGTAACTTCTTATTTTTTCTTGCTGATTATTTGTCGTTTTCTTTCTTTTTGCTATTTCTGGATTTGTATGATTTTTAATCTTCGCCACGACGAAGAAGTGGTCACTGTTTATTTCATATTCTCTCATATCACGCACATCGTCTACAATTTTTCTGTTGCATCTTTCCACAATGATATAATCTATGATGGATTTTTCTTCTCTACTTTGTTCTACTCGGGTAAATTTATGTATATCTTTGTGTTCAAAAAAGGTGTTTGCTATTATTAAGTTGTGTATCTGGCAGAAATCGATTAGCCTCTTTCCATTATTATTTCTCATATTTTCTCCATATTTGCCAATAACATCTTGATTTGTTATATTTTTCTTCCAACCCTAGCGTTAAAATCCCCTATCAAGTATATTTCTCCTTTGGCTTCCTCTATTGCCAGTGCTAGCTCCTCCCAGAACTCTTCCTTCTTTTCGGCTTTTTCATCTTCATCCGGGCCATATACTCCTATTATTGTTACGTTTCTGTTATTATATTTCATTTTTAACTGTATTATTCTTGGTGATACTGCGATCCATTTCTGTACCTGACCCTTGATATTACTGTGTAGTACGCATCCAGCTCCTGCTGCTGCTCGCTGTATTTCTTCCACTCCACTAAAGATTAACATGTGGCCGTTACCTATTTCCATTGTGCCCCTTCCTTTTTCTTCGTTTCCGTTATCACTAAGATCTCATTTGTTGTTTTCTCAAATTCTTCACCTAATTCGAATTCCTTCCCGTTCAGTCCTCGAATATTCCAGGTCCCTATTTTTCTGTGTTTTTGATATTTATTCTTTGGAGTCCTTCTTTTCTGTCTTTCTCCTCTCGTAACTGTATTACTTGCATGTGTCGTTAACCTGTCATTACCGTTTTGCCCAATTATCAGTTTTTTGACGAATGTTTTTTGATTTCATATTATTCTCTTTAAGTTTTTCCTCTTCTCTGCTCCATCTCCATTGGCTTCCATCAATTGTGACTTTTTGGTATCCGACTTTTACTACTCTTCCTTTCCTTCTCTCCTCCTCTGCTCTTTGTTTTACCACTTTTTGTACTTCCCGTTCCTCTTTTATCATTTCGTTGTCTATATAGATTTTCTGTTCAAGTTGTTTCAGTTAATTTTTATTTTTAAATATCGTTTCTTTGTCTAAAGAATTTCCCAGACTTGCCTTGTAAACTCTCGTTCCTATTTTCATGGATTCCTTTATCTGTGTTTTTATGCCGGTTCCTCTCTCGATTATTTGTTCCAATCCATGCTTGAGCTCATCACTATTAGCTGCTTCTATGTCTACACCAGTTATGACAATATTATTTTTTATTCCTTCTTTTTCTAATCTTCTTAGACTATTTTCTACGGTTTTCATCTTCTCTTTTATTTTCCTATTCTCTTTTTCAATATTTCGTTTTCACGTTTCAGTTCTTTCATCTCTTCCTGGTTCAATCTTTGGTCTTCATTTATTTCCTTTATATCTTTCATAATTTCTCTCATCATATCCATAAGTGTATCAATTTTATCCTCTTTCTCATTTTTCTGTAGGGTCCTGCTTAATTTTTTGCTTCGTCTGAAAATGTCCTCCATCCCTGTTTCCCGCTTTCTTTTCGATTCTTCTGGGTTGTACTCGTCGCTATCCATTTCGTGGTTTTTACTCTGTATTTTTCTTGTTAATATTGCCCGTAAATAACAGTGTATCGGGTTTTTATCTTTCGTTAGAGCACTCTCTTGTTTTTAATATTTTTATTTTATTTTGTTTAAAAACACTCCAGCTGTTTATTATTTATTTGTTCACTGTAAAAACTTCACTCTCCAGTTCCACACAAGCTATACTTTACGCGATCGTAGGACGCGTGATAAGATTCGATATACGAATATATTATCGCCGCACTTACAACCGTTCGCTTTGAAAGCTAGAACTCGACTCGACTAAATGCTCGATGTAATAAACACTTATTCAAATTCAAAGCAACCCACACATGAGACGGCAATTGCATGTTAGTAAATGACGACAATATATGATTATATACGAACGACTGCTATCTTCACTGCTGCTCCGAATATACGGTATCACAAGCCGCCACTGCTCATATCCCAAACCAAGTTTATTGCATTCTTCTCTATGAGGCAACCAAGAGGGAAAAAGCCATTGCATTCTAACATTTCAATGCTACAG